>OY757943.1:41491953-41526953 GCA_963585895.1 Sepioteuthis lessoniana
AATTTTTATGATTTCAGGTTCAAATGAACAGCTACAGCAGCAATTGGAATACACCCAACTAAAGCCTGATTGTCACAGCTAGTGAATTCCAAAAATGCAATCTGGACGTGAGGACACTTTAGAAGAACGATATGCAATAAAATTCTGTTTTAAACTTGGAAAACATGCCACAGAAACGTATGGAATGCTTTAGACTGCATTTGGAGCATCTTGCATGAATTGAGCATCAGTTTTTGAGTGGCATAAGAGATTCAAGGAAGGCAAGGAGTCTGTGAGGGATGATGAGAGGTGTGGGAGGAGTAAGGAAGTCAATACACCATAGTTGATTGGCCAAAGGGTTAGGGTTACTATGTTGAGGTTTTAAGGGAGTTCAGGATGAGATTCATAGGGAAGAGGCCAGCACTCTTCAACTCGGGCCAGTGGCATTTCCACCAGGACAATGCATCAGTCCACAACTCCATCCGTGTCACAGACTATTTGACCAAGATGGGCATCAAGACAATTCCACACCCTCCATATAGTCCAGACGTTGCTCCCTGTGACTTTTGGTTATTCCCTAAGCTCAGAGGCTGTCGTTATGAGACGATTGGAGAGGTGAAAGAGGCTGTGATGAATGTCACTGACACGCTAACACAAGAGGACTTCCATGGGGCGTTCCAGAAGTTGTTGGAACGGTACAACAAGTGCATTGCAGCCGGAGGAGCTTACTTCGAAGGCGACTAGAGTTTCATGTGTGTACTATCAATAAAAGTGCCCATACGAAAAAAGTCTGGAAACTTATTTAATGTTTTGTGGCCTTGTTAGGGGCCAGAAATAAAGACACAAGAAAGGAATTGTGTTTCACAAATAACACAAATATTAACAAAGAACAGTAGTACAACATATTCAAACGAGACTGTTTCGGTCCGACTGCCAGAGCTGTCGGCTGGAAAATTGCCTTCTGGCTAAGAGCAATACCTGCTGCTGTTTATAGCTGGGAGAGTTCATGTGTGCGTGGGTAAATTATCATAACAATATGCCATTAAACAAACATTGTTCATTTATTTTTGATAAGAAGTTGTTCGTTTATCCTTTTTAGGGTCTTTACTCTGATATCGGTCGACTACTATTTCTTCACTTCACCACCACATTTCACTCTTTGGTCGTCTTGTGTCCCTCTTGTTATTTAACGTCAAAACCATCCTTGTAGAAGAAAATTTTCTCACATTATCCAGTTAACAGGCAGAACGTTTTTGTGGAACATTATGTATATATATAGATAGATATATATATTTGACTAAATTTAGATGCGTTATTTTATAATCACGATCTCTGTGCATTTTATTGTGTTGTCCATTATTTCACACCCACAAATTGTACGTGGTGTAATGGTTAACGTCGGAGGAAATGAACCCATCGACTCGAGATCAAATCATGGACGAGGATGATTGCATTTCGAATAAGACTAATACCCTCGTGAAAGTTATGAATCCTATGATTCTATCTCAAATAAATAGTAGGGCAGACTGGCCCTTTAACATAGTCTTGGAGAAGGAAAGCTCTGAATTAAAAGCTATTAAACTGTGCTTAAAAATTGACCTTGTGTCATACCCTGCCCGTGCAGAGGGCTTGGTAAATATTGGACAAATTAATCAAATTAGGATATTTGTGATCAATGAATAACATTTAAATTTAACTCTGTCTATCTTTCTAATCATTCAATTATATATATATATATATATATATATATATATATATCATCATGTCGTGCCATCAGCACGGATATCCCTGATCCTTCTCGCTACCCCTCACTATCGTCCATTGTTTCTGGTAGGTCCTCAGGGTTACAACCCGTATCGATACAGAGTTGCTTTATGTAGGTTCTAGCTGGTCGTCCTGCCTTTGCTCGTCCATGTGAAGGGGTCCACAGAAGTGCATCACTTATGAGCTCGTCCTTACTTCTCCAGCAGTGTCCTGTATGTCTGTTTTTTCTGACTTGGATAGTTTTCGTGATGGGTGGTAGGTGAGCGTACAGCAGCTGCTTTGTGGAGTGTTGCCTCCAGGACTTGTTCAATATTGCTCGCAGCATTCTTGTGTAGTTGCCATCAAGCTTTTTCTCCATACATTTAGTTAGCGTCCATGTAGTGCATCCATACAGCAGTATCGATACGACTGCCGCTTGGAAGAAACTGCTTTTTATTTTATCGGTCAGGTCTGACTTCCATATGTCCGATAGCAATCGATACCTGTTCATGCCTTTGCTAGTCACGTGTCGATGTTTGTCTCGGTTGATGAGATACTTCTTCCTATGTAGGTGAACTTGTCTTGTTAATATTCGTTCTCCTCCGTCGGCATGCCTGTTTGTTTTTTTTCTGCTGTAATGTGGAATGGTAACGTGAACACAATTTCATGTGCGCATTTTACTGTTAATTTCTTGATGATTCTTCAATCATTAATCCACTGTGGCCGAACTGGGGGATCAGCGAGAGCAAGATGGGGCGTTAAACCTGTCGCGTTGAGATTTTCTCACAAACTAACTTATTACTAACTAGAACAGTTTTCGTCACTTGGTTGAAACCATTCAGTGAGTGCTGTGATCACAGATTAACTTCGTGTTCAAGAGCTGTCTATCATAACGCTCGACACGTTGTATTTTTCCATGCCTTTAACGGCTCAGGACTTAGTTTGACAGCTTACAAACAATAATAGATCTCAATATGTAACTGTAGATCTTAGTAAATCAATATTGAAATGAAGTGAGGAGAAGAGAGTCCCCTTAGCGTTGTGACAAACGTGCTGGACTGTGCCATTTTCTAAGTGAGTTCGAACTCCAGTCGTGCTTTTGCGCTCACTAAGGAAATGTATGAACTCTATTTTACCTCAAGCTACGGGTTTTATAGTACCACCTCTGTCCTGTGCCCAGTCGAATAGGGCTGTAGAATACACCGACTACTTCTCTGAAGAGAGGTAAGACCCAACCCTAAACGAGTGTTCTGGGTAGGACACTAAGCAATCTGATGGTGAGGTTCCAGTAATGCTGGAGCTTTGGAAAATGCGGAGTATCCATTTATTGCCATTGCTCCCAGGTCCACTTTGACTCGGCGCAGTAGCACCTGATAGGGTCATATCAATGAGTCAAATTGAACTGTGTCCTTATGCCGACTGAGCTACAAAACACTCGTTGGAGGGGGTTTTACCCTTTGGCAGAGATGCAGTCGGTGTATTCTACAGCCCCAGAGGAGTGAGCCACAAGACACTAATCGGAGGTGGGAGGTGTCTTACTACTCTGCAGAGATGTAGTCGGTGTATTCTACAGCCCCAGACGACTGGGCCACAAGACACTCGTTGGTGGTGGTGGTGGTGGTGGTGGGCTCTTACCCCTATGCAGAGATGAAGTGGGGATATTCTGCAGTCCAAGCCGACTAGGCAAACAATATAAAGATATCAAGATAAGTTTGGTTTTGGTTTACTTGTTTAATGGCATATCAACTTTTGTAGGTTATTTAATGCCAAAGCCATTCTCCTAGAAGAACAGTAGTGGTACTATTTAACCCATAGCTGGGAGGGGTTTATATCTTTCCCAAGGGTATTTGTCCGAAAGTGAACGTAATAGCGCGACTGGAGTACGAACTCGGTTACTACAATTCCACAGTCCATCACTTTAACCATTACACCACGAGCACCCTTCCTTCAGATATCAAAATAAATATCATATCAATATAAAGATATCAAGGTATCTATAGAGAGGGATAAACATATTGGCATAAAGACAAATATCTAAATATATAAATTAAGATATCAAGAAATATGTACAAAAAGTTCATATTGAATTCAGTCATCAATTATTTGTTTTGTCTGCAATTTTAATGATTGTCAATTGAAAAAATTGGCAAATCTTCTTTCAAGAGAACACAATGTATATAAAGTCGGCCTCAGTTGGGATTCTCTAATTTGTCAAATAAATCCTTTATGAATTCTGGCTTTTATTGAAAGTGACTCTATCACAAGAACTTGGCCTAGATCCAATGAAGCACAAAAGGTTTCTGGTCTTTAGCCAATCAACAGACATTACCTCCACCCCATCACCGAATATGCAATTCCTTATTTATTAGTTTGTACTTGTTAAGGAATTTACTGCAGTGTATAACCTGTTTAAGTCTCTTGAGCAGATACAAATGAAATGTTCTTTCATGAGAAGACTTTTTGATAGAAATTAGTGTCTTTTCTTCACTCATGAATTTCTGCTATTGTTTAGTTTCAGTGTCGTGTTTATGAAACACGGCAAGTGTCATTATCAATCACCAAGTACAATGGTCCAACACTTAATGATTGTAAATGGTGCAAGAGAAAGTGTCACTGTTTGAAATTATTATTGGGCAATCAATTGAAAGACACTGGAATTGCTGAGGCGGTATCAGACCACACAATCCCCAGACTTCTAAATGGTGTATGTAGGATATTTTGGTATAATAATTAATAATGACCAGTAATGAACGTACAAGACTCGGAGCCGAACGGGTATAAAAGAAATTATTGCTTAGTGAAATTGCTGAGTAATCAAGGGAAATAGTTTTGAAATGACAGAATGAATTAAAAGAGAGATGGAAAGAAAAAAGAGTAAGGAATAAGAGAGAAAGAAAGAGATAGAACGAGGGAAAGAAAGAGAACATGACAGGAAAAGATTGCTATATTAAAAGTGAATAGGAATAAAAGAGAGAAAATAAGAAAGGAAAACAAAAATAAAAAATGGAAAGAAAGGAGAACGAAAAGAAAGGAAGAATAAAATTATATATATATACACACACACACACATATATATATACAAAAGTGTATCTGTCAAAATGAATAGGTCCACTAAGAGATCTATATTTTTTTAAGAATTATTTCTTTCTTTCTTACATACGTGTATGTTTCCAGCTAGTTGCTTTCGTCAGAGAACATTTAGTAATTTACTAGTTTTTTTGCTTGGATGTGGCACAAGGCCATATAAATGGTGCACCCAATGTGATTTGAACTCACTTGTGTAGGTATATTAGTCCAATGTTTTTTCAGGTTTTGCATTGGTTTATGTGGAGGTCACCGTTATATGTTAGATTTCTCTTCCTCCTCCTCTCTTTCCCTTTTTCAGAGTGTGTTGTACCGATATACACGTAAATACGTTATATATATAGATATAGCGAGGATATTAAATATCACGGCAAATATCATGGCAAATGATAAACGAAGTGAGCAGAAGGAAGCGCACTGCTAAAGCTAAAATGAAAGCTACAAACCAACAAGAACGAATAAAACTGTGGAAACAGCATTTTTAGAATCTACTAGGAAACCCACCGAATGTTACACATGAACCAATCACGAGAATTATCAGTAAGCAATTAGACACCAAACTAGGACCGTTTACTCTAGAAGAACTCGACTCAGTACGTAGAAAAATTAAAAATAGAAAAGCTGCAGGTCTTGATGAAATTCCCCCAGAAGTATGGAAGACCAGACAATTCGATGACATACTGCTCCGACACTGTAATGCTGTTTATAATCAAAATCCGATAGACAGATGGATGAAGGGATGCACCCTCCCTTTTCCTAAAAAGGGCGACCTCGGATTAGTCAAGAACTACCGAGGTATGACACTTACATCCATAGCAGCCAAAATATACAATGCCCTAATACGCAACCACATAGAAACCAAGATTGACAACATTCTTAGGGAGAACCAAAATGGCTTCCTGAGAAATAGATCCACGACCTCACAAATATTGACTCTCCGTAGAATTCTTGAAGGCGTACGGGCAAAAAACCTTCAGGCGACAATATTATTTGTCGACTTTACCAAGGCCTTTGATTCCATTCACAGAGGGAAGATGGAGCAAATTCTACTGGCATACAGCCTACCATGTCAATGCACACAAAGCGGAATATATGTGTTTTAATCAAATAGGCGACATTTCCACACTCAACAGTTGCTCTCTGAAACTAGTAGACAAGTTCACTTACCTAGGAAGCAGTGTCTCATCGACCGAGACAGACATCGACACGCGACTAACAAAGGCGTGGACAGCTATCAATAGCCTATCGGTCATATGGAAGTTAGACCTGACCGATAAAATAAAACGCAGTTTCTTCCAAGCAGCGACCGTGTCGATACTCCTATATAGATGCACTACATTGACGCAAACAAAACGGCTAGAGAAAAAGCTTGACGGCAACTACAACAATATTGAACAAATCCTGGAGGCAACACCCCACAAAGCAGCAGCTGTACGGCCACCTACCTCCCATCACAAAAACTATCCAAGCTAGACAAACCAGACATGCAGGACAGTGCTGGAGAAGTAGGGACGAGCTCATAAGTGATGTATTTCTGTGAACCCCTTCACCTGGACGAGCAAAGGCAGGACGACCAGCTAGAACCTACATAAAGCAACTCTGTGTCGATACAGGTTGTAATCCTGACGACCTACCAGAAACAATGGACGATAGTGAGGGGTAGCGAGAAGGGTCTAGCGATTTCCGTGATGATGGCACGACATGATGATATATATATATATATAATCGAATGATTAGAAAGATAGACAGAATTAAATTTAAATGTTGTTCATTGATCACAATGTGACGCGAAATTGACTATAATCCCCAAAACGGGACTTTATTTTCGCACGTGTGAAGACGGGGCAGGTTGGCACTTGATCCCCTACAGAAATAAGTCCTGTTCAGAGTTCTTCTCTCAGGCATATAAGAACTGGCATATTACATGAGGGAATAATTTAGGGCCAGACTGACCACCGCTGGCAAGGGGTTCCAAATTTCACACTATCACACACCCACCAGGTCGCTTTCTTCTTTCCTCGAGATAATGGAAGATTACGAGCCTATAGGTTTTAGTTGTAATAATATTAATATGGTAGTAGTCGGCAACTCCGGTTTTCCCGTGTGATACTTTAGGAATTAATAGGACAGTTCTAAGCGAGATAATATAAGGCGAATAGAGGCTGAAAGGAAAGCATGGAATAACAACATAGACCACATGGTAAAATGAAAATACATAGGTTCTTTACTACGGTTATATATATATACGTTCAAAGTGTCAAAACATATGATTTGATAGTCCATGAATATGAATGTCTTTTCTTGACTTTTATCCTTCTTCAAATTGAGAGAGAGAGTGGTAAACTAAATTTGGGTGTAAAGGAAAAATGTCCCAAAGTTACTTATCTTATTTTCGACGGGGTTCCACTGGAGAACTTTCTTCTTTCACGGGCTACTAGACTTTTTTCTGTTTTTAGTACTGGCTTGAGAGACTCGTGTCTTTCATGTCTCAGTTAATCTTTTGTCTTTAGCCCGGAGTAAAATGGCTATGGTCCGTCTGCCACGAGCCTTGCTCAAAAACTCTCTTTTTTACTATTTACTTCTGCTGAGGGGAAGGGAACCCCACTTCCGTTTTGGGGTCCCAGCCAATCATTTGGCTTCTCTCTCTTTCCCCTTCCGATGTCCGGCGACCTGAGGTCACTTAAGTGCGAACATCTGGTCTCCTGTGTGACCCACATTCTCTCCTAACGGTCACTTTTTGACTGCTTGATACTCTCGTTCAATACGGGAGGATAGTATCAGTCTTACCTCTTCGTCTCCGTGAGCTATCACGTGACAACAAATATACTGATTTGGCCGAGAAAAAGCAGGGCGACCAGCTCGAACCTACATGCAGTAGCTCTGTGAGGATATGGGGTGTAGCCCTGGGGACCTGAAGGAAGCGATGAACAACAGGGAGGAGTGGCGAGAGAGGGTCTAGGATATCCGTGCTGATGGCATGAAAAGATGATGATGATGATGATGAATATAAATGCGTACTCATTTACACACATACATATATATTCTTTCTTCCTTTGTTTAATTGTATATCAATCTTCGTGTCTTATTCAATGCCAAAAGCCATCTTTCTAGGATTGGAACGCTACTATTTAACCCATTGTTAGGAGGGGAGGATAAGGATGTCACAGTTCAGCACATTAGCTTCAACGTTACGAGTAAATCCTCATATATATATATGGTCATTGGCCTATGAGTAGAGTGTTTGGCATAGGTTTGGGAGACCGGGGTTCAATATCCAGGTCGAGTCACATCAAACCATCAAAAAATGGTACGTAATGCTGCCTTGCCTAACACTCAGCATTATAAGGTATGGATCAAGGGTAAAGTGGAGCAATCATTGGGAAAGGAGTAGCACCCTTCCCTACACTTCGGTGTAGCAGCTATTGAAAGGGAGCCTTTGGGTCACCCTCGACTAAGGTCGTTAACTTTTTTTTACTTATTTATACATATATATATATTAGCATGCAGATACATATATATTAAAAGACACACACACACACACACACACACACACATACACTCATATATATATATAGAATAATGTTTGTTAACAGCAAAATGTATTTATATTATCACTTACCAAACACATCAAGGAATGTTCAGATGACCTTTTGAAAGGCTAAAGACAGCTGGGAAAAAACATGGATTCACTCCAACGTCACAAAAATGGAATGCTTACTCACGATATGAGGGTGGATTAACAGAATCATATTGAAAAAGCAATGCAGATTTAACTCAATAAAATCGATTCTCTTTTGTTGTTTGCTTTAGTTTAATGGATTATCAACCATTGCATTTAATGCAAAATTCAGTTTTATACATACAGTAAAAGTAAAGCTGGCAACCGTAGTCGAGAGCCACCAGAAGGCTCCCTTTTCAATATCTACTACACTGAAGTTTAGGAGAGGTCGCTACTCCTTTCCCTGGATTGCTTCACTTTACCCTTGATACGTACCTTATGTTGCTGAGTGCTAAGCAAGGAGGTATCAAGTATCCTTTTTAAAGTCTTTGGTATGACGCGACTTGGGATTGAACTCAGGTCTACCGGGCCATTGGCGAACACTCTACCCACTAGGCCAATAAGCCGGTTCTATTTCAAGCAATTCAGTTTAGCATAAGTACACGGTTCATTTCTATTTGACCAATAGATAGGACTCTATCAGGTGCTACCACTCCGAGAGAGAGAGTGAACCTGGGAGCGATGGTAATGAAGAGGTACTCCACATTCCCCAAAGCTCCAGCATTACTAGAGCCTCACCATCAGATTGTTTGGTGTCATAACAGGACACTCATTGGAGAAGTCTTACTCCTCTGCAGAGATGCAGTCGGTGTATTCTACAGCCCCAACCGACTGGGCCCTTCTGTTGTGGTAACAGCGTAAGGATATTGAAGGGATTAGCTTGGTTTGGCTTCGTTGTTCAATGATATATCAACCTTTGTGGGCAATGTAATGCCAAATTCATTATTGTAGAAGAATAGTATCAAGATAGCCGGGAAGTTAAAGAGGTTCATACATTTCTCAAGGGCATTAGCCCGAAAGTGAACGCAATAAAGTGAACGGAGTTCGAGCTCGTTTCCTCCGATATCACAGTCGAGCACGTTAGCCCCCAGTCCATCGGGACTTCTCCAGAGTGGAATAAATAAGTAAATAGATATGAACAGACTAGCACAGGTTTGGTTGCTTTGTTTAATGCCTTACCAACTTACGTGGGTTATTTAATGCTTAAGCCATCATTATTGAAGGGTATTAGTCCAAAAGTGACCGTATTAGCGTGACTGGTGTCCGAAAAAGCTTACTACGATGTTGCACTCAAGTACCTTTGCCAGAAAACCATAAGGCCTCTCCTTGAAATGATTCACAGTCGGGAGTACCTTATAGTACACAGGGTTCCTTTTTCTATCCCTACAGGCGTTCAGTTAAAAATTAGTCATTTGAACTTGAATTATGTAAAACGTTATGTAAACTGTCCAAAGATATTATCATCTGATCCTACAATTCAAAGTAATATATGGATTTTTCTTTGTGTAGTGGCTAAAGCGCTGAGCTACGGTCTTGAAGTAAACGAGTTCAAACTCCAATCGCGCTATTAGATTCACTTTCAGACTAATACCCTTATGTAATATAATTGCGAAGGGATTTTTTTAATATTATCACTTTTCGTTTCGTATATCTTATCTTTCTGTTTAGTTTGGCTGAGAACCTTTCGGTTAGTGCATGGGTTAGTTAAGTGCACACATTGAGTGCTGTTGTTCACGCGCGCGCAGGGCGGATGTGACAATCAGAGATGTCACAATAAAAACCCCTGATACGAAATGTGACCGGGGACGTGAATGACGTCATGTCCGGAAGCTCTGAGGATTTAGGGGATTTGAAAAAAAGGAGTTAGTTGAGACTCGAGTTTAGAGGAAGGTAGTCGATTTTCGGAGCTCGCCGAGGCCAGACCAGTACTTTTCGGCGGAGGCCGTACGTGGTGGGGTTCAGATGGAAAAGTCACCATAGAAAGAAATTGTGTCTCTCTCTCTCCTCATGTCGGAAAACCTTAAACTCAAAAAGGTAATAAAAAGTTTCATACCAGAACCAATTTCGTGTTTTTCCGATTCCCTATGTGTATTTCACATATTCACATCTTGGTCGTATTTTTGGACCTATATATTACACTTAGAAAAAGTATGAAACGTTCTTATTCCCCCAAATATAGGTTAAATTTACCGCTACTGTTCTTCTACAAGGATGGTTTAGGCATTAACTTATCTAAGAAGGTTGATATGTCATCGAAACATAGAAACCAATCAAATTAGCATCAGTGAATTAACAATTGAGATCTTGTATAATGTCTTCGTCCGTGAATTTTTCTTCTTCTATTAAAGTTGTCAGATAAGGTTATTTCAATTAATGCCTCGTAATAGGAAAATATTTCACGAGGTGGCTGCGTCTTGATCTGGCATTCCCACAATGTGACAGAAAAACCAACTAAGTCTGATGGTATAGTAAGATTCTGCTGGTGTGCTCAGAGTTTGTGGTAATGATGCATTAGCGATGAAATCATGCCTGTATTTAGAGTCATCCTTTGTTCGAGGCACAAGGGATGTCACAGCGCAGTCAAAGCAGTTGCATTGAATTACTGTCTATAATCTATGGTTAATCCGTATACCTCATGTGATTAATCCCAGTGTTTCTTTGCAGTCTATAAACCGATGACTATTAGCTAAAACAACAGCGATGGACATTCGAAACTCACTTGTTGAATATAAATTCTGATACAGGAGGCTGAACTTACGTCATTCACAGTTTGGAAATAAACCCACAAAATGGTGGATTTTTTTTGTATTAGAATAGTTGTAACAACAACAGCAATTGCAACAAACGCTAGAAATATTGAAATGCCAAACAAGGATATCTATCAATATTTCTGAGATGAGGTATTATATACATTATTTACATTTTTCGAGCTATTGTTTTCATCTTTGTCGCTATGTTTATCACAACTTTTCGGCCGTTGTACACTCCGGCCTTCTTCAGGTGGTTGGAATGTCGAACTTAACCCTTTATTTCGCTCACATGGATATTTGAAAAAATCAAAAGAATTTATCACTGCCGTCTCATTCTCGCCTGATGTGGTTTCAAACTCTATAAACGATAATTTATATAATCTTGAAGGTGTTACATTTTTGTCATTTTCAGAGGGTGCGAAGAAATTTTCAGAAAGGATTGCCAAAAAATACCTTTACTCTTAAAGAAATCGTGTTCAGAGCATAAAAAATATTGTACTTATATTTTACCAAACAAACAAGGAAAAATTACATTTGACGAAATTGCTAATTTTGTCAAAAGTTTTCAGTGAAAGACGTTGAAAATGTTTAAGTCCCGCAAAAAAAAAAAAAAAAGACAAAAAAATAATTAAATAAATCAATAAAATAAATAAACAAAAATAAAGAAAAAATAATTAGATAAATAAAAAAAAAATAAACAAAATGAAAAAATAAAGTTTTTTTTTTTTTTAGTTATGCTGAATATGAAAAGTTTCCAGATATGTTTCTGTGTGTGTGTGTGTGCGAACGCAAAGGTTTAAATGCGAATAAAGACCGGGTAATTCCTTCTAGCACTTTAACAAAACTAGAGCAGGAAATAAATTTAACTTTATAGACAGTGGCAGAAGAACCCAAAATAATTCAAAATTTAAGACAGGATCCTGCAAAAATCGAAGGAATTTTTTTAGTGAGTGTGACAGAAGGGCAAAAAGAGAAAATAATTACGGCACCAAATCCGTGTTACGGTTGCGGAGGACTTTGTGTTAAAGTGAACTGCTCGTTCAAAAAAAAAAAAACTGTTTCCAATGTGGAAGACTTGATTATTACAAATCAAAATGAAAAACAATTATGATTTTAAAACAATAAAAGTTGTGTTGATAACTCAAAACCTGAATGATTTTAAGAAAAGGACATCTGTAAAGGTTACATGGATGATGTTGGAGCAAAATTTCAGTTGGTCATTACAATAATTAATGAAAAAACGTGGAAAAATATTGACAAATCTAAATTAGCGAGAATCAAAAATTGCATATGGCGTCTCAGAAGAAAAAAAATTGTTTTCGAGGCGAAATTACATGTAATGTCTTGTGTGTCGGTAAAACTTGAAAATCTAAGAAATTCATATTTAAAAAAATAATTTTTGGGGGGCACGGATTGGATAGAACTGTTCGACTAGTGGAACCTGCCAATCAATTCGTTCAGTTAAAAAAATCAATTTTCGCCTCTTTCAAGTATGGCGACTAAAAGTTTTCCAAAGGATCTAAAAAAAAAGCAAGATTTTTCTACAGTGTTCTCTGAAGGTCTGGGGAAAATGAATCTAAATATAGTTCCTGTGTTTAAGCCTAAACGCTGTGTACTGGGCGCGAACGCAAAATTTGGAATATTCTTGTATAAGAATGACCGGTCTTATTATAAAACTTGATTAATTTTAACCATAAAATAAGAAGATAGACAGAAAACATTTAATTTACTCAATGGGGCCACTATTTTTTTTTTCAATAATTGTATCATCACGCCATCGAAAAGATTTTTATGCCTTCAAAGTAAATATTTCAGACATTTTATTCTATTCCTCCTCAGTAACAGTCTTAAGCGAACCAATACTTGGATGGATAGTTGCATTTGTTTTGTTTTCTAAAAAGCCACATATAGCGTTTTCAAGAGGGTTAAGGTCTGGGCTTAAATCTTGTTTAATTGTTGTTCTCACATTTTTCTTGTGGACTTTCAATTCATCAGCATGCTTTCTTATTAACGTTGTGGGGTCCTTCCTAATAACCGTAGCGAGAACAATAAAAAGCCTTCTTTTCTTTTTTAGTTCAATACCCCATTCCCCCTTTTCCTTAAAAAGCTCTTTTTCGGTAGAAAAAAAATTCTTTGCTTTGTATATGGGAGACAAAGAAACTTTGGCTTGGTTTCAGTGTTAAAGAAATCGTAGATTCTTTGTTGTTTCTTTTCTTGCTCACTCTTACGCAGTCGGCTGCAGTTATAGAATACACCGACAGCACCTTGCAGAGAGGTAAGAAACCCCGAAACGAGTGTCCTGGATATGACACTAAATAATCTGATGGTGAGGTTCAAGTAATGGTGAAGCTTTGGGGAATGCGGTGCACCCCTTCAATGCCATCGCTTCCAGGTCCACTTTGACCCGGAGTGGCAGCAACTGATAGGGTTCTATCTATGGGTAAAATAGAATCAAACCGTGGTTTCGAAAATTTAAACTGCGCATTTATGCTAAACTGAATTGTTTAAAATAGAACAGTTTTGAGATATAAACTGCATATTTATGCTAAACTGAATTGTCTGAAATAAAACTGCTTTTACATTTAACTTTGTGTATTGCCCAGTCGGCTGGGGCTATAGAATACACCAACTGCATCTCTGCTGAGGAGTAACGCCCTCCCCCAAATGAGTGTTCTGGATATGACGCTAAGCAATCTGATAGTGAGGTTCCAGTAAAGCTGGAGCTTTGGGGAATGCGGAGTACCTCCTTAATGTCATCGCTCCCAGGTCCACTCTGGCCTGGAGTGGTAGCAACTGATAGGATCCTATCCATGGGTCAAATAGAACTAAACTGCGTCCTTTTGCTAAAATGAATTGCTTGAAACAGAACTGTTTTGACATGTAAACGGCGTACTTATGCTAAACTGAATTATTCAAAATAGAAGTGTTTTGACATTTAGCTGTGTGTAAACAAAAACTATACTCATACTAAACTAAATTGTTTGAATTAGAACTGTTTGACTAAACTGAATAGCATGAAATAGAAATGTTTTGTCAATTAAATTGTGTACTCATGCTAAGCTGAATTGTTTGAAATAGAACTGATTATTTGTATAAAAATGAATTTGGCATTAAATAACCTACAAAGGTTGATATGCCATAAACCCAAACAAACAAACAAACATTTCTTGCTCACTCATATTGGGCTGAATTTTAATTTTAAAAAAGTAATCATGAAAATTTACATAAATTGGACGAATCAAACTAAAAAAATAAGTTTTAAAAATTATTCCATATTTTGCTTCCGCACCCTGTACCTTTTGCAGCTTTGGAATCCATTAATAAGGAATTTATCTGATTAGAAACCTTTGGGAGTTATTTCGCCAACAAATTATTCTGTATGGGCTGGCGCAACAGTGTATATGATAAAAAACAACAACAAAAAACAAAAAATAATGATCGAGTATGTACTGATTTTTCACAGTATTGAATCAGTATCTATTTCCCACATGTTTACTGCCATACCCAGAGGAATATTTTGCTAAATTAAACGGAAGTTTTTTTTACAAGTAGTCACCAGTCAGATGCATCAGATGGAAGTGGTCGAAGTATATCAAAATTTGTTTACGATTAATACCTGTTAGGGTTGTAGGAGAATGGACCTGTATTTAGTATTTAAGTTCCCGACGATTTTATGTTTCCCCACAATATAATGTTGAAGATATGTTTTGAAAGAGTGTTTAGTTTAACATATATGCTTCCCCCCACAAGTTTAATGTTTTAGTTTTGTATATAGAGTGTTTAGAAAAAAGGTGGAATAGGCATAATATAATATAGGCATAATATAGGCACATGGATAAAGTAGTAAATGAAGGAAGCCAATGAAATAAATGAGTGAAGATATGAAACAAATAAAAGTTGTAAAACGGCGCGGACAAAATGAACATTTAAAACAAGGCGTCGAACAAAAACAAATTTATATTCTACAACAATAAAACCTACATTGATACATAAAAGAAATTACTAACTCTACTAACAAAATAATAGTGTGTGTATATGTGTGAGTGTGAGTATGTGTGTGTGTGTGTCTAACACAACTAGGCTATAAAAGAATTACATGTTTAAAATGTCCTTTTTTATGGTTAGAAACGGGCAGTTTCTCAGAGACTGGAAAGCATCTCATAGTCATTGTATATGTATGTCTGCGAGGCCCATGCATGGTGTTGCTTTTCTCTCCTGTTGATTCACGCTGAAGGGAGTGTTTGCTGCTGCGAAGAAATTTGGTAAAAGAGAACAAGGGTGTTTGAAGATGACGTATTTATAGAAAATACGCGTCTTGTAGGTGGCTCAAAAATGCAGGACTTGAATTTACGCGCGGACTTAGTTTTAAACATGTCACGTGGTCCTCCTGGCCAATGGTTTCCCGAGACTGAATATTGAGCGTCCGCCATCTTTGTGGGAACAAGTGGCATACCGCCCAAAATAATTTATAGGAGTGTAAAGTCCTATAGGGTCGGTAGTGGGTACATGTAATTGTTTAGTGGATATGTTACTCTCCAATTTGAAGTCGATGTAAGTGAGTCCCCGTCCGTATTTTCACATTTGGTTCCACCACAAATACAACACAAATTTTACAAACATGTATTGGTTTCTTTGGTTTCTTTGTTTTAATGGCATATCAACCCTTTTTAGGTTATTTAATGCCAAAGCCATTCTCCTAGAAGAACAGTAGTGGTACTATTTAACCAATAGCTGGGATTGCCCAGTCAGCTGGGGCTGTAGAATACACTGACTGCACCTCTGCAGAGGGGTAAGACCACCCCTAATGAGTGTCCTGGATATGACACTAAACAATCTGATGGTGAGGTTCCAGCAGTGTTGGAGCTTTGGGGAATGCGGAGTACCCCTTCATTGCCATCGCTCCCAGGTCCACTCTGGCCCGGAGTGGTAGCACCTGATAGGGCCCTATCTATGGGTTAAATAGAACTAACAGCATACTTATGCTAAAATGAATTGAGTAGACTGAATAGCTTGAAATAGAAACGTTTTTGACTATTAAACCGTACTTACACTTAAACTGCGTGCTTATGCTTAACTGAATTATTTTAAATTGAACTGTTTTTCGACATTAAAACTGTATTTACACTTTACTGAATTATTACATATAACTGCTTAAATAGTTTGAAATGGAAATGTTTTCGACAATTAAACTGTGTACTTATGCTAAACTTAACTGTTTTCAATAGAACTGATTATTTACATAAAAATGGATTTGGCGTTAAATAACCTACAAAGGTTGATATGCCATAAAACCAAACCAAACCAAACAAATCAAACCATAGCTGGGAGGATAAGGGGGTTCGTACCTTTGCTATTAATACAGCCACAATGTTTCAGCTGATCCATTCTTTCACCTTCTTCAGGTGTACGATTCAATTTCTTTGACCTTGACAAGCTATCTCATAAGAAATATTTTATTCCTGAAATTGCTAATTATATACCTTGCAAGAAATTTCCAGAAGGAATAAAAATGTATACAATTAGAATGAATAAGTTCATTGATAGAAAAAAGGTCAAAAAAGATATTTCTATTTAAACCTTTATAACAAGTAAAATTATCAATTGTATGAGGTCACCTCTACAGCAAATGTCATTAGTATTATTATTTGCACGAAAGTGAACGGAATAGCGCGACTGGAGTTCGAACTCGCGTCCGACGATTCCGCAGTCCATCGCTTTAACCATTACACCACAAGGGCCAAATAAGAACGTAAACAAATGGAATATAACAACAACGAACATTAAGAAACAAACAATTTAATAATAATAACCAACAGGATAAAAATAATCAGAAATACAATTTTCATGTTATGTACGAGCGACCATTGTAGAAAATACAATTGTGGCCAGTTGAATGAAAATAGAATTGTTCACCCGTGTGTGTGTGTGTGTGTGTGTGTGTGTTTACATGTTAATAAAGTCTATCAGATAAATGGGTCCATAGTTGGCCGAAGTAAAGATAAATATTTGACGAGTAGCGCCCTCCCCTACACCTTGGTGTAGTAGCTATCGAAAAGGGAGCCTTCGGGTCACCCTCGACTATGGTCGCTAACTTTACTTACTTACTTACATACATGGGTATGTATGTGTGTGTATATAAGTGATGGACCGTAAGTATGGGTCTTTGTTTTCATAAGTCCGCACGTGCGTTTTTTTACGATTTTGAGCGACAACGTGTCGCATTGGTAAAAGAAGGTTGCGTGCCTTTTCCCTTTGTGTCTTATGGCGTGGCTCTCTGCTGTCCGTTCATGACCTCTCGTAGTGGAAAAAAAATGAATGACCATGTTGATTAAATTCTTCGTTATTTATACTTTTTGGGGGTCACTTTAGTAGATCAAAAAATAGTTTTATTGCGGGTACTAAAGGTCTTTACAAACTTTAGAATTCGGTTTGGAGTCAAAATTGACCCTAGCATCTTCCAGTTGGTTGGGTTTTTATGTAATATCAACAAGTGTAAGTTATTTGATGCCAAATTCTGTTTATACATTTTTGATATATATGTATATATATAGGAATAGTTTGTAGGTAACATTTTTAAACGAGCCAAAGCTCTTCTGTTTGAACGCAGTTAAATGGTTTCAAGTATTGCTGTTCAACGCTAACAATTTCATTCAACCTCTCTAATTCGTTTCGGGGGTGTCCTCGTTGTGTAATAGTTAAAAGTGATGGACTACGGAATCGTAGTAAGCGGGTTCGAACTCCAGTAGTGCTATCACGTTCACTTTCGAACAAATTCCCTTGGGAAAGGCATGAACCCCCTATTCTTCCAGCTATGGGTTAAATAGCATCACTACTGTTCTAAAATGATGTCTTTGGCATTTAATAAACCACGAAGATTGATATGCCATTAAACAAAGAAACCTAAACCATCTCATTCGTTTGAACAAAGTTAAATGATTCCAAGTATTGCTGTCTAAGACCAACGGATTTATTTGCACACAGTTAAATAGCTTTAACGTTAGAGCATCAATATAACAAAAGTCATTTATTTGCACACAGTTACATGACCTATGGATAAGAACTGATAATTATGATAATATATGATTTATTTAAAAATAGTAAGCAGGTAACATTTTAAACTAGCTAGAGCTCATTTGTTTGCACACAGTTAAATGGTTTAAAGTATTGCGATGTCACGTTAACAATTCAATTAAACATCAGTTATTTGCTTGCACATAGTTAAGTGGTTATACATATTCGATTTCTGAGAGAATAGTTTGTAGGTAATTCTCTTTTAAAAATAGTTAAATAGTTTGCACACAATTAAGCATTGTTATTGTTTGCACACAGTTAAAAGGTTTCAAGTATTGCCATTTAACACAAATAATTCTATTAAACATTATTCATTCGTTTGTACAAATTTAAAGGGTTCCAAGTATTGTTATGTAACACTAACAATTTACTTTAATAACAGTTCAATTGTCAAACAGTTCTTTTTGATTCATTGATGGGACCCTATCTGATACTACCATTTCGGGTCAAAGTTAACATGAGAACAATAGCAATCAAGGAGTACTCCAAATTGCTAAAAGCCCCAGGAGTGGAGCCTCACCAGCAGATGCTGTTTAGTGTCATATCCAGGTCAGTCGTTGTGGGGTTCTTATCCTCGATAGAGATGCAGTTAGCGTATTCTCCTGCCCTAGCTGACTGAGATTCAGGAAGTTATAAATACTTTGCTAGCTGGCTTAAATTTTACGTTCCATATTTCGACGACATACTCATAAAAATCGACAAGAGGTGGCAACATTCAGAACACATAAATATTCCAGAGAATAAAGGATTACTGATTCAAACTCAGTAAAGTAAATGTCAATATTTCTTGAAAAATATAATATACTTGCAATATATAATTTATGCAAATTAACCAAACCAATCAAAGTCGAGCATTATGAAAAATATGACCGCACAGATGAACGCTCCAACTTTACAATAATTTTGGGTGCCTCGAGTGATGTAATGTTTGGCAAGCTAGACCAGCAAACCTTCATGAGAGAGCCCGAGTCTCACTGAGTGCCCCATCCATTCGGCCTTGTGTCACATCTAAGCAAAAGACTTAGTAAATTATTATTTTACCATATTTTTGGGCGCATTGAGGGATGTAATGTTTTGCCAGCTAGACTAGCAAACCTTCATGAATGAAATCAAGTCTGATTGGGTACCCCGTTCATATGGCCTTATGCCACATCTAAGCAAAAAGCTTAGTAAATTATTACTTAACAATAATTTTGGATGCTTCGGGTGGGGTAATGTTTAGCAAACTATACTAGCAAACCTTCATGAGAGAGCCTGAGTCTCACTGGGTTCCCCATTCATTCGGCCTTTTATCACATCTAAGCAAAATGCTTTGTAAATTATTACTTTAAAATAATTTTGGGTGCCTGGGGTGACGTAATGTTTAACAAGCAAGATTAGCAAACCTTCATGAGAGAGCCTGAGTCTCACTGGGTGCCCCGTCCATTCGGCCTTGAGTAACATCTAAGCAAAAAGCTTAGTAAATTATTACTTTACAATAATTTATGGGCGCCTTGGGGGACGTAATATTTAGCAAGATAGACTAACCAACCTTCACGAGTGAGCTCGAGTCTCAATGATTGTACTACTTCCACTGAAAATTTTTCTTCATGAATTGTTTTCAAAATTTGGAGTTGCAGATAAAAAAAAAAGCATTGGATAATGGCACTCAGTACACTTCACGTGACTTAAAAAATGTATGCAAATACTATGCAATAGAATATATAACAACGCAACCATACGATTAAAGATCAAATGAACGGTATTTGATATGTTTGAAGAGCATTAAGAAAATCAGGGAGGAGACTGAAGCCGTAATGCTTCAATAGTCTTTAGGATTCTAAAGACTAATTCTTTGCACTAATAAGGCATCAAAAACTAGCGCAACAGATGTTTACCGGGAAAATTATATTAGTGTTTCATAGATTTCTACATGAAAGAGATATAAAACATTGGCATAGAACCAAATCATCTATAAAATCTTTTAACACTGAAGATCAGGTATTCTTCAGAATTTACAAGTTTGGAAAAGAAAGTTGGGAAATTGTAATTAACCTTGATAAAATGATATAAATGGTGCATGATCGAAATTGGCGTCAAAAAAGACATCTAAACCAATTAAGACAAACGTATGCCAATGAAATTTAAAAAATCTAACAGATATTAGGTTATAGAAGAAGTATATTTACTTACTAAGCTTTACTTAGGTATGGCACCCAGGCCTAAGATTGCTTACAGTACCTGCTGCTACTTAAGTGGTCACCAATCTTAATAATGAACAGGCTCATCGTTGCTTAACTTTGGTGATCTCGTGATAACTAGTTCATTCTCCGTGACTTGACCGTAAGTCCCGATGCAAGTTGCGTAAGATGATTTTAATCATTTTATGTTTCAATCATACATCCTATATGCATCAGGGAGGTCTTCAATGACGCGCTGTCTTCATTGCCGATTTCGGGTTATTTCTGCATCATATCGGCTCCGACAGTAACCCCGGCATGACTCTGAGACAGCCAAGCCGCCTCCGTGATCGCGACGTGCTACGCTCGTGCCTCTACCAAAGCAAAGAAAAAAAAAAAGGCCGGACTTCGGCCGTTCTTATAGACATCTGTCTTTTAGTAAACAGCCAATGAAAACAGGGCATTCCACACTCCTCTGCTATATAATACCATCTTTACCTCCTATTATAACCACTAAAACACGTCGTGCGAGTAAAAGAAATCCATGGGATATTTTTAAACTGAACCTCCAAAAGAAAAACTTCAAAGTAACTAAAAAAGGGTTGCTCCATACAAAGACTAGTCGACACTCACTACCTTTGTTTTGTGATGATAGACAAGTCCATCGAAGTCCATGTAACAGCGAGTGACGCAGCGTGACCACAGTCAGAGCATATGAGACTTCCTACCAAACCAGAATGCAGTGCAAGGCCAATTTCATGGTGGCGATCTTGCACACATCGTGACAAGCGTGGCAGGTCCAAAAAATTCTCGGCCCGTCGGTTAGAGTTGAGTAATCGCAGGCTTGCTGTATTGAGCTGCGGTTAATAATGTGATCAAATCCACTTTTTAATCCCAGAGGCTTAATCCCCCAGGAAATCCCGGGGGTTTAATTCCTCAGGCCATACCTTCTTTGTCGAGATGCGTTAAACGTTTGGGGTCCCAAAAATAAGTAATGCCGACAAGATCAAGCATTTTTGTGATGATCACGCACGAGTCTCGATTATTGTGTGCTCCCAACCCCAATAAAACGATCTAGTGGCAAATTCAGCCAAGTGGGAAGTTGGATAAATACCAAGCCTTTTTTCACTCAGCCCCTTTTCCTGGGGTTCATTGAAGTCTATAAACCAGTGACTGTAACATTTAGTACAATTGCAATAATAATATCATACACACATGGTTTGGCGTGGTTTCTTTTTTTAAAGGCATATCAACTTTCGTGGGTTATTAATGTCAAACCCATCTTTGTAGAAAAATAATAATAGTACTATTTAACATATAGGTTGTGGGATAAAGGAATTCATTTCCCAAAAATATTTGGACCGAAAGTGAACGCAGTAGTTGGACTGGTGTTCGAACAAGCTTACGACAACTTCGCAATCTATAACGGCTAAAAAGAAATGAATTTCCGTTCAAATTCATCTGAAGAGTCTGTTAATATGGAGGTGAAATAGGTTTATTATGGAATATATCTAATAATTTTCTTGTTTTTAAAAATGCAAATAAACGGAAGTTACTACATTATGCCTTACAATTCCCGAACTGACGTATGTCACTAAGTGGCTGAGTGGTACGATACTAAGTCTAACGTAAAGTTGTGGGGTTTCGATCCCAGCTTGAAGCGTATTGCGTGTCTAGCCACACTGAAGAGTTGTGATAGAACAAAACAGTGTGTCAGTGGATGACAATATATATATATATATATATATATATATATATGTATATGTAATGATAAATGAATATATAGTAGATTTATATATATTTAATAGCATGGAAGCTTGTCAGCGACCTTAAGTTTCACGCTGTCTTATAATGACAATCATTAGGCAGAGAAAGAAAGATATTATTGAAATCGAGAAAATCGAAAAATACAGTCAAAAGAACACTTTATCTCTGTGTGTTTGTGGTTTTGTTGATTATATTTGCGTATTATTGTGTGAGGTCGTATTAGTGATATTTAGTATGTGTGAGTATGAAGCTACATGTGCTGAACGGCAAATTTGAGATTATATCCTGGACATATGAGTCGCGACATGTAGCGAAAGTCACAACTGTTTGACCGAGCAAAGAATTTTTTTTGCATTCGTATGTGTATGTGTGTGTGTAGTAGTGATTTTAACTAATCGTAGACTTCCAGATAAAATTTTCAACAGGAACACTATAAAGGTCAGCAACAGTAGTACAGGTAACATATCCCAAATCATAAAAGGCCCCAACAAAAACCATGTACAGCATCACACACCTCAACAAACAATGCAACTGTAGGGATAAAAAAAACATGTCTCCTACTCAAAACCAACAACTCAGTCAAGCAATACATACATGCAACGGAGGGTACCATAAAACAAAGAATATATAACTCAACAAACATTTCCTTATCCACACACATCTGGCTCCTCACAAAACACCCTGCTAAAAAAAAAAAAAATCAGAAATTCCAAATGCGGACATGAGAACAAACATCCACTATCACATTTCGACCCATACACATAACTCATCCACCATACCTACACAACCTCCACTACTAAAAATCCCCTATACCCCTTCATAAATAATCCCACAACACACCCAACGCATTGTAAGTATCACTTTCCTCCATCAAACAACACATCGAACGCACCGTAAGTACAATCTTTCTCCATTAAATCTTTATATCCATCTCTATACATCCCTAAAACCTGTTGACATTATGTTAGAAATACGTTTTCACACAGTATATTTAACATATCCCTTACGCTCACACAATCATAGATTACAATTACGTATACGTAATATAGCATTAGCATAACATAGGTGCCCGTGGTGTAATGGTTATCGTCGGAGGAAATGGACACGGCGACACCAGTTCAAATCCTGGACGAGACTGATAGCATTTCACATAGCACAAATACCCTTGGGAAAGGTATGAATCCAATTATTCTCCCTCCAGCTATGGGTAAATAGTAGGGCAGACTAGGTTCTTCAGCCTTGATGAGGCAACTAGTCTAGGAGAAGGAAAACTCTGAATTCAAACCTGTTAAACTCTGCTTAAAAATTGACCTTGTGTCATATCCTGCCCGAGCACAGGGGTTGGGTAAATATGATTAACACAACATAGACCGCTAATTCAAATTATTATTGTAATCCAGCACAAACCTTTTATCCTTACGTCCCAGACGTAAGGATAATAGGTACTCACACATCAAATCAAAAATTCATTTTCTGAATAATGCAATGATGATAATTTGCTCCATAGTTAAAATCATCAGCACACACACTCACACATACACACAGATACGTCTTAACACGATATATTCATTATATTCCTTACGTACATGCAATCATGGATTACAATGAATTAATATATCATTAACACATCATAACTAATACAAATTATTATTGCAATCTAACACTAAACATAAAAATACTAATATTACATAATACTCCATCGTATGGCGGCAGCACCCCACGAGGCACTAACTATACGGCCACCTGCCTCCCATCACGAAAATTATCCAAGTCAGACGAACCAGACATATAGGACACAACTGGAGAAGCAGGGACGAGCTCATAATTGATGTACTCCTATGGACCCCCACATATGGCCGGGCAAAAGCAGGATGACCAGCTCGAACATACAAACAGCAGCTATGTGAGGATACGAGATGTAGCCCTGAAGACTTGCCAGAGGCAATGAACGATAGGGAGAAGTGGTGAGTGGCACGACATGATGATGATATTACAGTATTACGTCTTAACACCACGATATGTTTACGTTCTGATCCACGATAAACTTCGTTTATTATGTTTAAAAATCAAAACTTTATTTTCTTCGTAATGCACACACACACACACAAATCCCAAAAGAAATTTTTACTCGATCATATTGTTGCGACTCTCGCTTTACATCGTGACTCATATATCCAGGAGACAATCTCAAATTTGCTTATGCTTAAATATCACTTATGCTTAAATATCACTTATGACCGTAGTCGAGGTCGACCAGAAGGCTCCCTTCACAATAGTCATTACACCGAAGTGTAGGGGAGGGCGCTACTCCTTTCCCAGGATTGCTCCACTTTACCACTTGATATGTACCTTATATTGCTGAGTGTTAAGTAAGGAGGAATCAAGTACCATTTTTAAAGTCTTTGGTATGACACGACCTGGGATTGAACCCAGATCTTCCGGACCATTGGCCAACACTCTACCCACTAGGCCAATGAGCCGGTTAACGACCTCATTATAATACGCAAGTATAATCTACTAAAACACACACACATACACTCATGCACGCGCGCACATACACACAGATAGATAAAGAGTTGTACACAATCCTAATTTTTATTGACTGTATTTTTCGATTTTCTCAATTTCTCCAATATCTTTCTTTCTCTGCCTGATGATTGTCGTTATAAGACGGCATGAAACCTGTTGTCGCAGAAAGGCTTCCGTGCTATAAGATATATATATAAACTAATATATATTTATTCATTATTATTATAAAATAGCTCTATCACAGATATTGAGCATTCTCCAAATTATACCGCATTTGGTCTGTCACAAACCCACGAAGTGAGAGAGTGATAACCAACACTGTTATAATATATATATATAATCACCTTTCCCGTGTGATTACGTAAGAAACGGTTACTGTAAACGCGTAATAACATCAACCGCCGAAAGTAAACGCGTTTTTTTTTTAAATCATAAACTGCACTCAGAAAATGAAGATTAACGTCCAATGTAGTCTCTGCATTTAATGGATCTGGCGTATATATATATATATATATATATAAATGATTCTCTTAATACCCTGTCCGGTGGCAAAAGCTGCTTGGTAGCGCCAGGGGTGACAGTACCGCCTTGAGCTACCGAAACTGTGTTATCACCCCTGGATGGCGACTGATGAGGATATGGTATAGCACGTGCTTTCACACGTTGTATGATGAAAACAAAAAAAAAAAAAAAAAAGAAAATATATATATATATATATAGAGAGAGAGAGAGTGTGTGTGTGTGTTAGAGAGAGAGAGAGAGGGGGATGGGGGAGGAGTCCCTGTGACGTAACGGACTGCGACATCGTAGTAAACGAGTTAATACTACTGCCGCACTTTTTCGAACCATTAACCTCAGGAAAGACATGATCTCCATAAACTCCTCAGCTATTGGTTCCAGTACAATTCTTCTACTTGAAGGTTTGATTTTGATTTCGTTTTATGGCACATCAACTGTTGTAGGTTATTGAATGTCAAATTCGGTTTATACATACATACATACACACACACACACACACACACACATATATATATATATCTTAGTTATATATTTGTTAGCACAAATCAGTTATGTTAAATAGTTCCAAGTATTGCTATATATCACAATTCAGTTAAATATCAATCATTTGTTAACACACAGTTAAATGATCAAACAGTTTTATTTCAAACAATTCAATTTAGCATAAGTCTTTTGTTTGCACTCAATTTAAATATCACACTGTTAGTTCTATTCGACCCAGAGATAGAACCCTTTCAGGTGCTATTACCCCGGGCAAGAGTGGACTGAGGAGCGATGGCAATGAAGGGATACTCCGCATTCCCCCAAACTCCAGCATTACTGGAGCCTGACTATTATATTCCTTATTGTTATATCCAGGATACTCGTTGCGGGGAGTGTCTTAACCCTCTGCAGAGATGCAATCGGTGTATTCTACAGTCCCAGCAGACTAGGCTGTTTAAAAGGAGACGTTTGGCATTAAACAACCTGTGAAGGTTGATATGCCATTAAATAAAAATAAACATACCAAGTTAGAGTGGACCATGGGGTCATTGGAATGACGGAGTACATCAGACCTCTCAGATCTCCGGAACTGAAGCCTCACCATCAGATGCACTTTAGTATCATATCCTCGACACCATTTTGGTGGGTGGGAGGGATTACACCTTTACAGTGGGTACAATCAGAGTATCCTAAGCCTGGCAAATAGATCATTAGATGGGTACATTAAATAACCGGCCAATTGGTATTGTAAATGTAAGAGATTGCATTTCAACCGGTATAGTTTTTTAGATTGAACTTTGACTCCCGCATCGGTCGCTTCCGGGTGGAAGGTGACGGAGGAACTTCCGGCCTGAACACCGGCTGGCGCAAATTCCGTCTTTTTCAAATTGACTGGCATACGAGACGGACGTTTTTCTTTGTGAAGGCAAAAAGAGTGAATTCTTTTAATGAATTGATTCGATTTAAATCATCACTTGTGGCGTGTTTCCTTTTTTGGGGCATTTACGAGTGCATTTGTTTTGTTTCAGTTTTCACGTGGGAGAATGTATAGTTGGAGAATGTAAGCTTGTTTTTACGCTGAACACCTACGCAAATAAAGATATACATCTTCATCAGTACGAGACTCGTGTCTTTGATTTTTGGCCCCAGTTGCTGCTGTTAAAGGTATAATGGTTAAAGTGTGCGCCAATGGCCCAGAAGAACGAGTTCAATCTCATGTCGAGTCGTACCAAAGACTTTAAAAATGATTCTGGATCCCTTCTTGCTTAATATACAGCATTATAAAGTATGAATCAAGGGTAAAGTGGGGCAATACAAGGAAAGAAGTAGCGCTTTCACCTACACCTCGGAGTAGTAGCTATTGAAAAGGGAGCCTTACATTAAATAAATATTAGGAAAATGTACTGAAAATTATGTTTTTTAATACAAGCTAATACACACACACACACACACACACATATATATATATATATATACACACAATAATACTCATTGAGAGTCTTTTTAATGTCGTGGCTAACATGTTGGACTGCAACATCATAGTGAGCAAGTTCAAACTTTTACAAGTCACACTTTTACAGACGAATACCCTGGGAGACAGTATTTAATCCCCCTCTATTACCCTTCTCTGTGTTTGATATTATTACGGCTATTCTTCAACAAGGGCGGCTTTGGCATTAAACAACCTACAAAAGTTGATATGCCATTAAACAAAGAAACCAAACCAAACCATATCTACATGAGATCTACATAAATCTTTAAACTAGTTCTAGTCATCGTAAATAAAGAAGTATCAAGTTTGGCTTCACTGCACACTTACGCGAATTGCTTTGTCGAGAACTGTGCATAGATAAAAGTTTATTTCTCTGAGTCTAAGTTGAAGAATCTAGTGTACCACTTTCGGCTTTCTATAAATCATTAGTTTGGTCGCTGCTAACATCGACAGGCCAAGGATTATAGAAATTTGGAATCTTCTGACATTACTTTAGACTTACCAATATTTCAATGACCTCTACTTATGTATTCTAACACACATGCACACCGCACAATCGGCTTGGGTTGTAGAATATATATATATATATATATATATATATACTATATATATATATATATATACTATATATATATATACTTATATATATACATATATATACTATATATATAGTATATATACTATATATATATATATATATATACTTATATATATATATGTATATACTTACATATATATATGTATATACTTACATATATTGTCATCCACAGACAGACTGTTTCGTTCTATCAGAACTCTTCAGTGTGGCTAGACCCGCAAGACGCTCGAAGCCGGGATCGAAACCCGTCTAACTTTACGATAGTGGACTACGTTGGCTAAGGGAATTTTAAGGTATTTTATTTTTAGCAACAGCAGCAGCAGCCTTTGTTTACATTTTTTAATACCCTATCGGCTACCAGAGTGCTCAATTCTTACGAAGAGCTTTGCATTACGCTAGGGGCGGCCGACAATTCCTTCGCCAGAGTGCTCAACCCCCATGGGGGAGCGTTATATATAGTATATATATATATATATATACATATATATATATTAGTATATATATATATAGTGTATATATATATATATATAGTATATATATATATATATATATATAAGTAAATATATACATATATATATATATGTATATTTAGGCAGCATTTCTTTGTTAATGCAAATTTCATTAAACATAATAGACATTTTATGCCTACATATTCTCTTTTGGATCCGTTCGAATTCCCGTATTACTTTTATCGTATTCGGGGGGAATTGATTTATGTATTGTCCATAGTTGTATGTATCCCTAGTACTTTCTGCCCGACTTTGGGCCATCATCAGGGGAAGTACTAGGGATACATACAACTATGGACAATACCTAAATCAATTCCCCCCGAATACGATAAAAGTAATACAGGAATTCGAACGGATCCAAAAGAGAATATGTAGGCATAAAATGTCTATTATGTTTAATGAAATTTGCATTAACGAAGAAATGCTGCCTAAATATACATATATATATATATATATGTATATATATACTTATATATATATATATATATATATATATATATATACTATATATATATATATATAATATATGTATATATCCAGTCAGCGTTCGAAGACAATGAGATTTTTTTCATACACATATATGGACTGTAATCCATATTTGCTATTTTTCAACCTCAAATTAAACGCGTGGAGTCATTTGATGAGACGAATAGTATAATGATATTCTTCGCTGAAATAAATTTATAATAACAATCTAACTAGGTTTGAGTTTTCTTCTAACTGCATTATATATATATATATATATATTAGGGTGAGTCAAACGTTTCCCAATATTTTGTTACGTGCTAGTTTGACGTGTGTATATCATGTGAGAGAAGAAAGTTTAAGCAGTGGTCTATAGTATAGCGGTAACTGGTTTGCTGACACGGTTTGCATGGCTTTACACCGTGTGTTATTTGAAAGCTGTACCGATGAAAGTGTAATGTTGTATTACTCGGAACTTTATGCTTTACGAGTTCAAATAGGGCCATAAAGCCTTCGAAGCGACCACAAACTCAGATTGATCACAATACAGCAATCAGATGATTCAACATTTTTTCTCAGGTTGCAAGAACATCACTGCTCAGATGAGGTCAGCTTAAAACTGTGCCCGTGGTGTAATGGTTAACGTCGTAGGAAATGGATACGGCGACACGAGTTCAAATCCAGGACGAGATTGATTGCATTTCACATAGCACTAATACCCTTGGGAAAGGTATGAATCCAATAATTCTCCCTCCAGCTATGGGTAAATAGTAGGGTTCTTCAACCTTGGTGAGGCAACTAGTCTAGGAGAAGAAAAACTCTGAATTCAAACCTGTTAAACTCCGCTTAAAAATTGACCTTGTGTCATATCCTGCCCAGGCAGAGGTTGTTAAATATGGTCAGCTTAAAACTGTGGACCATAAGGCCATACTCTAAACCACAAAGACAAATCCAACGAGTATCACAAGGAGAGTATCATGCGAGCTTTATATTTCACAGTCCAGTGTTATTCGTTACATTCACGACCTCGGCAAAATTATTTATTTCGACCAAATTGTGCGTAAAATTACCAAAGTATTACAAAGCTTTTGGTTCACCCTCGTATTAAAGGGGAGTTCTTCCAAGCGGTGGTTGTGTCAATACTACTCTATGGATGCACCACATGGATGCTGACAAAACGTCAAGAGAAAAAGCTTGGTGGGAACTCCATAAGAATGGTACGAATTATGTTGAACAAATCCTGGAAGCAACCCCCACGAAACAACCGCTGTATAACCACTTTGCATTACGCGAGTGACAACCGTTATATTCCTTCACCAGAGTGCTCAACAGCCAAGTGGGTGGGGTATATATTGTCATCCACTTACAGACTGTTTCGTTGTATCACAACTCTTTAGTGTAGCTTGAAACTTTAGACGATTCAAGCCGGAATCGAAACCCGCCTAATTTTACATACTGTGACTGTTACTGTATCTTTGTTCCCAGGTTACATTATCCTGGAATGTCGGGGAGAATGTCCGTCGACAGTACCGTACCACCTAAGCTCTAAATATTCTCCGTAACTAGTTATATTTTATTGATAGCTTTAAAAGCCCATATAACTAGTTAAGTATAAAGCTTGCGTATAGGTTTAATTTTTCGAGATACGGACGAATGAGGATGTGTCAAGGGTAAAGAGGTCGATGTGATATAAATGAACACGTGAAGAGTTCCGAACCGGACAAACAATATGACGCGTAGTTGTTTTTCTTCTTTTCTTTATATATGTATCTTTCTTACATATTTTATTTTAAAGAAAGCACAATTATAACAACAGAAAAACAAAAAAGCAAACAAATACAAAAAAATATACAGAAATGTGGAGGGCAAGTCGCTTCCAGTAGTATTTAACTATATCCTTCCAATAAGACAAAGTTCTCCTTTTTTTTTTCTTTTTTCAAATCGTCTTAAAATTACACCCGTATCTTCTTGCACCTTTACAATTAAAGGGAGGAAATCTCCTCGTTCACCATATTTGTTTGCTTATATTTTTTTTCTTTCCTTCCCTTCTTTTAGCGAAGAACAAAAGTCTCTCCTCTTCGTCTTTAAAGTGGATATACAAATTTAAACAAATATGTTTTCCGCCGAAACTGGCTGCTAATGAACAACTTCAAAAATATTTCTTTGGATATTCTTGATACGGTCGTTTATTTGGGTTACGTATATTATTTGTAATAAAATTTTTGACTAACCTTTTTTCTTTCCTTTCTTTTGTTATTTTTTTCTTATATTCGTTAATCTCTTATTAACGAGTCGCAAGGCACCAGTTTTTTTTCTTTTACATTGGGCCTCAGTTTCTTACCCAACGGAGTTGACAGCTTCTATTAGGCCATTCTGTGACTAGAATTTCCCCTTTCACCGGACCACGTGAAAAGGCGACCTTTCTCTTCCTTGGCGAAGCTTGGAACTGACTTTTTGGCTTTCGTTCTTTTTGGCGGTAAAACGTCCTCCCTGCCTCGACCAATCGCATGTCTTTTCCATATCTGGGTCAAGACCTTTGCCTCTTCTTGGCTGGTCCTTCACTGTTGCTAGCGCTCAAAAACCCGCCAATCGCCTGCCTTACTTCCGGTCCTCATAGTAGTCCTTGGTTTCCTACATTTTAACCCTACCGTGGCCACTGGCCGTCACAATACCCCGAGGCAAAGCCTGTGACTCAACGTTAGCACGAGAATTAGCACCTATGCATCAGGTTTCATTTGTTTACATTTTGAGCTATCGAATGCCGGAGTGCTCAGTTCGTAAGAAGAGCTTTGTATAATGCGAGTGACAACCGTTATATTCCATCACCAGAGTAACAATCTTATATACTGAACGGCCCACGAGTTCTTACTTGTTAAAATTTCTTTAAGATTTTTATCGCTTAAAGTATTCGGAAAATTGCCTACGTCTTCATTGTTGTGGTCACAAAGTTTCGGCTGATGCGTACTTCGGCCTTCTTTAGGTGTTTTATGTTAAACTCGGGAGACTACACAGAACTTTGCACGGAACCTTTTATTTAAACAACAGGAGCAGATTGCTCTAATTCTGTTAACCATGGCTGAGCACAAGTGCTAAGTTATAGTAGGACATATGACGCAACTGATATAGGCGTTTACTGAAAAGTGCTTGTAAGGGAGAATAATTTTGAAGGTTCAATTCTAATTACTGGTAAATTACAAGGAATACTTACAACTCAACATGAAACACCTGAAGAATGTTGGTTTGGTTGGTTGGTTTCTTTGTTTAATGGTATATCAACTCTTTTTAGGTTATTTAATGCCAAAACCATTCTCCTAGAAGAACAGTAGTTGTACTATTTAACCCATAGCTGGGAGGATAAAGGGGTTCATACCTTTCCCAAGGGTATTTGCCCGAAAGTGAACGTAATAGCGTGACTGGAGTATGAACTCGCATACTACGATCCTGCAGTCCATCGCTTTAACCATTACACCACGAGGACACCCCCCTGAAGAATATCGCAGGGCGCATCGGCCAAAACGTTATGTATAACAATGAGGTTGAGGATAATAGTCCGAATATTCTTAGTGACACCTAATTCTTAGGCACAAAAATATTTTTATTATATATTATGAGTAATTAACGTCATCCAACTTTTGGCAATGCCAGCCTTCAAAAATATTTCTTCAACCTCCAATGACGAAAAGAGAAAACATTTAAATTCTTATTCATATTTTCAAAACTATTGTGATACTATCAAAACCAATGCAATACCGTAAACAATGTGGTGTAGACCTTAATGTAGCCTACAGTGTTTACCTGGATATTTCAATCATATTAAAGCCCCACCACTTATACACTATAGTATTGATAATATAATGATTGCATATGTCATTAACTTCGGTTAGGAAGCATTATTTACATTTTTTATAAAAGAATTCACAAGACTAGTCGACCGGAACTGAAGAATACACCAACTGAAACTTTGTGATGGGGTAAGACTCCCCACCAACGAGTATCCTGGATATGGCATTAATCAATCTGATAGTGAGGCTCCAGTAACGCTGGAGCTTTGGAGAATGCGGGGTACCCATTCACTGCCATCGCTCCCAGATCTACTCTGGCCCGGAGTGGTAGCTCTTGAAAGGGTCTTATCTATGGGTCAATTAGAACTGTTTGACATTTAAACTGAGAGCAAACAAAGGACTCAGGCAAAATTGTATAGCTTGAAATAAAACCTTTTCGGACATTGGCCTAACGGTTAGAGTGTTCGCCAATGGCCCGGGAGACCTGGGTTCAATCCGAGGTCGAGTCATACCAAAGACTCAAAAAATGGTACTTGATGCCTCCTTGCTTAACACTCAGCATTGTAAGGTACGGATCAAGGGTAAAGTGGAGCAATCCAGGGAAAGGAGTAGCGCCCTCCCCTACACCTTGATGTAGTAGCTATCGAAAAAGGAGCCTTCGGGTCACCCTCGACTAACTGTGTGTAAATAAACGACAGATGTTAGATTGAATTGTTAGTTATGCATTAGAATACTTGAAACCATTTGACTGTGTGCCAATAAATGACTGATCTTGAAAAGAATTATTAATGTTACATAACAATACTTGAAACTATCTAATTGTGTGAAAACAAATAAGCTTATGTTCATTTAAAAATGTCATTAACAAAATGTGTTTACAAATATATATTTGATTTAGAATTAAATAACCAACAATAGTTGATATGCATTAAACCCCAGCAAAACCAAATCATATATATTCAATATAAATGTATGAAGAGGATTTGGCATTAAATAAACTACAATGTTTGAGATACCATAAAACCCAGCCAAACTAAATCATATATATTTGATATGTATGTATAAAGAGGATTTGGCATTAAATAACCTACAAAGGTTGATATGTCATAAAACCGAACCAAACCAAATCACATATATTTAATGTATATGTATTAAGATGATTTGGCATTAAATAACCTACAAAGGTTGATATGTCATAAAACCGAACCAAACCAAATCATATATGTTTAATATATATGTATAAAGAGAATATGGCATTAAATAACCTACAATGGATGATATGCCATAAAACCAAACCTAACCACATCAAACCTAACGAAACAAAACCACAGTACATCGTCCCGAAAGTTCTTAACAGTGCTCGGCTGAATGTTGTTATGCGCATGTCATCTACTAAATAAACCAGTTTATTACGCTGGAATATAATATCTGTATATATCATAGAATGACATAAACTTGTGTCCATAAACCTAGCCTAATAGTCCAAAAACATAGGCCATCGTATCCACGATTGGTCTAATTTCCCATAAGTCTCACCCAAAGGATTTGCGCATTGCTTTTATATTACTGTAGCACTATATGGGTGGCCCGCCAAAGCAGACGATTCTATTGTCTGTTTTGGCGCGAAACCAGAGAAAGGATTTTTGGACCTGAAATCTCGCCGTATCCGGAAGTGGTAAGGGGACGCGAAAGAGAGTTGAGTGGACAAAGGAGCTGAGAGGCAGTTGGCGACGGGACAGCAGAGAGAGGAGTCAGCAGAGAGTTGTCGTGGAACCATGGACAGGGGCAGTCAACATCGGACTCCGGAGACAGTAGCAGAGAAGAGAGGGTCCAGCCACGGCGAAGACGATCGCCCCAAGATGTCTGCATTCGAGTTGCTTTGTGGAATTTTCGCTAGTAACCCACGCTAGCGTTAGTCCGCACATGCATGTAGTGTTGCATACTCCTCCTTCTGCTCTTGGTTAACCCCAGACTTTGTTCGTGTTTGTTTGTCTGTTTTATTTTCTCCTATCCCCCCGATCGTATTCTTGTGGTGGCAAGAAATGTGCGTTACCCCCCTCGAACCACTAGTTGATCACCGGCCGGCCGAGAAGTGGAATGGTTAGAAGACTGATCTAATGTGGTGGGGGTGAGGGCGTAACGTTACATTACTTTTATATTACTTATTAATATCAAATGTGCCTGTGTTGTAAATAGTAAACAATGTTATGAAAAACCTTTTTTTTATCTTGACTAAAAGCCTTTGTTTAGTTATAAGCTATGTTGTGACTCTTTAGATCGAAGTTACAGTAAAGATAGGCTGAGAAACAGTCAGTTTCAACGTTTCAAGGGATCCAGTGTTACACAAAGGTTACAATAATGCAGATGGCCCAGTTGAAGGTGGCACAGTTGAAGCTAGGAGTCTTTCGGCTTCGAGTCTGTTATTGACCTTGGGTCGAGGTGCCGAGCCGAAGCCTGGCCGCTGGCTGGTGACTTGTGGCCGAACATTGTCATGATGCAAAATTCTGGCCA
>OY757943.1:41531953-41591953 GCA_963585895.1 Sepioteuthis lessoniana
GGAAGACTTTGGTGAAGGTTGATATGCCATTAAACAAAAAGAAAAAAAAAAGAAAACAATAAACAAAAAACAAACAAAACAAGACAAAACAAAAAAACAAAAACAAACCATCGCTTAAAGTCCAGTACTTTAGCAATTACTCCCCGGGGTCTCCCAAAGAAGGATTGTAAAAAACGGAAAATAAAACTGAAAATTTAAAGCTAATAGTATCAGTTTATTGTTTCAACTTAGAACATATATATATATATATATATATATATATATATATATATATACCTTCAGAATCAGAAAAAATATACTTCGGTTTCACGATTATTTCACTCTACTTAGTATATTGAACACTTACTTTTAGCTTAAGGAATTTTGTCGATGATTTTTTTCCATTTGTTGATTATTTTCAAGTTGTACGTATGTTTCTAGCCTTTTCTTTTTTTATGGAATTTTTTCCCTGATATCAATTTGTTGTTTTACGTTCGTTTCATATGAAAAAAGCAAGCAATAAACGATATCTCAGAAAATACGATAAACGAAGACTACGCAGATGACCAAGCACCTCTCGTAAATACACCAATCCCAGCAGAATCTGTACTGCGTGACCTAGAGCTAGCCGATGGGAACATTGGCTTCAACGTCAATGCGAATAGTGTTCGCCAATGGTCCGGGAGACAGGGGTTCAATCTCAGGTCGAGTCATACTAAAGACTTAGAAATGGTACTTGATGCTGCCTTGTTTAACTCACAGTATTATAAGGTAAGGATCAAGGGTTATGTAAGAGCAATGTAAGTAACAGAGTAGCGCCCTCCTATACTCCTCGGTGTAGTAGCTGTTGAAAAGAAAGCCTTCGTGTCACCCTCGACTAAGGTCACCAAATTTACTTACCTTACATGTGTTTTAAACGAGGGTCCATCTCCATTCTATGCTACATCTAAGTTTAATAGACTAGATTACACACTTCGTCAATCACAACTGTTGACGGGTTATCGATTGTATGGAAGTTTGATCTTACCGATAAAATCAAACGGGATTACTTCCATGCTGTAACGGTGTCCATACAACTACATGGGTGCACCATCTTGGCACTAATTGAATGCGTTGAGAAAAAGCTCGATGTGAACTACACAACAATGCTGCGTGCTGTCTTGTACCAAGCTGTACGACCACCTGCCTCTTATCTCACAAACTATTCAAGTACGACGAACAAGGTATGAGAGGCGCAGCTGGTAAAGTTAGAATGAACTCATAAGCCACGTTTTCTTATGCACGTGGATGTACCAGTGGTGGCTGGCCGGCAAAGACTTATTTACACCAACTTATTTACGGACAGAGGATTCAACCGAGAAGACCTGCCAGGAGTGATAGAGAAGGATGGCGAGAGAGACTGGAAATTCTGCGTTGTCAGAACAATTTAATTATATATATATATGTATATGATAATGAATAAATATATATTAGATATTTATATATATTTAATTCATGAAATCTAGACTGCGACCCTGGGTTTCACGGAGTTTCTACTCATGCGCGTTTCTACACATACAGAAATAAAATAATGTAGCGAAATATTAAAATGCAACCACGAATTCACATCTACTTACACAACGCGCTGCGTTTGTAGCTTGGCTTAACCTCATAAAAACACGCATCCATACGTAACTATAACACATACACGCATACGAACACACCCGCACACACTCACATATTTACAACCACACATAAACATTCATACGAAATCCCAACTGTTTTTGTATGTATTTTTTCGATTTTCGATTCATCTCATTTTCTTAACTGCCTGATGATTGTTATTTTACAAAAAACGCCATGAAACACAGGGTCGCAGTCTAAATTCCATGAATTAAATATATATATATCTAATATATAAGTAAGTAAAGTTGGCGACCATAGTCGAGGGTAACCCGAAGGTTCCCTTTTCGATAGCTACTACACCGAGGTGTAGGGGAGGGCACTACTCCTTTCCCTAGATTGCCCCACTTTACCCTTGATCCGTACCTTATAATGCTGAGTATTAAGCAAGGAGGCATCAAGTACCAGTTTTTTTAGTCTTTAGTATGACTCGACCTGGGATTGAACCCAGGTCTCCCGGGCCATGGGCGAACACTCTAACCGCTAGGCCAATATTTATTTATTTATTATCATTATTATTATTATTTAGTAGCTCTATCCTAGATATTGAGCAGTCTCCATATTATATTGCACTTGGTTCGACACATGCCCACAAAGTGATTTCGTGACAACCAACACTGTTATATATATATATATATATATATATATATATATATATATGTGTGTGTGTGTGTGTGTGTGTGTGTATTTAGGCAACATTTCTTCATTAATAAATATTTCATTGAACAATATAAACATCTTTTCTCTATACAATTTTGTATATGTCCTTTCCAGAAGCTGCATTGAACTTATAGCATCCGGCGGGAATTGGTTGTTGAAACTCCCATAACGAATTGTTACACTAATACTTTCTGCCCGATCTTGGCACATCATCAAGGATGTGTATATTGCAAAAGCGGTGTAACCTGTGTATGTACTTTACTACTTTGTAAGTGTTTATTGTTTATACTGGTGTGTTGTGGCGTTTTGTTAGTTTCTATTAGTAGCAACAGTCGTTAAAGTCATTTGAGTACATTAGTATAGGATTCGAAATTGATTCTATTGAATTTGGATTGTTTCATTCTGAATTCGAGAATTTGTCATTTTTGTTCGTTTGTCATTTTTGTTTTGCTATTTTGTTGTTCCAGCTGTGTTTCAGTAAGAATTTTCCGAAACTCAGTTTTTTTGGTAGGAATCATTTCTAGATGTGCTGTTGAACTGATATCAGATAGATGCATTGTGAGTCGTTTCGATGATGGCCCAAGATCAGGCAGAAAGTACTTGGGTAACAATTAGTTTAGGGAGTGGCAACTGGAAAGGACATATACAAAAATGTTTTCACAAAAGACGTCTATATTGTTGAATGAAATATATATATATATATATACATATATGGAGAAATGGTAGAATTGGTAAATCCGACCAGATGTGAGAAAAATTAGTGGAAAAGTGGATAAACCGAAGCACAGAAACGACTGCAATGAATCAGTTGTCATGCTTTGGTTTATCCACTTTTCCACTTATTTTTTCACCCGCATATATATATATATATATTGTCACCCGCATATATATATATATATATATTGTCACCCGCATATATATATATATATTGTCACCTGCATATATATATATATATGTATATTGTCATCCACTGACAGACTATTTCGGGACCGAAACTCACCAAACTTTACGTCAGACAGAAGACATACGCCTAAGCCAAGCCTCCAACTCAACGTCAGATCGGGAATTAACATACAGGTATTAACTATCGTTTGTTTACATTTTTCGCTATATATATATATATATATATATATATATATATATATATATATATATATATATTTGAAAGAAGCTATGACAGATACAGGAATACACTAACACCATTGCATACATAGAGCAATTGGTAAGCTACCAAGCAGTATTTTTTCACAGAGGCAACACTACTGGCCGTGCATTTTCACTGTTAATAAACAAGTGACTCTTATTAATGTTAGTACAATTCATTCTTACAACTATCACTGTCCATTAATAGAAGTTACATTCACAACTGAATTTGACACACTAAATGTGGCAACTATTTTAGGACAGAGGTCGTACAATTAATTTCAACAACTATCTCTCCCATAGTAATTGTTACATTTACATATAAATGTTTTACATTAAATGTAAATGTATCATACAACAATCATGGTTTGCGAGCTTAGCTTGCCGATGATCCGTAACGAATTTAATTCTCACTGAGTGCCCCATAGGCTAAACTAAGCTAAGCTTTGTAAATTACAACTCTTATTTGACGGAGATACCTAAATCCAATTTTACTCCTACCTCGTTTTGATAATACTTGTATAAGTTTTTACAAGGTGTTAAATCGTGAATAACATCATGTTCTTTAGGCTATCTCAAAAGCGAGTAACCTATTGCAGACTATTCGGTTGGAAACAGAACATGTCAATTAATATTATAAGACATTTAATTGTGCAATATACGAGTAGGGAACTGAGTTCCTACTCTAGGCAATACAAGAGTCACACGCGTTCAAGGAACAAACAGAAAAGTCCATACAGCAAACAGGTGGAAAATACTTACACTTCTCAGATCGGCAATACAAAGGAGGACGGTCCCATGTGTTCACCGCGGAGGAACGAACAGCCTCGTTTGCTCTTCTTAAGTTATGTTTGTGAAAGAGGCTGACTCTTCGTTTCACCTTGTCACGGGATCAAAATGGATTCTTGAGTGGGAGAGTTCCTCAAACCTATGAAGAGGGAGATCTCTCCGGTTTGTCTCCAAACACTTGTTATTTATGCCATTAAAAGAAAGTACGTTCTGTATTATAGCTATCGTCATAGGAAATGGAATTGGCGATCTGAGTTCAAATCCTGCATGAAGTTATCAGCGTTTCATTTGGTGTCAAAATTCTTGGGATAAACATGAAGCCATCAGTTCTTCCCTACCCAAATACAAGTAAAAACTAGGTTCTTTAGACTTGGTAAAAAACAATCTAAGAGAAAAATGTCCCATTCGGCTGGGGGTGCAGAATACACCGACTGTATCTCTGCAAAGAGGTAAGACCCTCCCTCAACGAGTGTTCTAGATATGACACTAAACAATCTGATGGTGACTCCAGTCATGCAGGAGCTTTGGGGAATGCGTAGTACTCCTTCATTGCCATCGCAGCCAGGTCTTCTTTGGCCTGGAGTGGTAGCTCCTAACAGGGTCCTATGAATCGGTAAAATAGATCTAAAATGTGTACTTATGCTAAACTGAATTGCTTGAAATAGAAGTGTTTTGACATTTATCTGTGTATAAATAAATGACTCTTGTTTAATTGAATTGTTAGTGATACAGCAATACTTGGAACCATTTAAGTTTGTTGAATAAACTGAATATCTTGAAATAGAACTGTTTTTGACATTTAACTGTGTACTAATGCAAAAGTGAATTGCTTAAAACCGAACTGTGTCTATGTATAAAATAGATTTGGCATTAAATAACCTACGGTGGTTGATTTGCCATTAAACCAAAGAGAACTAAAACTAAGCTAAGAGTAAATAAAGAAAACTCTGAGTTCAAGCCAGCTGTTAATAAATAAAAAGTAATGTTGGCGACCGTTGTCGATGGCGATCCGATGGCTCCTTTTTCAATAGCTACTACATCGAGGTGTAGAGAAAGACATAACTCCTTTCTCTGGATTGCTCCACTTTATCCTTGATACGTATCTTATAATGCTGAGTGTTAAGCAAGGAGATATCAAATACTATTTTTTGAGTCTTTGGTATGAATTAACCTGGGATTGAACTTCGGTCTCCGAAGCCATTGGCGAACACTCTATTCACTGGGACAATGGATTGGTTCCTAAAGTAAAGTTGGCAACCGTTAATTAGGGCGACCCTGAAGCTTCCATTTTCAATAGCTACTACACCGAGGTATGGGGGAGGGCGCCACTCCTTTCCCTGGATTGCTCCACTTTATCCTTATAATGCTAAGTGTTAAGCAAGGAGACATCAAGTAGCATTTTTTGAGTCTTTGGTTCTCTCGGGCCATTGGTGAAAACTCCTTGTTTAACACTTATCGTTATAAGGTACGGGTTAAGGTTAAAATTGAGCAATCCAAAGAAAGGAGTTGCACCCTCTCCTACACCTCAGTATAGTAGTTATTGAAAAGAGGGCCTTCTAATCGTCCTCGACTAAGGTCATCGAGCCAGCTGTACTCACCTCAAAAACTGATCTCACGTCGTATCCTGTGGATAGGTAAATACAACCTTTCGCCATTAAATTTCATACACTCATTATGTAATAGTTTTTTTTTAAATACTTTGATATGTTATCCGTATGTTTTGACAAACTAGAGAAAATATTAAAATGAATGACTTTTATTTTCTGCCTGTTCACATAAGTATTAACCCAAGCCATTATGAAATAATAATCTTTCTCCGAAACCATCAATGTCACGATTTTTGTTGTTGATGTAAAAACTGCATAGTTATCTCCCTTCGTTGTTGACTTCTCATTCATCTTTTTGTCTTTAACAGTCTCTTCTCGTCCATTTATCTAGGGAAATGAATGGAAAAAATGTCCGTATACCCTTTTAGTGCTAAAGCCGGCACTTCTCATAAGAGATCGTCTGGAACAAATGGAAATTCCATTGTGTTCACCACTGGAACTTTTCTTCCTGCAGGTAATTCATTGTCTTGTTTGGGTTGTATAGTTGTTTTGAATGTTCAGTGCCATTAATATAAGATCGTCGCTTCTATCACCTGATGTTCACAAGTCGATAAAGAAAGAAAGAAAAACAGAATGAAATATTCTGCATCTGATATCTACTGGCAAACAAAATATTTGTTCCTAATAATCAAGCACGAATTCCAGGGATCTTTGGACAACGTTTTCTTTTCGAATTAAGGAAAAAAGTGAAGACTTTTCTGCAGCTTGGAAAGTTTCAGAATTATTATTTTTGGTCCGTTCAATCGGTTATTGCCAGAAAAGTCTGACTGATTTTACCAGTGTAAATGGTATCGATTTTTTTTTTACCAGTGCTGTGGTTTGGATGGTATCGATTTTGTACCAGTGCTGTGGTTTGGATGGTATCAATTCTTTCACAGTGCTTTGGTTTGGATGGTGTCGATTTTACCAGTGCTCTCGTTTGTATGGTATCGGGTTTTTTTTACCAGTGCTGTCGTTTGGATGATATCGATTTTTTACCAGTGCTGTGGTTTGGATGGTATCAATTCTTTAACAGTACTGTGGTTTGGATGGTGTCGACTTTTTACCAGTGCTGTGGTTTGGGTGGTATCATTTCTTTACCAGCGCTGTAGTTTGAATGGTACCGGTTGTTTAACAGTGCTGTGGTTTGAATGGTATTGATTGTTTAATAGTAGTGGGATTTGGATGGTAGCGATTGTTCAACAGTGTTGTAGTTTGAATTGTAGTAATTCTTCATCAGTGGTTTGGATGGTATCAGTCGTTTAACACTACCGTGGCAGCAATTCTTTAATAGTGCTTGGATGGTATCGATTCTTTACCAGTGCTGTGGTTTCGATGGTATCGATTGTTAAGTGTTATAGTTGGTTATTTTGTTTGGTTGGTTGTTTTGTTTTACTGCGGATCGACCCTTTTCGGGTCATTTAACGCCGGATTAAATTTCAATCAATTCAGTTTAGTATAACAATAGCTTTTTTTACAAAGAGTTAAATGTCAAAACGCCTTTATTTCAAACAATTCTGTTTAGCATAAGTTCACAGTTTAGTTCTATTTGACCCATAGATAGGACGCTATCAGGTGTTATCACTCCTGGCCAGAATTAATTTGGAAGTGATGGCAATGATGAGGTATTCTACATTCTCCAAAGCTCCAGCATTACTGGAGCCTCATGATTAGATTGTTTAGTGTCATATCCAGAACACTCGTTGCTAGATCTTACCCTCTGCAGAGAAGCAGTCGATGTATTCTACAGCCCCAGGCAACTGGGCAACAGTGTTGTGGTTTGGATGGTAGCGATTGTTTAACAGTGCTTTGGTTTGGATGGTATTACCTCCAGTTTCTCTACTCTCTTTTCCAGTTTTTTGAGGACTGTTCCGAGTGCACCAACTACAATTGGTATCACTGCTACCTTTGATTGTTTTTCACCATTCCATGACCCCTCTAAGATTTCTGAGATCTTAAAAGAGCTTCAGTCTTAATGGTCACAATTCTTCATCTGATCTTCCATTCCCCAACTTATATCCTTATATTTAATGGCATATCAACCTTCGTTGGTTATTCAATGCCCAATCCATCCTCATCAAAGAATAGTAGTGGTAATATCGAACCTATAATTGAGGTTATAAGGGAGTTCAGGTCTTTTCCTAGGGCATTAGACCGAAAGTGAACGTAGTAGCGCGACTGGGGTTTGAACTCACTTACTCGCAGTCCAGTTCAACAGTTTGTATCACCTTCATGTTCAATAGCCTTTTCAGCAGTCTGGAAAGATTCATGTATTTGTCTATCTTTTCATTTTCGTTTATTTTATTTTATTTGTTCTCCGTCCCACCACCAGTTAAGTACGGCACAAGGTCTTTTTTAAAGTGGATCCGGACGCAGGGCCGCAGCCCACATGTGTCCGGCAAAATTCTCAAATACCTTCGGCCCTGTCGGCATTCCCTCAACGGGGGCACCTCAGACAGCAGGAAACAAAACAGCTAACAATTTAGATTTTCGTTTATTTACGCTTTGTGGTCTTGGAAACGGTAAAATACGCGAAATGATAAATTCTGTACTTCAAGTTGATTAGTACTAGGTCTGATCTTGAAACCGGGTTTCGGTGATTTGCTTCTCTCAAAACTCTGAAGAATTTCACGCGTCTCATTTTCTTGGTAATACTCTGGTTTGTGCAAGAACCATTTTTCAGAATGGTGAAATTTTAATCTCTCTCACAATTTCCAGTCAAGCATCTTCCTCATCCAGTCGTGCCTGGTATCGGATGTATTAACCAACCCTCCACAGGGGCAGGATGCGACATAAGGTCAATTTTTTAAACAGAGTTTAACATGTTTGTGTTCAGATTTTTCCTTCTTCTCGACAGGTTGGCTAACCAAGTTTAAAGAACCTAGTCGGCCTTACTATTTACCCATCGCTGGAGGATAATTAGATTCATACCTTTCCCTAGCATATTAGTGCTATGTGAAATGCAACCAGCCTCGACCAGGGTTTGAACTCGGTTCGTCGTACCCATTTCCTACGACGATTGCCATTACACCACGAACACACTACCATGCATTTTCTTGTATTCCTTTTGGGCCAGTTTGCTGTATTTGCTTATTATGTGATTAATCATTTTATCACTGTCACTTAAAACCTACACTTAAATGTTCTTTGCATGATCAATTTTTGCTTTAATATAATTAGATCTTACGGTGTCATTTTATGCTGCTATTAAGAGAGATTCACGTTCTCTCTTGGGGTGTTCCTGCTAGGTAATGTCCAGGTAGTCACGTGCATTTTCTCAAGTTTGTCACTTGAAATATCAGCACAGTTGTTTTTCCTCACATTTTCGCTTTCTGGATAATTTATTTTGTCAACTAGTGTCTTTCACCATTGCAGTGGACCAGAGAGTAAAAAAAAATGAAATGACTAACAAGTACTAGGATCTTGCCAGAGAGTCGAAAAAACTGTGGAAAACGAATAATCAATACCATACTGATCACAGCATTAAGATCAACAAGCATCCTGAGATGAGTTCTGGAGACTTGAGGAGACTTTACTATATCTTTGGGAAAGTTAGGAAATCCCTTATCTTTGGGTTAAATAATACCAATACTGTCCTTCTAGAAGGATGGATTTGGATTTAATAATCCAAGAAGGTTGATACGTCATTAAACAACAAAACCGCACTAAAACTTAATCAGACTCCAGTGAAAGACCATCAACTGATGCTGGAGTAAAAAACTCGCATGGAGTCCTGATAATAATAATTAGAACGGTCACCAAAGGCTTGGTAATGAGGTTGGAAGAGTTGGAAATCGGTGGAGGAGCCGAGACAATCCAAACTACAGCACTACTAAGATCAGCTAGAATACTGAGAAAAGTCCTGGAGGCTTTAGGAAACTTGCCGTCACTCAGACTCCAGTGAAAGACCATCAACTAATGCTGGTGTGAAAAACTCGCAAGGAATATCTATAAATAAATATAAGGACCTGAAAATAGAAATTGAAAAAGAAAAAAAAATGCTGCATCCTAAAACTGCTGCCGAGATAGTAATAGTAGGAACCATGGGTATGATCAAGAAAGTGACAGATGAACACATTAACAAGATACTTGCTAGTCTCAGCCGGTGTAAAATGAAAAAAAAATGCACTTTGCGGAACTGCTCATCTCATTTCGATATTACCATCAATGTAAACGAAAAATATGACCCAAAAGAAGCAGCTAAAACAAAAATACATAGAATACATAAAATCTCCGATGAGATTTCAAACCAACCACAGATTTACAAGCAAAACAAATAAAGCATATAAGAGAGTTAATAGATGTATAGGCTTCTTTTGAATTTTTTTTTACTATTCAACCCATGAAACAAAAATAATAAACTTTATATCTTCGTTTATTGTTTAATGGCATATCCAACCACCTTGGGTTATCTAATACCAAACTCATCCTTTTAGAAGGACAGTATTGGTACTACTATTTAACCCATAGATTGGAAGATAAGGGGATCCGTACCTTTCTCAAGGGCATTTGTCCGAAAATGAATGTAATGGCGCTACCTGGGTTCGAACTCATTTTCTACGATGCTACAGTCCAGCAGTTTAACGATTACACCAAGAGTGTACCATTACCCGATATGGATATGCGAAATGGACATATAATGTTCATATATATATATATAGAACATAGGATCTCGAAACACGAAAAACACTTACGACTTCTCAGTTCAGTTTTCATTACCTTTGAGTTTAAAGGTTCTTCGACATAAGGAGAGAGAGGCAGAATCTTTCTATTCTGGCTTTTTCATCTGCCCCCACCTCCAATCTCGTGCAACACCTGCCCAAGGCCTCCGCGAGCAAGCGAAAGTCAACCCTTCTCGTCCGGTGTCTAGTTGCAACACTACTTTCTTCAAATTCTCAAAATCCTCCGCGCGCTTTCGGTGCGTGACGTCATTCGCACTTGTTAGCCCCGTTTCCCATCTCGGGCTATTGTGACATCTCTGAGTGACACGTCCGCTCCGCGCGCGCGCGAACACCTGCGTTAATGTTGCACCTAAGTAACCCATGCACTGAGCCGAAAGGTTCTCAGCCTAATTAAACCCAAAGCATTAAACGAAATCCCTCGGCCATTATATTACACGAGGACATCCTTCAAACGTTATATCGTATGGTCTGTTAATTTCTAGTGCCTGTGAGTGAACGTGTGTCAAGTTGGCTGGCAAGGCACTGGAAAGATGCAGTCCTTGGGGAGGGGTAATCCTAGGGGTGTTGTGGCTAACGAGCTGAACTTTGACAATGTAGTAACTCCAGTCACGTGAGTGTGTATATATACATATATATATATATTATATTTCTGGTGCAAGAAAATTTATATTGACTGATTAATTGAGACATCATTGGTAACAAAAGAGGCCCTTTCGTTCGGCACTTTTCAAGCTTATTCACCGGAAATCGATTAAAAACGGGGGTATAAATTATATAATTTGGATCGCAGGGACGAGGTGAGAAAAAAAAATTCAAATCACCCCAGTCTCCAACAGTTCCCCCAAAATATTTAAGATATGATTGTTTGACTGCCTAGACAAAGAGAGGCGATTCATGGAAATATAAATCGCCTCCAAGACTTTAAGATGAAATTTGTCTCAAGCTCTATGTCGGACAGAGAAACAATCATCTTCATAACTAGTTCTGCAACTATTCATAGTAAGCAAATACTCACCAATAACCTAATCTATCTATATATATATATATATATATTAGTAAAGTTGGTGACCTTAATCGAGGGTGACCTGAAGGCTTCCTTTTCAATAACAACTACACCGAGGTGTAGGAGTGAGCGCTACTCCTTTCCCTGGATTGTTCCACTTTACCTTTGAATGCTGAATGTTAAGCAAAGAAGCATCAACTACCATTTTTTGAGTCTTTGATATGACTCGACCTCAGAATGAACCCCGGACTCCCGGGCCATTGGTCACTAAGCCAAAGCAATAGGTTCGTGTATATTTTTATGATGCTTCTGTCTCAAATGTGATTTCAAACCAGTCATAGATTTGCATGCAAGTCTGCAGAGAGAACATGCAGGAAAGTTAGTTGATGGAGTAGCTGACATTACTGACCGACTTTTCGCCTTCTCCCTCAATACTCTGAGATGCTGGAGATGGATTCAGTCAAATCTTTTGATGGCTTTATGGCATTTTACTCTACAATGCTTGCGAGGTGAAGCAGCTTGGTTAAATATATTAACAGGTATAACGAGAGCTATAAGGTTGGTTTTTTTAGCTTGTCTCTGTACCTGTAATATGCTCTTCCAACATTTCTGTTTCCGTTATGAAACTTACAATAAATGAGGATCTTTGGATTTCTGTCGTCTCTCATTTGGATGACATGTCCAGCTCGGCTCATTTCTGTTGTGATCGAAAGAGGAAGACTTCTGTGTCTCCAATATTTCTCTTAACAAAGAGATCAGAGATTGAGATTCAGTCTTGTTATAACAAGAATGAATCTCAAGCTCTGATCTCGGCTGGGGCTGTAGAATATACCGAATGCTTCTCTACAGAGGAGTAATTCCCTCCCCTCGCCAACAAGTGTCCGGTGGCCCAGTCGGCTGATGCTGTAGAATACATCAACTGCTTCTCTGAAGAGGGGTAAGACCCCACCCCCACAACGTGTGTCCTGGATATGACACTAAACAATTTAATGGTTAGGTTCCAGTAATGTTGGAGTTTTGGAGAATGCGGAATATCCCTTCACTGCCATCGCTCTCAGTTCTATTCTGGCCCAGAGTGGTAACACCTGATAGGATCCTATCATGAATCAAATAAAACTAAACTGCGTACTTATGCTAAACTGAACTGTTCGAAATAGAACTATTTTTACATGAAAATAAACAGTACTTGTGCTAAACTGAATTGTTGGAAACAGAACTCTTTTTGATATTTAAACTGTTTATTTATGCTAAACTGAACTGCTTAAAATAGAAGTGTTTTGACATTTAACTCTTTGTAAACCAAAACTATACTTTTACTAAACTGAATTGTTTGAAATCTAATTCGGCGTTAAATATATATATATATGGATGTTTATATATATATATATATATATATATATATATATATATGGGGGGGTTATAAAATATGTGGATAATTCAAACACTTACAATGGGTTTAATGGCAATATTTCGTTCTTTATTAACGGAATTTTATTAGACTTACCTTTTTTGCGTTTTTCTTCATTTTAGCAATTGAAGAAATAAATAAACTAAAGGAGAAAGTAAAAAAGTATAAAGGGAGGGAAAAGGTCTAAAAACGCAAAAATGTTTAGTCTGAAGAAGTTCTTCTTTGAATAAAGAACGAAATATTACCACTTATCCCGTTGTAAGTGTTTGATTTATTACGTTTCCACTTATTTTTATCATCTAATCAAATTCACTATAAATATACATTACATATATCATCATCATGATGTCGTATCGCTAGCACGGATATCCCTGACCCTCTCTCGTCACTTCCCCCTATCGTTCATCGCCTCTGGCAGGTTTTCAGGGCTACATCTCGTATCCTCACATAGCTGCTGTATGTATGCTCGAGCTGGTCGTCCTGCTTTTTCCCGGCCATATGTGGGGGTCCATAGGAGTACATCACTTATGAGCACGTCCCTGCTTCTCCAGCAGTGTACTGCATGTCTGGTTCGTCTGATTTGGATAGTTTTCGTGATGGGAGGCAGGTGGCCGTATTGTTGGTGCTTAGTGGGCTGTTGCTGCCACGACTTGTTTAATATTGCTCGCAATATTCTTGTGTAATTGCCGTCTAGCTTCTTCTCCAGCCGTTTTGTTAGCGTCCAAGTAGTGCATCCATACAGCAGTATATGGTTAGTAACATTTTTTTGATAACATTTCTAAACGAGTCTGAGCACCATTTTTGCACACAGTTAAATGGTTTTACATAAAGTCAAATTCTAACAATTTAATTTAGGATGAGTCATTTGTTTACACATTAATTAAATGTCCATCTTCTCTATTTGATCCATTGATACTATCACTCCGGACAAGAGTGGGCCTTTGAGCAATGACAATGAAGGTGTTGTATCGTTGTAAGAAAGAGATGCACAGTGAAATAGAGTTAACTATTTATTAAATGAAGTTGTACAGTCCAATAAATATTATGAATCTCGTGCTGTTAGTGTTACGTCAGAAGTTGGTCTTACTACTGATATAGATCTTTCAGTACTCACGGTGTTTCTTAAACACGACGTATTTTATTCCTCCGAGATACCGAAAGTCACGTGGTACCAGCCACTATACAACATCTCCTCCCACAAAATCTTTTTCATTCTGATCGTAGGACATATTTTTGTCTTTTGGGATTCATTTCCATAGTCCCCGTCGGGGTACGTTTTCGTTTGCACGTACGATATTGCTGTATTGATGAGGGCCTAGGTACCTCAAACCTGTCATAAATGACGGACTTGGGTTCTTCAACTCGTTCCTTTGTGTTTGGGGTATATTTTTTTTATTTGGTTCATATGTCTACGAACCATCCATCTTGGATGTTTTATTATGTACATCATATTACCAATTGTTTTTTCAATTATTCCCTTTAACCAGGCTCCTTTACTTAAATGATAATGTAGGAAATAATTTTTTCCCCTTGGACTATTAGTCTTATTCGAGGTATTAATTTTTTTCTTATTTCCTTTTTTTTGACGGAATCAATTTATCGAATACTGATCGAATTTTCCTAGCGAACATCAGGTCTGTAGGGGACATGTTTGCGTCAGTATTTGGATTAGGTGTTTTCGATAAATGGATAGGAATTCTTGTAATTCCTCATTTTTTGCTTCAATCCCATTTGCCATTTTAATTGCTCTTTTAAATACATCGATAAATCTTTTCACCTATCCATTTGATTTTGGATGGTAAGGTGCCGATTTTAGGTGTTTTATCGCGAGCAATTTACTGAAATTTTCAAATTCTTTTGATGTAAATGGTGTGCCATTGTCAGATACAATGGTTTCTGGCAATCTGAATCTTGCAAACAGTTCCTGTAACACCTTTAATGTGGTTTTAGTCGTAGACGCTTTGCATTTGAAAACTTCTGGTGATTTCGTAAAGCCACCAACTATGACAAAAAAACATGTTCCTTTTATCGGACCAGCATAGTCAATATGTTGATGAGACGACAGTTTGTCTGTCTTTGGCCATGGATTGAATTTTATGGGAGGTACTTCTGCTCCGATGCACAACTTTTGCACGATTTCACCCTGTTTTCTATGTCTTTATCCATACCCCGCCAGTATACGTAACTTCGCATAAGAGAATTCATTCTACTCATTCACAGGTGCCCGGTATGGAAATTTTTCAAAATTTTCTTTGTTAAAACTGCGGGTATGACCACCCGTTCTCCATACATCAATATGCCTTTGCACGTTGAAAATATATTATTTGCTTTAACTTTCTGGTTCATTCATTTTTTTTAGTTTGAGTAATGAACTTATCAAATTTTGTCTTAAATTTTATCTCCTCTAGCGTAACTGGTAGTTCTTTAACTACATTGAATAAAACGTATTTTGCGTCCATTTCGGACCTTAATGAACCAATGACGGTCTCCTCTAGTGGTTCTGTATTTTTGGTATTAATCTGGATAATCCATCCGCACGTACGATCTCTTTTGACGGTAAGAATTCCATTTTGAATGAATAATTTCACAGCATCGTAGCCCATCTTTGTACGCGGTTCGCAGTGTGTGTTGGTATTCCTTTTTTAGAACTAAATATTGCTACCAATGGATGATGATCGGTTTGTAATATAAATTCTCTACCGTATACGTATTTATGAAATTTCTTGTTCGCAAATATGATAGCTAAACCTCCCTTTTCTATCTGCGAATAGTTCATTTCCGCCGGAAGTAGCGTCCTCGGTACATGCTGAATCGGTTTTAGTTTGCCATCTTCTTTGTGGCAACATATATCGGCTTATTAGAATTGTATGTGTCAAAACCAAGTTTGACGTTAGCGCAGTTTTTAATTTCTCGAACGCTTTTTACATTCGTCCGTCCAATTCCATTTTACGTCTTTTTTGAGTATATGATTCAACGGACCTCTTAGTATATGTATATTTAACATATAGCTATTGTAGTAGTTTGCCAGCTCCAAAAATGATTGTAATGCTACAACATTAGTCGGTGTTGGCATGTATTTTATCGTGTCCATTCGGTTAGGATCGGGAGTCCTGCCTTTCTCGTCGATTTCTTGGCCCAGATATTTGATTTTTGGTAGAAAAAATTCACAATTTCCCATACTTAATTTAAAACCAAATTCTTTTATTTTTTTAAAAAACCTCAATAACATGTTTTGCATGATCTTCTTGATTTTTGCTTTTTATTAGAATATCATCTAAATAAGCTGTTGCGAAGTCCAGATCTGCTTACATTGTATCCATTATTTTTTGAAAAATAGTTGGAGCTACCTTTATTCCATATTGCAGCCTATTAATTTATGTGTGTTAATAGTTAATGATTCGGCACACTTTTCCTCCACAGGTATTTGTAAATAAGCTTCTGACAAATCTAACTTAGAAAATATGTGTCCGCCTTTTAAATTTGCAAAAATTTCTTCCGCTGTTTGGAGGGGGTAATTTATTTCTTTTAGACAATCATTAAGTCCGATTGAATAATCTGCGCAGATAAATTTTTTTTTTCTTTACATATACAGTTGGAGCTGCCAGTAGCCAGTTTTTTCCATTACTCCCAGTTTTTTCTAATCTTCCTAATTCTTTATCAATAATTTCAACCAACGCATAGGATATTGGTCTTTTCGGTAAAAAAACTGGCATTACATTTTCTTTTACTTCGAATTTTGACTTGACTTAAGAACAGAATCCAAATCCTTCTGAAAATATTTCCGGAAATTTTATTTTATTTTATTGCAGAAAGTATTTATTGGGATGTTAAATAGAATCGAATTTTTCCATTCAATCCGTTCCAAATAAACATTGGGCATTTCGCATGACAAATTATATTTCTATTAGAGAAAACATTTATGAAGGTTTCTCCCATAAACTTTAATTTTTCTCAGGTAACACCTTTTGCTATTTTTTTTTGAGTTACTCAGGGTCGGACATTTTATTTTTTTCCAAGTTTCTCCATTAATTATAATGAAATCAGACCCCTTGTCTATCTGAAAAAAAAATTTATTGCTAAGACAAATATTTATGTATTTTCTTTGTACTTTTTCAGTTGTTGCTTATTCAGTAGTGTACTATACCCGTCTATTATTTTTTGAATAATTTCTCCCTTCCAAGTCTGCAGTGTGAGAATTTGTGTCCTTTGCGCCCGTAAGTATGGCATTTTTTGTGTTTAAATGAACAGTCTTTAAATAAATGCAATTCTCTACACCCGTTACACAGATTAATTTCGCAAAACGGTTTATTTTTTTATCTTGTGGTTTATTCTTTATTGTATGAATATTTGAAATATCCTATTATTCAATTTTTGCTGTGTCAGCTCTCAAATTCAAAATACGCTGGCATTCTTCTGCTAGGCTTTGTAAAATTATCTTTTGGTCTTTTTCCAATTTGGTCAATAGCCTTGTACGAACTTCTTTTTCAGACAGTGAGTTTAATCCCTGAATGAAAGTCAAACATTTAAACATGTCTGGTGTAATTTCATTTAGCTGGACCCTTTCACTGTACCTGTTAACTGTACTGGCGAAAGTTGTGTAATCTTCCCAATCCTTTTTCGTAAAGTTGAGACATTGCAACGAGTATTAAACAGTGAACTTTGTTCCCCAAATATTTTCGTTAGTGTTTGGATAGTTTCTCGGAACGTCACTTCACCGGGCTGCCTCGGCAGAATAAAATTTACGTATTTTTCATGTTCTGCCCTTCCGAATTTGTCTTGTAAAAGTCTTACATTTTTCTCGTCCGGCCATTTTTCTCAATCTTTTTCAAAAATTGATTTATACCTTCTGAAATATGCCTCGAATGTCACTCCTTCTTCAGGTTTGTAAATAAATTTGCCAACTGAATTTATTACCGACTCTTGCGTGAATATATTTAAATTTCCCAGGTCGTTTTCTTTTGTAAGACATTCGAGTAGTTTCCCAAATCTTTCTTCATGTCGTTTAATGCTCTCATAGAGTCTTTTAAAATCCTCTTGTCGTTGTTTTCCCCGTTGTTTTAAACCTTCTTGTCGTTTTTCCTGTTGTTTAAAATCTTCTTGTTGATTTTCTTGTTGTTTTAGATCTTCTTGTCGTTGTTTTTCTTGTTTTAAAATTTCTTGTTGTTTTTCTTGTTGTTTTAGGAATTTCAACATACAATTTTTAAAGTCCTCCGTTTTATATCCTTCAACGACACCTTGTGTGTAGTTCACTGTAAATTCGAATCTTCGAATCCTTCGTCGACAACTGTAGATGGTTTTTGTGTTGTGAATACGAAATCTTCGAATCCTTTGTCGCTACCTGTTGTTTCGTTATAAAGAAGAGATTCACAGTGAAATTGAGTTAACTATTTATCAACTAAAGTGGTATAGTCCAACAAATATTATAAGTCTCACGTTGTTGGTGTTAAGTCCGAAGTTGATCTTACTGCTGACAGAGATCTTTTAGTACTGATAGTTGACCAATGTCCCACCAGACGGACGAGTGCGGCATAAGGCATTTTTAGGTGGGTCCAGGCGCAGGGCCGTGGTCCAGACATGCCCGGCGGCTTCAAAAATGATTCGGGCCCCGTCGGAATTCCTCTAAAAAGAGGCACCGCAGGCGCCAGGCGATAAACCTAATCCCTCCAAGGAGGGTTAAAGCCTGGGGGGAAGGCTCCCTAAGGCTCGAGAAATTGATCGTCCGGCACGGATGCCAGACTGTCCGCTGAAAAACCTCTGCACGAAGCAAAGAACTTTCAGTACTCACCGTATTTAAGAAACACGACGTCTTTTTTATCCGCCATACCGGAAGTCACGTGATACGAGCCACTATACAACATAAGGGATAATATTAATTCTAATTGGTGTCTTTAATAATCTTGGAGGGAAAAGATTTCCAAAATTATTTTGTGTTTTGATACTTCAAATATTTTCGCGGCAAATCAAATAGACTCGTTTGCGAATCTCAAAAAATGTTTGAAACAAGAGGCTAAAACGCCGATTGGTTAATACATAGAAAAATATTGATAAAAAATTACAGATTATTGAGTCTAATTTTTGTACAAAAATTAACATTTTTCTTAAAATGGAAATCAATTTGTTTCATACACACACACACGCAGACACACACACACACACACATATATATATATATATATATATATATATTTGATGTAGATTTTATTACTGAAACGGTAACTATTATTCTGCTCCAATTCTATTCCAGATAGGAGCAGACCAACAACTCCCCAAAATAAGCTCAAATATATGCGTGTGGCGGAATAGATTTACTATTTAATGTAAATGAAAGAAAATTTCTTTAAGATAAAACTTTTACTTACAAGAAAGTTAAAATCAAAATGAAATACATTTTATGTATAAAATTTATTTAAGCAAAGAAAAAAGAAAAGAAAAAGAAAGCATAAGCTTTTAAGTCACCACAAATTCCAGTTTGTTTGAAATAATTCCTTTGTAAGAAGAGACACGGCCTTCTATTAAACTCAAACAAACTATGTAAAGTGCACGAAACGCAAAACTTACCGTTAAGTCTACGAGAATGGCACCAAAACTTGTTCGTTTGACCTTTTCCGATCTTCAACCAACATACAAGAACCTTTGTTGAATGTCTTGCTTTTACCACAACCGTTTTCCATTCTATAATTCCGTTTCCAATTCTCAGACTTTGGTTTTGAGGAATATAGCAAAATTTGACAGCCAGTGGCACGACAATGCTTCTCCAGGGGAGCCCGTGTCCGCTTTTTATATCAGCTGGAACTTCACTGCCAGAAGCAATCTTTTATCGAAGACATAAACTTGATCGGTCGGCAAAGAATGCGGCTGGTCAGTGTAAGCAGGTCCAGCCTGGGAGAGACGTGACCTCCGACAGATCTTGGCTACTGAAATATTTACGGATCATTTCGAGGGCTTGACCTGCTGGAGCAAAAACAAATTAGTTACTTTGACTTTAGTTTCTGCTGCCTCTGTAGGAGGTGGAAGTTTTTATGGCTGGAAAGCCAATATTTTTACATTTGCAACTCGCACAAAAGACAGCAGAGAAAGAATTTAATACTTTTCGCTATTTTTTTTTTTTTTTTTTTTTTTTTTTAGGAAAGGGGGGTTAGAAGATCGTAAAAAATGTTTTGGAAGGTAAGTAATTGGATTCTAGTCAGTAAATTCTGGCCGAAGAAAAATAGTTTCTAGCCAAAGTTCCAATTTGTGCTTTTATAGTCTTCTGTGTTTTTTTTTATAGTTGGGGAGGGCACTCTGTCATGGCGTAGTAACAGTTAGCAAACTAGTCTGTCAAATCGATTGCTAGTAAGTGAATTTAATTCTCACCGGGTGCCATAAGATTTAGCCTTCTGCCAAATATTAGGTCACTTTGGTTTTCAGGGCACTTCTTCACAATGGAATGGTCAACAAAGTAATCTTGTACGTCAATTACGAGTGAGTAAAGAGTACTATCCTCACTGAGTGCCCCATACTTGCAGCCTCTTGTCAAAGCTACACAGTATTTTAGATCACCTCATCGTGGTGTAATGATAAACGAGCTCTAGCTTCTGACCATTCAATTAGTTAATGGTCTGAAGCAAGAGTTAGTGATGATGATGATCTTTATTCGGTGCCCTATACTTACAGCCTTGAGCCAAGCGTAAGCCATGCTTAGTTTTTTAAGGCATATAATTATTAGCGAGTTAGGTGAGCATATTCGGTTCTCACTGGGTGTCCAATACTTCTGGCCTTGTGCCAAATCTAAGCTAACTTAGTAAATGACTTCTTTTTTTACGGCATGTCAACACAAGTTGGGTTATTCAAATCCGAAGTTAATTTTTTCTCAAATAATAAGACTTCAAATATCTAATAATAATAATTTATAAAGAATATATGTATATATATATATATATATATATATATATAGTGTGTGTGTGTGTGTGTGTGTGTGTGCGAATGTGTGATTGCAGTGGGTGGGGTGAATGTGTGCAGGTATCTGGATGCTTTCAGAGCACCCCTTGTTCATCAATTCTGAATGAGAAATGAGGGCTCTTCTCACTAGGGGCTGCACACTTTCAGCTAAGAGTCAAAGCCACACACACACACACACACACACACACACATATATATGTATGTATCCTATTTACCAACCACTCCACTCGGGCAGGATATGACACAAGGTCAATTTTTAAGCGGAGTTTAACAGGTCTGAATTCAGACTTTTCCTTCTCCTAGACTAGTTGCCTCACCAAGGCTGAAGAACTCAGTCTGTCCTACTATTTACCAATAGATGGAGGGAGAATAATTGGATTTATACCTTTCCCAAGGGTATTAGTGAAATGCAATCATTCTCGTCCAGGATTTGAACTCGAGTCGCCGTGTCCATTTCCTACGACGATAACCATTACACCACGGGCATCTTTGTAAAGATACTTATGCATCTAATACATGCACCAATTCACCTCACCATCTACAGTCATTCACCTACATAGTACACACACACACACACACACACACTCATGTACACACATTCTATGATTGTTTAAAATGATTATTATTTGATATTTTATGATAAATTTGAAAACACTTTGGCATGAAATAAACCTAGAAGAGTTGACATGCCGTAAAACCAACCCTACGATATATGCAGTTATCCAAACTTTCCAACATGGTAGAACTATTTCTGGCATGTTAATAGGGTGTAATGGTGAACGAGCTAGTCTTGCAAATCGTTTACTAGTGAGTATTGAGTTTGATTCTCCCCAGGCACCCCAACCCTTTGCCGTGTGCCAAATCTCAGCAACATTTAGTTTTCAGGGAACCACTTCGCAGTGTAATGGTTGACGAGCTAGTCTTGTACATCACATATAAAGAGGTCCACGCAGTGTAACGGTTATCTTCGTAAAAAATAGGAGTAGCAACTCGAGTTCAAATTCAGGACGAGGCTGCTTTGTGCTAATTCCTTATAAGGAAAGCATGAATCTATTAGTTTTCCCCTCCCTCCTTAGCATTGGTCGTAAACCAGTCTAGAAGAAAACTTAATTCAAACTCTGCTCTTGTGCCACATTCTGACTTGTCGGAAAGGTTGGGTAAATCCGTATATCAAGTGGTTGGTTTTACGGCATGTCAACACGTCTTGGGTTATTTGATGCCGAAGTCAGTTTTTTAAGCTTATCATTAAATATCTAATATCAATCATTTGTGAACAATCATAGTGTGTGTGTGCATAGACATGAGTGTGTTTACGTGTGTAATGTAGGAGGATGACTGAAGATGGTGGGGTAAATTGGTGCATATATTGGATGTACAGGGTGGAACGATATAATTGTCGTCCGAAAGAAAACAACACTACAGCTTTATTTTAAAACTTTTATAGAAAAATCAATTCAGGTAAATTGATTATGTAGTAGAGCTGACACCTTTCCATGTAGCCGCCTTCAGCCTCAATCACCGCCTCGATACGGATCCAGAACTGGGAGCATGCCTTTTCCACAAGCGCCGGTGGGAGCTCGGAGAATACTCGGCGGATGGCGGCGATCAGGCTGGCTTTGGTATTGTGGGAGGTTATGTTGGTGATGTTCTCGGCGTATGACTAAACGAAGTAGTTCAGCGGGTTCAGGTCGGGGGAGGAGGGGGCCAGTGAGAGAAGGGTCGTAGCACTCCTTCTGAAGCCAAGCCTGGGTCTCTTTGGACTTGTAGCCGGCACCGAGTCCTTCTGCCACACCCAGGGTCTGCCACCGGCCACCTGATTGCCCCAGGTGATCACCACACTCTTCAGCATATCAAGGTACACTTTGGTGTTGACTTTCAAGCCGACTTCGAAGATGTGAAGTGGCATGATGTGGCCTTCCGCTCCACCACCTCCAAAGGGTCGTCCGATGCGTTGAGCTGTGCCCTCAAGCGTTGAACCGTCCGGATTTGCATTTTGAGGGTGCTGGCAATGGTTCTATTGTCATAACTTGGATCGGTAGAGAGCATGAGTGGTATAGCGGCGCATCTCCGATCTCGCTCGTTGAACATTTTGTCACTTTCAGACATGATAGAAGGCTCCTATTGCTCTTGGGATTTGTACACAACTGGCCAACTAGTAGGTGGTCTGCAACAAAAAAAAAAGAAAACCGGTTTTCATTAAACGGACATGGAATCATATCGTCTTTTCTAGGGCGACAATTTTATCGTTCCACCCTGTATATGTATATGTATATAATTGTATATATAGCAAAATGTTTGAAAGCATTTGGACTAGTATGGGGCACTTTTTTCATCACCTATACCCAAATATAAGAAAAATAACAGGACAACTTTAACTTCTTCAATTAAAGAGGAAACACTCTGCGATCTTCAACCAAACATGCCAATATATATATATATATATATATATATATATATATATATATGTAAAAAAACTAATAACAACGATTCAAGTGGAAGGAATGGTTTATTAACGGGTCGACACTATAGCGTTTCGGTTCTACTGAACCATCATCAAGACCATGAGGGGTGATATTGATAATTTTAAGTTAACGATGGATGTTTAGAAATGTGAAATATAAAAACCTAGGGAAAAATATGTATAGTAAGAAAAAGTTGGCCGTTTAACTGGCAAATCAGCGTTTGATGTTTAAATACGTCATTTGAGGTATTAGGAATATTGAATAGAATTTATGTACGTTTGTTTAACGAGAAAGATTTCGAGTTAGAAGGAAGAAAAGAAAGAAAGAACAAAAAGAAGAATAGAAAGCATGGAAATTATGAGATATACGGAAAATATTAACTAAGGATGGAATATAAGATGCTCACTTACATCCATAATAAAAATCTTAGACAAATTTTCGAAGCGCCGCTATCTCATTCCTTAATTCCCTAAATACTCGTCCTGGCTTTTATAATATTTCTCCTTACTTGAGCAAACACATTTTAAATAGCTACAATATATTCCATCCTTAGTTAATATTTTCCGTATATCTCATAATTTCCATTGAATAACCCAAGAAAGTTAGTATGGGGTTGTAGAATACAGCGACTGCACAAGAAAACAATTCAATTAAATAGTCATTTGTTTAAACAGTTGAATGATCAAATCTTTCTATTTTTAATAGTTCAATTTAGCATAAATCCTTTGTTTGGACTCTGTTTAAATTACTCATAGATAAGACCTTATCAGGTGCTTCTACTCCTTATCAGGTGCTTCTACTAACTAGTTGTTAGAATGAAAGGGATATACTTCAACGGTCCAGTCGGTTGGGGCTGTAGAATACACTGACTGCACCTCTGCAAATGGGTAAGATCCCCCCCCCCAATGAGTGTCCCGGATATGATACTAAACAATCTGATGGTGAGGTTCCAGTAATGCTGGAGCTTTGGGGAATATGCAGTACCCCTTCATTGCCATTGCTCCCAGGTCCACTCTGGCCCGGCGAGGTAGCACCTGATGGGGCCCTATCTATGGGTTAAATAGAACTAACGGCAAGCTTATGCTAAAATGAATAGCTTGAAATAGAAATGTTTTTGACAATTAAACCGAACTTACATTTAAACTATGTACTTATGCTAAACTGAATTATTTGAAATAGAACTGTTTTTGACACTAAACTGATTTGTTTAATATAGATCTGTTTTGACATTTAACTGTTTATAAATAAGATATGTACTTATACTAAGCTGAATTAGAGCTGCTTGACTAAACTGAATTGCTTGAAATAGAAATATTTTTGACAATCAAACTCTGTACTCATGCTAAACTGAATTGTTTGAAATAGAACTGATTATTTGAATGAAAATGGATGTGGCCTTAAATAACCTTTAGTGGTTGATATGCCATAAAACCCAACCAACCATCCAACCTATATATTTCAACAGTCCAGTCGGCTGGGGCTGTAGAAATCACTAACTGCAACCAGCGTCCTGCATATGACACTAAACAATCTGATGCTGAGGCTCCAGTAATGCTGGAGTTTTGGGGAATACGGAATACCTCTTTATTATCATCGCTCCCAGGTCCCCTCTGACCCGGAATGATGGCACCTGATAGGGTTCTATCTTTGGCTAAAAAAGAACTATGTGGTATTTAAACTGACAGCAAACAAATGACTTATGCCAAATTGAATTGTTTGAAATAAAACTGTTGATCGTTTAATTTTTGGTAAACAAACGATCGATGTTTAATTGAATTGTTAGAGATAGGTTGCAATACTTGGAATCATTCAATTTTATTGACTTATACTAAATTGAATTGTTAGAAATAGAACTGTTTGGTCATTTAACTGTGTGTATCTACAAAATATAATGGTTGGTTTAGTTTCTTTGTTTAATGGTATATCAACATTTGTTGGTTATTTAATGCCCAAGCCATCTTTCAAGAAGGTAATGGTATTTTTTAACCACTAGCGGGGAGGATAAGGGGTTTATACCTTTCACAAGGGTATTTGTTCGAAAGAGAACGAAGTAGCCACATCAGTTCGAACTCGTTTACTGCGATTCCACAGTCTATCGCTTTAACCATTTTACCACGAGGAAATTCCAGATAAAGTCTATTTACAAATCATATATTTGATTTATATGGAAAAACAGGATGTGGCATTAAATGACCAACAATGGTTGATATGCCATAAAACTCAACCAAACTAAAAATATGTTTCAAATTAGCCGAAAATATCTTAATCAAATATATAACTGGGATATTTGTTTATTTAGATGGGTATGTATCCACTTTTTTGAAATGGTTTAATTTGATGTTAAAAACGTTTGGGCCAGGGTTTGGAAAGGTTTATCTATTAAACTTCTTATGTTTCCATTGTCGTCCAACATGGTTATTTTTTTTTCGTTTCTTTCTAATATGGTGAACTTAGCATCTCTATTAAAATATTGATCGTTTGAGCAGAAATGTTATAGTTTGTTACTATCCAAAGTTTTGATTTAGCATCTGTAACTGTTTAATCTTAAATAAAATGTCCATTCTGAATTTCCAATGTATTGCTTTTGGCAGAGTTTGCAGTCCAGTAAATAAATTATATTTTTGCTTTGGCAAATTTATATATATATATATATATATATACGATTAAGCGTAGGCCATGGATAGTCTGTAAATGTGAAAATGTGAGCCGTGTGGATGATTGTTTAGAGTAGGTTGACTGGTTAGTTGGTTGGTTGGTTTGTTTTACGGCGTATCAACCCTTTTCGGGTCATTTAACGCCGAATTAAATTTCAAACAATTCAGTTTAGTATAAGTATAGTTTTTTTTTACTAACATTTAAATGTCAAAACGCATCTATTTTAAACAGTTCAGTTTAGCAGAAGTGCACAGCTTAATTCTGTTTGACCCATAGATAGGACTCTATCAGTTGCCACCATTCCGAGTCAAAGTGCACCAAGGAGCGATGACAATGAAGGGGTACTCTACATTCCCCAAAGCACCAGCATTACTGGAATCTCACTATCAGATTGTTTAGGGTCATATCTAGGACACTCTTTGTGGGAGTCTTACTCATCTGCAGAGAAGTCGGCGTATTCTACAACCCCAGCCGACTTAGCCTTTTCTAGGGTAGGGGTGAATGTATGCAGTGATGTATAGCAGTGTGTGTGTGTGTGTTTGTGTGTAAAGTGTGACTGATTTTGAGGGTTTCATGTGGAAGGTCAGAGATGTAAACGTGGTAATGTGTGTGTGTGTGTGCTTGTACTTGGTACGGAAGGAAAATTAGGAATATTCTAGTATGATAATAAACGACTCTATCATAAAACCAGATTAATTTTAATTTAAAAATATAAACCACAAAATAAAAAGATATACACAAACAAGTAATTAACTCATAATGGCGGCCACTTTTTTAATTATTGTATCAACACGCCATCGAAACGATTGCATGCCTTCAAAATAAATTCTTTAGACATCTTATTCTATTCCTCCTCAATAGCAGTCTTAAGCAAACCAATACTTAAATGGGAGTTTGCATTTGTTTTGTTTTCTAAAACGCCCCATATAGCGTAATCAAGGAGAGTAAGGTCTGGGCTTGATGGAGGTCATAAAGAAACTTCAATTATTTCAAAATCTTTTTGGCTTGGTTTTGGCGTTATGCAAATCATAGATTCTGTGTTGTTTCTTTAATTGTTCACTCATATTGGGCTGAATTATAAAAAAAGTGCTTGAATAAATGAGCTCATCATGAAAATTTAGATTTATCACGTTTTTTAAAAAATTGGACAAATCAGAATAAAAAAAATCGTTTTAAAAGCCATTCCATATTTTGCTTCCGCACACTGTAAATGGGGGTGTCCTCGTGGTGCAATGATTAAGGCGATGGACTGCAGAATCCTAGTATGCGAGTTCGTACTCCAGTCGCGCTATTACGTTTACTTTCGGGCAAATACCCTTGGGAAAGGTATGAACCCCCTTATCCTCCCAGCTATGGGTTAAATAGCACCACTACTGTTCTTCTAGGAGAATAGCATTTGCCTTAAATAACCTACAAATGTTGATATGCCATTAAACAAAGAAAGCAAACCAAATCACACTGTAAATGGACATGTATATGAATATGTACATATGTGGGAGTTTGGGATATATATATATATATATATATATATATATATATATATATATATACGATAGATATTTTGATTTAATATATGTCAAGTTTGCAAAGTGATAAATACTTCATTGTTCTTCCTTTAATGTGTATGGGTGGGGGATAAAGTATTTCTTACAAAGTACCCCCTAGTAATTTTTGATATAAAAGTTAATTTTCTTCAAAAACAAAGATACCAACATTCTATTTTTTTATGAAAAATTACGTAATCAAAATTGATATTATAAGGTATTATTTTTATAAAACTCTGCAGCAGTGAAACTCTCAAACCGAAAATATAAATATGTAGCCGTCCAAAAATAAGTCCACCTCTTATGAATATTTCTTATTTTTGTTTACATAGCTTAATGCTGTAGAGTTTGGTAATAAATAAACCCTAATGATATCTGTTTTGATTGAATAACAAATTGTATAACCTTTCGAATGATTATATACATTTGCATATACGTATATAACGATTAATATATATATATATATATATATATATATATATATATATATATATATATACGAGGTGAAACAATAAAATTGTCGTCCTAAAGAAAACAACGCTACAGCTTTATTTTAAAACTTTTATTGAAAAAAATCAATTCAGGTAAATTGATTATGTAGTAGAGCTGATATCTATTCAATGTAGCCGCCTTCAGCCTCAATCACCGCCTCGATACAGATCCGGAACTGGGAGCATGCCTTTTCCTCAAGCACCGGCGGGACTTTGGCGAAAACTCGGCAGATGGCGGCGATCAGGCTGGCTTTGGTGTTGTGGGAGGTTATGTTGGTGATGTCCTCGACTTATGACCAAACGAAATAGTCCAGCGGGTTCAGGTCGGTGGAGGAGGGGGCCAGTGAGAGAAGGGTACAAAGTCTCAGCACTCCTTCTGAAGCCAAGCCTGGGTCTCTGGACTTGTGGGCTGGCGTCGAGTCCTGCTGCCACACCCATGGTCTGCACCGGCCACCTGATTGCATCAGGCGATCACCACACTCTTCAGCATATCCAGATACACTTTGGTGTTGACTTTCAAGCCGACTTCGAAGATGTGAGGTGGCATGATGTGGCCCTCACTTGAAACCACACCAAAGACCATAACCGTAGCCGGAAACTTTGTTTTCATCACCCAGGGCACGTTAAACCGTCCGGATTTGCATTTTGAGGGTGCTGGCAATGGGACCATTGCCAGCACCCTCAAAATGCTTTGTTGTCAAAACTTGGATCGGTAGAGAGCATGAGTTGTACAGCGGCGCATCTCCGATCTTGCTCGTTGAACATTGTGTCACTTTCAGACATGATAGAAGGCTCCTATCTCTCATGGGATTTGTACACAACTGACCAACTAGTAGATGGTCTGCAATAAAAAAAAACTGGTTTTCATTAAACGGAAATGGAATCTTGTCGTCTTTTCTAGGGCGACAATTTTATCGTTCCACCCTAATTATATATATATATATATATATATATATATATATTGATGGCAAAACATATCTATATTTACATAACTATATATATATTTACGAGTATAATTATACTTTTAAATATGTATATGTACATATATGTATATTTGTAATATTAGTAGAATTATGAATATAATTTTACGGCATGTCAACTCTTATTGGGTTATTCAGAACATTGGCTGTCTTTATTTCAAACGTTTATAAGTTTTTAAGTAATTATTCCTTTTTATCGTTAATTAAGCCGGCATTATACAGCAGTAATTGGCCTAACCAATAGAGTATTCGCCAATGGTCCGGAGACCGGGGTTCAATCCCCGGTCGAATCATAGCAAAGACTCAAAATATTGTACTTAATGCTGCTCTGCTTAACACTCAGCACTATAAGCTGAGGATCAAAGGTAAAGTGGAGCAATACAGGAAAAAGAGTAGCGCCCTCCCCTACACCTCAGTGTAGTAGCTAGTGAAAAGGGAGCTTTCGGGTAGCCCTCGACTACGGCCGCCAACTTTATTTTACTTTACTAAAATTCAAACCTTTACAACTAGTTGACCTCTCTGAGAATTAATTTTTATTTATTTATTGCGGACTTTCCCCCCTCATCTTGGTAGTTTTTTGTGTTGTTTCTTCTTTCACTACGTTTCGGCCAAATTCCCTCTGGCCTTCTTCAGGTGATTTACCGCGACCTCGGATAGGAATGCTGAGTCTTGTAACCGTATCCCCAGTAATTACTGCCTTCCATAGTTGTTGTCTATCGCACCACGATAGATGAGAGTGAAAAGTCCGCAATAAATAAATAAAAATTAATTCTCGGATTAAAAAGCCTCATCTCAAAAAGGATTCCAATTAAGGACAGTATAGTTGACCTCTCCGTGGCAAGGATTTGGATTTTAGCCCCCCCCCCCGTTTTGTATAGAGTTTTTCAAGCTTAAAAAGTCGATTTGCACGCCGCAATTCAAAGTAAAAGTAATCATTTAATTGCACATTGTCATATGGTTTCAAGTCATCCTATATATTACTGATAATTTGCACACAGTTATATAAAAGAGAGTATCCTCGTAGCGTTGTGGCTAACGTTTAAACTGCGACATAGTAGTAATCGATTTTAAACCTCAGTCCCGCTAATTACGTTAATTTTTAGAAAGATATTTACACTCTTATCTCCCCACCCATCAATAATTAAATAGTTCCACGACTACAATGATGACTTTGGCATTAAATAACCCTCGATGGTTGATGTGACATTAAACAAAGAAAATGAACCAAACATGGTTTAAAGTATTCCTATCGAATGCAAATAATTTTCAAACTGATTCATTTGATCCATAGACGAGACCCTAACAATTAGAATACATCGACTGCATCCCTGCAGAAGGGTAAGACCCCCACAAACCAGTGTCCTAGATATCTATATATGACATTAAACAATCTGGTAGTGAGGATCCAGCAATGCTGGAGCTTTGGGGAATGCAGAGTAGTCTTTTATTGCCATCACTTCCAGGTCCACTCTGAACATGAGTGGAAGCACCTGAAAGAGTTCTATCTATGGGTCGATTAGTACTTTTTGACATTTAAAGTGAGTGAAAACAAATGGCTTGTGTCAAATTGAATTGTTAGAAATAGAACGGTTCGATCATTTAACATTTTATTTACAAATGAGCGATGTTTAATTGAAATGTTAGTGATACATAACAATACTTGGAATTATTTAACTTTGTTGAATTATACTAAATTGAGTTGCATAAAATAGAACTGTTTGATCAATTAACTGTGTGTAAAGAAATGGCTGATGTCTGATTGAATTGTCAGTTATACATAACAATACTTGGAACTATTTAGTTTTGCTGACTAGTGTTTACGAAACATATATATCTAAAATAAAGTTAGAAAACAATTTGTTTTACCAATTGTTTGGTGTTTTTATTTCCTGACGTCTGAGGCGCCCCCATTGAAGGAATGCCGACGGGCATTTTTGGATCTTGCCGGACGCGTGTGGGCTGCGGTTCTGTGTCTGAACCCATTAAAAAAGGGCCTTGTGCCATACTTGTCTGGTGGTGGGACGGAGAACAAATAAAATATATCTAAAATATATGTATAAAACGGATTAGGCATTTAAGGACTTACAATGGTTGATATGCCATAAAACCCAACCAAACCGAATCATATATATTGAATATATATGTATACAGAGTATTTGGCATTAAATGACCTACAATAGTTGATATGCCATAAAACTCAACCAAACCGAATCATATATATTAAATATATATGTATACAGAGTATTTGGCATTAAATGACCCGCAATAGTTGATATGCCATAAAACTCAACCAAACCGAATCATGAAGCAGAAGATACCCCGCAACAACAATTACCGATGCCGACTACGCCGATGACATAGCGATACTGGCAAAGACACCTGACCAAGCCGAAACACTTCTGCATAGTTTGGAACGAGCAGCAGCAAGCATAGGCCTCTATGTTAATGCACACAAAACGGAATATATGTGCTATAACCAAACGGGGGACATCTCCACTCTAGAAGGAACCCCACTTAAACTAGTAAACAAATTCACGTACCTAGGAAGCAGCGTCGAATCAACCGAAAAGGACATCGAAACAAGGTTAACGAAAGCATGGACAGCTATCAATAGGCTATCGATTATATGCAAATCAGACCTAACCGATAAAATGAAACGCAGTTTCTTCCAGGCAGCGGTCACATCGATACTGCTATATGGATGCACTACATGGACGCTAACAAAACGACTGGAGAAGAAACTAGATGGCAATTACACAAGAATGCTGCATGCAATCCTGAACAAGTCCTGGCAGCAACACCCCACAAGACACCAACTGTACGGCCACCTGCCCCCTATCACGAAAACTATTCAAGTTAGACAAACCAGACATGCAGGACACTGCTGGAGAAGCAGAGATGAACTCATAAGAGATGTACTCTTATGGATCCCCACACATGGCCGCGCAAAAGCAGGACGACCAGCCCGAACGTACATTCAGCAGCTATGTGAGGATACAGGATGTTGTCCTGAAGACCTACCTAGGGCGATGAACGATAGGGAGGAGTGGCGAGAGAGGGTCAGGGATATCCGTGCTACCAGCGCGATATGATGATGATATGTATGCAGAGTATTTGGCATTAAATGACCTACAATGGTTGATATGCCATAAAACCAAACCAAACTTAACAAGCAACACCACTCTGGGTCGGACAAGACTTGGGCCAATGAAGAGGTACTTCACATTAAGCATCCGATTACAGAGAACATGCCATGAAACGAGAAGAAAAAGCCAGTAACGAGAAGAAAAAGCTTTGTGTATTTTTATCGATTAATTTAGAAGAGTTTTGAAATTTTAAAAAATTCGTTTCATTTTTTGTCAGTCTTATATAATCTTATGTCTTATTGTTGAATGATTTTATGTCCTATTCTTGCATAATAAATTGGTGAGATCTATCATTGATATGTAGCATTAAAATTAAGTCATGAACCGTTAAACGCGTGGAAAAACTGTATGGTCATCTGGTTTGATTGATGTTTGATGAATCCTCGGTTATTTTGAGAACGTTGTTTTAACTGAACAAAAGGATAATGCGATCAAATGATCCTACAATTTCGTAATAAATTAATCAGTTCGAAAGAAACGCTCAAGCCGATCGATTGAATTTTCTATCTCTACTCTTATCACTGACACCCCGTTTATTTGGACGAGTGATGAGAACTTGAAAAGTTAACGAGAAATAAATATAACATGTGCGCAGGAAAACATGGTCGTGTTGTTATTTCTCATTCCCGTAGAGAAATAACTCAAAACAATAGAAGATGATGGCAAAAGACAAAGATGGTCACACGAAAGAGACATGAGAAGACCAACAAGATGACCGAACAACGAAGTGAAGTGAAAAGATGAGCGCTGGCCATGACCGTCAAAGTAATATAAACTTCGAATAAGAATATGATACAAATCTTTGTGGGTTATCTAATACCAAATCCATCCTTGTAGAAGAACAGTCGTGCAACTCTTTACCCCAGAGCGGGGGAATAAAGGAGATCATGCCTTTCTCAAGGGTATTAGTCTGAGAGTAAACGTAATAATACGACTGGAATTTGATCTTACATACTAAGATGTAAATCCGTACTCTGGCACGGGACAATATATAATATATATAATATATATATCATATATTGTTGATCTCAACATAAGAATTGCACAGTCGGCTGGGGCTGTAGAATACACCGACTGCTTCTCTGCATAGGGGTAAGACCCCACCCCCAACGAGTGTCCTGAATATGACACTAAACAGCCTGATGGTGAGGTTCCAGTGACGCTGGAGCTTTGGGGAATGTGGAGTACCTCTTTATTACCATCGCTCCTATGTCCACTCTGGCCCGGCGTGGTAGCACCTGATAGGGCCCTATCTATGGGTGAAATAGAACTTACAGCATACTTATGCTAAACAGAATTGCTTGAAATAGAAATGTTTTGACAATAAAACCCTACTTACATTTAAACTGCGTGCTTATGCTAAACTGAATTATTTGAAATTGAACTATTTTTTGACATTGAAACTGTACATACACTAAACTGAATTGGTATATATAACTGCTTGATTAAAATGAATAGTTTGAAATATAAATGTTATTGACAAAATGTATACTCATGCCAAATCCGAATTGTTTGAAACAGAACTGATTATTTGAATAAAAATGGACTTGGCGTTAAATAACGTACAAAGGGTGATATGCCATAAAATCCAACCAACCAACCAACCAACCAACCAAGATAACCTTCTTATCCAACCGAACAGTTGGACTACCTCCACAAGTGATTTGTTTATAGCTGTGAAGGTTTATCTAGAACCAACTATCAATCGGTTGAGATGATGACATAAGATTAATGCTCATATGTGCCCCTTATTCACTTGAATTGACACACCTCAGATTTTAATTTCAAAGCTTTTCCTTCAACTGGACCGGTCACTCCACCAAAGCTAGACAGGCCCAGTCTGGCCTCCTTTTTTTACTCATAGCAAGGAATTGGATGCCTAGCCGTTCGCACCTAATGACAGGGACATATATATCAAATAAATAATGACACACTAAAGTCCATAAAGTTTTAAAGAAAATATTTTTTCTACTTCGGGAAGAAAATGCTGTATTCAATTCCTACGGCTGACGGCTCTGTTTTTTTAAACACACACAGGGAACAACAAAAACAAAACATACATAGGGGGAACAACAAAAAATGAATATCGAACACCAGAGAAGTTTTTTTCTTTCCTGGCTGAGAAAACCATCAATAGAAATTTCTTCTTTCTTTTACAAAATAACTCACGTTTCAAATTATCTTACAATCTTGGCATAATTTTCAATTCAACAACCTCCAACACTTTTTTTTACATTTTCATTCGGAAAATCATCATCTACGAAAGCTGTTTAGCCAATGGCCCGAGAGACAGGGGTTCAATCCCAGGTTGAGTCATACCAAACATTCAAAAAATGGTACTTGATGCCACATTGCTTAATATTCATTATCTTAAAGTACGGATCAAAGGTAAAGTAAAACAATCAAAGGAAAGGAGTAACGTCCTCCCTTACACTTTGGTGTAGTAGCTTCTGAAAAGGGAGCCTTCGGGTCGCCCTCGACTACGGTTGGCTAACCTACCTACCTACCTACTCTCCGATATATATATATATATGTGTGTGTGTGTGTGTGTGTGTGTGTGTGTGTGTGTATAGATTGTAAACAAATGAGAAAATAACTTGTCTTTCATTGGAATCATTTTGAGATGAGGCTTCTTAATCTGAGAATTAATTTTTATTTATTGCGGGCTTTTTGTCCTCATCTTGGTAGTTTTTTTTTGTGTTGTTTCTTCTTTCCCTACGTTTCAGCCAAATTTCACCTCTGGCCTTCTTCAGGTGATTTACCGCGACCTCGGATAGGAATGCTGAGTCTTGTAACCGTATCCCCAGTAATTACTGCCTTCCATAGTTCTTGTCTATCGCACCACGTTTTTGACCAAGTAAACCTCTGGCCGGCTTTATAAGACCAAAAAATCTATCCTTGATCGCCCCTTCGGGGCCCATGGCGCAGCGGATAGAGGCGTTGAGCCTCTACGGCTTCAGGTGAGCATTGTCAGAAGATAGCGGTTTCAAATCCTACCCAAGCCGGCCAGAGGTTTACTTGTTTATTTCCACTTATATACATAAATGGAAGGCACAAGGCCTTGTAGTTTTTGGGGGAAGGGAGCGGTCATGCTATTCTATGTGTTCTGATGGAACCTCGCTGGCAACATTCGCCGACCCATTCAGCAGTACAATATATAACCATTCATCCATCGCCATATGCGCAGCAACCACCAAAATACCACATTTGCTCCATGAAGAAGTCCTACTTAAAACCCCGAGAGTAATGAATGATTTTATTTTCAAAATATGATTTATTTACAATGAATATGATGGGAATGGGAGAAAAACCCCGAAATATATACAAAAGCAAAAAAACAAAGGAAAAGTCCCCCGTTTGGTTGCCCTCCCATCCCCCCGTCTATAAAATTGGAGGCCGACTGTTTTCCGGGGCGAAAGAACCGGAAACAAGCCGGACCTACCCTAGGTGGGATGGGAATCCTAATCTACAGGGGTAAAGAAAAAATAAAGGGCCGGGCGCGGTATGGGTCGATATAAACAGGTAATATGATTTTTATAGATATGAATTTTCAAGATCCTCAATAAAAAGCGGACTGGGATACGGGTTAAGGTACAAAAATAATGGGGATGGGGAAGATCTTGAGAACTAACAACTAGATGACGGGGACAATGACTCACAACATACTGCTAACTAGGTTTCAAGGGGGGAAAAACGTCCTACTTACCAGGGGTGGGGTCCCTAAGGACCCATACCGTAGACGCCATGGGCTGGCAGAGGAGGGAAGGATGACTCCAACGTTGCACCCTTTTTTACGACATGGATCGCTGCATTCACCCACCTTTTGCTGAATGTTATGCGATCCAAGCGTTTTTACTTGGTCAAAAACGTGGTGCGATAGACAACAACTATGGAAGGCAGTAATTACTGGGGATACGGTTACAAGACTCAGCATTCCTATCCGAGGTCGCGGTAAATCACCTGAAGAAGGCCAGAGGTGAAATTTGGCTGAAACGTAGTGAAAGAAGAAACAACACAAAAACTACCAAGATGAGGACAAAAAGTCCGCAATAAATAAAAATTAATTCTCTGAGAAAATAACGTTTTTCATTTTTATTCTAATGTTTTATTATGCTTTCCTTCTTTCTTTTGTAAGCGTTTTTTTTTTTACTTTTAATATGCAAGGTAGCTGAGTGTCTCGGGTGGTGCAACAGATAAATCGGATATCATTGGATGTCCCTTTCATACGGTCTTGTGTCACATCTAAACAAAAAACAAACAACAAAAAAAATAATTGTGAATTGTTATATCCAAATTAGAAGACAATGTTATTGTCAACATATACAAAATTCTACCAGGAATTTAATAAGAGTCGAAACATTCTTACCAATATTTTGAAGAGCTCGACTTCAAGCGATCGTTTCTATAAACTGATCGTTGCTTCTCGACCAAAAGGCTGAGAAGACGGTCATTGACCAGCAAGTATAGCACTAGACCTCTCGGTCCAATTTAAGCTATAATCAGGTATCCGTGCCATGACCTACGTTTGGGTCCAAGTCCAGCAGGTTCGAGCCTCGACTCGAGCCTGACTTACTCCTCTCCTAATCCCCACTTTAATCCGGCCTTTGGTTCATTGACCTTTTGTCAAGTCCTATCTGGTAGGAGGCAGAGACAAATACCGCTTCAATTAAACTGATCACTTGGTCTCAGGGTGCCTTTTACACCAGGCGATACCTGCTTGGCCGGCCTGAGATTATCGCCTGAGGCGCCCTGAAATGAAGAGTGCCGAGGGGAGTTAGCATTTTTCGAGACGGCCTCGCATGAGTTTTGATTTATATGTGACCCCTCCATTATAAAATGACTTCAGATCATACTTAGTAGGAAATCGGATAAATATCTCCCCAGACAGCACCTGTCCCCTCGTTTAAAACGATATGGGTCAGTTTCGTTGTCTAATGGTTGAGCTGCCTCTTAAGAGGAAATGCTGATGGAGACCGAAAAGTTTTTAGCAATGCTCTTGTCCACGAATTCATGTGCAGGTGGGCCTTCACTTAAAAATTTAAACTTGTGTCACATCCTACTCGTGGAAAAGGGGTTCAGTAAATGTAGTGGCGAAAATAAGTTGTTGTTTTGGCGACACGATTATGTCGTACTGAACCCAGACAAACAGACCGACAAAGCAGCTATATATATATATATATATATATATATTGACATACATATGCATATATATAGAGAGAGGGATGGACAAACAAACACACCCACATACACACACACACACACTAATGATCCATCCATTAAGAATTGCGTCCCATGAGGTTCCCGCCCATATCCCTGTTAGAGATCTATTTACTCTTGTATAGGAAGGGGAGATGGTTCTTCCGACCATTTCTCTTTCACTGTAAAAGCCCAAGAGCTGAATTGGAATGAGCCAGCCATATGTCCTGGATCATTATAGATGTCCGCAAAATGGTGTCCAGAGACGGACATTAGTGTTAGTCGGATAATACAGAATGGATGGGTGAGGACGGTGCCGGTAGGAGTTGACTATGAGATTATTTAATGTTGGAAAAGGTGTGTGGGTGTTGCTGTGCTTTTGTTACTTTCCTCTACAAGAGTAAAAGCACAAATGAAAAAGCTGAAAAACTCCCCAGAGGAAATGTGGGTAGTCAGGATTCGTTGGAGAAAGAGAAGGAGGGTTGTTTGTGGTTCGGGGCGGGTGGTGGCCTTCTAGGTGATTTGATTTAGATAGTCTGCAGATCAATAAAGCACAATGTTGCAATAATGGTAAATGCATGAATCTGGGAGAGGGAATGAAATAACTGACCAGTGGGTTTTGGAATGTGAGATTCGGTATATATTCTGCCCAGTCGAGGTAGCTTTGAATGCGTTGACTCTATCTCCCGGAGAGGATTATACCCCCACCAAGAGATATTCTGAGTATGACACAAAGCTGCATCGGATGGTGATGCTCAAGTTCTGGAGATCAAAAGACTATGGAATACATCTTCATTGCCATTACTCCTAAGTTTACTTTGAATCTGAGTGGTATTGGGGAAACTCCCCATGACGTTGTGGCTAATGTACTGGACGGCAATATTGTAAAAAGCAAGTTCGATCCAAGTAACTCTATTGCATTCACTTTCAGATAAATATTATTGGGAAAGGCATGAACCTACTTGACCCTCTAGCTTTGGGTTAAAAAGCACTACAACTGTTGTTCTACAAGGATGGCTTTGGCATTAAATAACCCACAAAAGTTGATATGCCATTAAACAAAGAAACCAAATCAAGTGAAATAGATTTGTTTAAAAATCATTTGAATATTATAGGAATAATTTATGCCATATAACAGTAAATTGTTTGTATTTAACCCCAGCCTCCCAGACCATTGGCCTAATCAGTAGAGAGTTCGCCACTGGTCCAGGAGATCGGGGTCCAATTCCAAGTCAAGTCATATCAAAGACTCAAAAATGTACTTGTTACTGCCATGCTTAACTCTCAGCGTTATAAGCAAGGGTAAAGTGAAGCAATCCAGGGAATGGAATAGTGCTCTCCCCTACTCCTCAGTGTAGTAACTATTGAAAGGGAAGCCTTTGGATCACCCTCAACTAAGGTCACCAACTTTACTTATGAGCAAATAAATAACTATCATCAAATAAAATTAATCTCTCGAAATCATATAAGTAAAGTAAAGTTGGCGACCTTAGTCGAGGGTGACCTGAAGGCTCCTCCTTCAATATCTACTACACCAAAGTGTAGAGGAGAGCGCTACTCCATTCCCTGGATTTCTCCACCTTACCCTTGATATGTACCTAATAATGTTGAGTGTTAAAGAAGGCGGCATCAAGTACCATTTTTTGAGTCTTTGATATGATTCAACATGGGATTGAACCCAGGTCTCCCAGACCATTGGTGAACACTCTAACCATTATGCCAATGTCCTGGAAACCATACAACTGTGCACCAATTGTTTGTATTAGATAGGAATACTAAAAACCATATAACTGTGAATTATTAGTATTATGTTACTTAAAGCTATTGTTTACTAAAGATTATTTTTAGTTACTTGAAACCATATAACTGCGCAAATAAATGATTACCAATTAATTGAAATAATTATTTGAAGCCATATTATTAGTAGTATTAGATAGGAATACTTGAAACTATATAGTTGTGTGCAAAAAATTCTTAAGAAACAACTACACAAAAAATGTAGATATAGATATACCATGGACTCAGTTCCGCAACCTCAGGGCATAGAATAACCCCAGACAGGTTGACATGCCATTAAAATCCATCAATCCATCGAGATGTACTGGTCATTCTGTACTGTGATGGGAATAATGATGAAGTGGAGTATGTTGGGTGAAAAGAAATATATAAGAAAAAGGTGCCTCCTAAGACCCCCCCCCACAAATGAAATATTTAATGAAAATTGAAATCAATTGGATGTGCTCGTGGTGTAATGGTTATTGTCGCAGGAAATGGACATTGTGACACAAGTTCAAATCCTGGACGAGACTGATTGCATTTCACATAGCACTAATACTCTTGGGAAAGGTATGAATCCAATCATTCTCCCTTTAGCTATGGGTAAATAATAGGGTAGACTAGGTTTTTCAGCCTTGGTGAGGCAACTAGTCTAAGAGAAAGAAAACTCTGAATTAAAACCTGTTAAACTTTACTTAAAAATTGACCTTGTGTCATATCCTGCCCGAGTGGAGGGGTTGGGTAAATAAGGAATATTGAAATCAATTAAAAAAAGAATTTAAAAAGTGGGCCAATTAAAAGAAAAGATAATTTTTTTAAAAATTATTTATAATTGCTGTAAAATAAAAATTTTCAAATTTAAAAAATTGACCGATTATGACACTATGAGCTCTTCTTTTCCCTGGTGTGTGTCTATAAGAGTATGACTAATGTCTGGGGTGCTATAATGGTTAACAAGCTAGACTTGCAAACCTTCACTGGTGAGTTTGAGTCTCAATGGGTGCGAAAAGCCTAATAAATTACTGGGCACCTCGGGTGGTGTAATGTTTAGCAAGCCAAACTAGCAAACCTTCATGAATGAGTTTGAGTCTTGTTGGGTTCCCTATTCATCTGGCCTTGTGCCATATCTTATATATGAGTATGAATGCATATAGCAGTAGCAGATGTGCATATATATGAATATATGTGAGGATATGCATGATTGAGTGAATCTGTATGGGTGTGTGTCGGTATAGGTAGTGTATATGAATATATGTACATGGATATGCGTGTAAAGCAGGATGAAAACAATAACTAAGTGAAGGGAGTTTGTTTGTTTGTTTCAGTTTAATGGCATATCAAACTTTATAGGTTATTTAATGTCAAATCCATTTTTATACAAATAAACAGTTTTATTTCAAATAATGCATTTTAGCATAAGTACACAGTTTAATTTTCAAAAACATTTATATTTCAAGCTATTCACTTTAGTCAAATAGTTCTAATTAAAACAAATCAGTTTAATATAATAATAGTTTTTGTTTACACACAGTTAAATGTAAAAAACAGTTCTGTTTCAAACAATCCAGTTTAGCATAAGTATGCAATTTAAATGTCAAAACAGTTCTAATTCAAGCAATTCAGTTTAGCACAAGTATGCTGTTTAGTTCTATTTGACCCATAGATAGAGCCCTATCAGGTGCAACCACTCCAGGCCAGAGTGGGCCTTGGAGCAATGGCAGTGAAGGGGTACTCCACATCCCCCAAAGCTCCAGCATCACTGGAACCTCACCATCAGATTGTTTAGTGTCATATCTAGGACATTTGTTGGAGGGGGTTCTTAGTTCTCTGCAGAGAAGCATTCAGTGTATTCTACATCTGACAGGGAAAGTGAGGGTAGTTCGACAGATTTTAATTGGTATAAATTAGAAAGAAAATTATTTCATGGTGATGATGAAAGGATTAATATCTGTAATAAAGAAAAGTGTTTGGTGTTAGTACAATCAGAGGTCAGTAGACAATCAATCGTTTTCTTCAGTGTTTTTGCTTGTTTATTTTTGGGGATAGGGAGGTGATTTTATTTTCCAGTAACTGGGAATGCATATATTCAATGAAGTAATAGAGTTCATAATAATGCTCTTAAGAAAAGAACGAACCCAATCCTACCTATGCTATATCCTCTCTACGTTTAAAGATAAAACAGTGTAAGGAATGGTGTACACAGTTCAATTTTCGGCTGAGGTAATAAATGTCAACAAATCAACAAAGGTTGACTTTGGAGAAATCTGATGTAATGGTTAATCTTAAGTGTTCTATGTTACACAACTTTTGTTAACTTTACACAAATAGCAAGAAGAAAAAGCATGAACCCACTTCTCCCTGTACTTAATTAGATCATAGTTATATATATATATATATATATATATATATATATATATATATAATATTTTTCAACATATTTACATATATATATATATATATATATATATATATATATATAAGTAAGTCAAGGGTGACCAGAAGGCTCCCTTTTCAATAACTACTACACCGAGGTATTGGGGAAGGTACCACTCCTTTCCTTAGATTCCTCCACTTTACCCTTGATATGTTCCTCATATTGCTGAGCGTTAAGCAAGGAGGTATCAAGAACCATTTTTAAAGTCTTTGGTATGACTCGACTTGGGATTGAACGCCGGTCTCCCAGACCATTGGCAAACAGTCTACCCACTAGGCCAATGAGCCAGTGAAAGTTCTAAAGATGAAATAAAAAAAAAACAAAATATCGCACATTCTAAACAAGTTTATGATGTTAGATTTATCCAACTTTCCACATATTTCTCTCATACTGTCAGATTCACAATATCATTTCAATATATATATATATATATATATACACGCTCCCCCATGGGGGTTGAGCACTCTAGCGAAGGAATTGTTGCCCGCGTCTAGCGTAATGCAAAGCTCTTCGAAAGAATTGAGCACTCTGGTAGCCGATAGGTTATAAAAAAATGTAAACAAAGGCTGCTGCTGCTGTTGCTAAAATAAATACCTTAAAATTCCCTTAGCCAACGTGGTCCGCTTGGTGGCCGGGAGGTCTGAAACTTAGTCTAATGTAAAGTTGGACGGGTTTTGATCCCGGCTTCGAGCGTCCTGCGGGTCTAGCCACACTGAAGAGTTCTGATAGAACGAAACAGTCTGTCTGTGGATGACAATATATATATCTATATATATAAGGATAAATTATTCAGTCGAATAAGAGATATGAAAACCAGTTAGGTGGACTGTTTATATATATCATTCGCAATACTAAGTGAAAATTCATGATAAATGGGTAAATGCATTGCCAAATTTACATTCCTATCTTTTTTTTCATATTTATAAATATATATATATATATATATATATATATATATAGAGAGAGAGAGAGAGAGAGTGAGAAAGCGAGAGAGAGAAAGGGAGAGGTTTGCAAATAAGTATTGTCAAAATAATATGAAAAAGAAAAAAATAAGCAAAGAAACAAAGAGGATCCATAATAACTAATAAGTCATCTGTATTTGTGACACACGAGGTGCTTAGAGCATCAGATTTGTTCGAAAAGCAAAATTGAGATTTGGACTTTGTAAATACCAACATGGATCCTTTGGTTGACCTCTAAAATGAACAATGCAAGGTGATGTTGAGCATGAGATTTTGAAAATAACAAATGACAAAAAAATCAACATCCACCAATATTCAGAAATATATAGGCGTATGCAAACAAACATCTGCTTATATACATAAAAACATACTTATTTAGTTTAGGCACAAATGTTGATTCTTCTGTCATTGGTTCAGTTTGGTTTTATGGTATATCAACCATTGTTGGTTATTTAATGTCAAATCCTGTTTTTACATATATATTAAATATATAATTTGTTCACACATTTTGTAGATACACTCAGTTCAATTATCAATCTGTTCCATTTTTAACAATTAAATTAAGCATAAATCAACAAAGACAAATGGTTCTATGTATTGCTATGTATAACTAACAATTCAATTAAATATCAGTCATTCATTTAAATGTCAAACAGTTCTATTTCTAACAATTCAGTTTAGCATTAGCCAACAAAAGTAAATGGTTTCAAGTATTGCTATGTATAACTCACAATTCAATTAAACATCAGTCATTCATTTAAATGTCAAACAGTTCTATTTCTAACAATTCAGTTTAGCATTAGCCAACAAAGTTAAATGGTTTTAAGTATTGCTATGTATCACTAACAATTCAATTAAACATCAGTCATTCATTTAAATTTCAAACAGTTCTATTTCTAACAATTCATTTTAGCATTAGCCAACAAAAGTAAATGGTTTCAATTATTGCTATGTATAACTCACAATTCAATTAAACATCAGTCATTCATTTAAATGTTAAACAGTTCTATTTCTAACAATTCAGTTTAGCATTAGCCAACAAAGTTAAATGGTTTCAAGTATTGCTATGTATAACTAACAATTCACTTAAACATCAGTCATTTGTTTAAATGTCAAACAGTTCTATTTCTAACAATTCAGTTTAGCATTAGCCAACAAAGTTAAATGGTTTCAAGTACTGCTATGTATCACTAACAATTTAATTAAACATCAGTCATTTGCTTACACACGCTTAAATGATCAACGAGTTCTATTTTCAACAATTCAGTTCAGCATCAGTGATTTGTTTGCAGACAGTTTAAATGTCAAACAGTTCCATTTAACCCATAAATAGGACCCTATCAAGTGCTGCTTCTCCAGGCCAGAGGAAACTTGAGAGCAATGGTAATGAAGGGGTACTCCGCATTCCCCATAAATCCAACATAAGTGGAGCCTCACTATTGGATTGTTTCGTGTCATATCAGGACACTCACTGGGAGTGTCTTACTCCTCTGCAGAGATGCAGCCAGTTTATTCTGCAGTCTCAAACAATTGGGCTGGGTCTTCTGTGTTGAAGAAATTGTCATTATTATATATAATTGAGTACATAATTCCTAAATACACTCTCATATATAGGTTGTTTTATATATATATATATATATATATATATATCAATTCACTACTATATAGAGTTTTGTATATATATATATATATATATATCATCATTCAGGGTTTTTGGATTATTGTTTTCAACTCTATTCTTATATTCACATGGTTTTGGCCGATATGTCCTCCAGCCTTTTTCTGTCAAACTCGAGGGCCTATTCCAAACATCGAACCATGTCCTTTATTTATCTCATGGAGGTCCCTTGCTCTGATTCCCTTAGCCATAACCAGGTACAAGTGTTAAGTATACCCGTATTATTACTCACCAGCAGTCAGAATTAAACCTGCAAGCTCCAGATGATTGCCTCTTAACACTTGTACCTGGTTGTGGTTAACAAATTAAGAGCAAATGACCCCTGTGGATTAAATAAAGAATGTGGTTTGAAGTTTTGTGTAGGCTCCGGAGTTTTGTAACGATACCCCCCTCTCGGCCCCACATGCATTCATCATTCTTCTAACCATTCCCTTCTTCCAGTGATTAACTAGTGGTCCGAGGGGGGTAATGCACATTTCTTTACCGCTACAAGAATACGATCGGGGGGACAGGAGAAAATAATACAAACGAACAAACACGAATAATGCTTGGGGTTAACTCAAGAGCAGAAGTAGAGTTATGCAACACTTTGCATTCCTGATAGCATATATGGACTAACGCTAGCATGGGTCACTAGCGAAAATTCCACAAAGCAACTGGAATGCCAACTCATCTTGACTCAATCTTCTTCGCTGGACCCTATCTTCTCTGCTACTGTCTCCGAAGTCGACGGCATCTGTTCCACGCCAACTCCTGTCAGCTCCTTTCTCCAACCAACTCTCTTTCGTGTTCCCTTACCACTTCCGGATAAGGCGAGATTTCAGGTCCAAAAACCCTTTGTCTGGTTTCGCGCCAAAACAGACAAAGGAATCGTCTGCTTGGCCACCTATATAGTGTTACAGTTTGACAAGAAACACCTGAAGAAGGCTGGAGGACATATCAGCTGAAAGGTTGTAGATATAACAATAAAGATGAAGATAATATTCTGAAAAAACTAAATGATAAAAATCATCAACCTTCATCTCAGAAATCCAGATAACTAAAATATATATTACTTCACAACTATAGTTTTGGATAAATATATATATATGTATATATGCATCCATGCACACTAATGCAGACATATAGGTACCTATAAGAAAGCCAATAATATATATATATATATATATATATATATATATATATATTATCAGCTTACCTAACAATTGAAGATATGTAAATTGGTCATGAGTTATTATGTTACCTTACATTTTGACAATTATATATATTATATATATATATATAAAGATGGTTGTTGTAGGTCCAAAAAAAGAATAAGGATATACTTAAAATATGAAGGTCCATGAAGAGATTTGTATTTTTTGAATTTATTTATTTTGTTCTTACATACGTGTTATATATATGGGTATGTTTCCAGCTTTTTTCTTTCGTCAGAGAACAGATACTCAATGAGACTTGAACTCACTTCTGTTTCCAGTATAAATGAATCTTGTCTGGTCGGACTTGTTTTTATAAGGGTTTTTATGCCTTTTTCCTTGAGTGTGTTTACTTTGGTCTGCTTTGCTAAGAAAAACTCCTTAATATACATAAGTATTTATCCTTATATATATATGGGTGCGGCACTTGGTATATGTACTAACTTCAATCCATGGGAAGGATGTGACACAAGGTCAGTTTTTAAGCAGAGTTTAACATGCTTGAATTCAAGTTTTTCCTTCTCCAAGACTGGTTGCCTAACCATGGCTAAAGACTCCTGTCTGCCTACTATTGATCCATAGCTATAGGAAAAATGATTCTATTCATCCCTTTCTCAAGTGCTATGAGAAATGTAAACAATCATGTCCAGGGTTTGAACTCATGTCACCATGTTCATTTTGTACAATGATGACCATTACACCACAGCATATCGTGTAACAGTTATGATCAGAGTTCAAATCCCGGACAAAGCAGTTTGCTTTTCAATTTATGTCAATAGCCTTAAAAAAGACATGAATCTGACAATAATAGAATAGACTTGGCTCTTTAATCTTGCTATGACAACCAGTCCAGGAGAAGGAAGACTCTAAATTCAGTCCAGTTGTAGAACTGCAGAAAGATGGGCTCTGCCTGCTTATTTTTGCCCAAGACACGCTACATCTAAACTTGTTAGGAGCAACTCTGAAATCAAAAACAGAAGAATCCTGTTCAAGAGACTCTGTGTCATGGTGCACCATTTTTCTATTGTCTTTTTACCCATTGTTTGAGTGCATAGAATGTTTGCCAATGGCCCATGAGACCAGGGTTCATTCCCTAGTTGAGTCATACCAAAGATTCAAAAAATGGTACTTGATCCTATTTACCAACCCCTCCGCTTGGGCAGGATATGACACAAGGTCAACTTTTAAGTGGAGTTTAACAGGTTTGAATTCAGAGTTTTCCTTCTCCTAGACTAGTTGCCTCACCAAGGCTGAAGAACCTCGTCTGTCCTACTATTTACCCATAGCTGGAGGGAGAATAATTGGATTCATACCTTTCCAAAGGTAATTGTCAAAATGTAAGGTAACATAATAACATAATAGTGCTATGTGAAATGAAATCAGCCTCATCCAGGATTTGAATTCGTGTCGCTGTGTCCATTTCTTACGACGATAGCCATTACACCACAGGCACCATTACACCAATGGTACTTGATGCCTTCTTGCTTATCACTTAGCATTATAAGTTCTGGATCAATGGTAAAGTGGAGCCATCCTGGGAAAGGAGTAGTGCCTTTCCAAACTCCTTGGTGTGGTAGCTAATGAAAAGGAAGCCAACTTTACTTAACTTTACTAATATATATATATATATATATATTTATTTATTGGATCTTCTAATGAATTGAGCACTCCCGGTAGGTGATAACATATATGTAAAAAGTTATACATACAAAATTCCTTCACTAACATAGAGAATGGCGATGACATAAAGTCAGCCAAGTTTCAATCCCAGCTTGAAGCATTTTGCATGTCTAGCCACGCTGAAGAGTTGTGATGGGATACAATAAAAGAGTTTATAGATATATATATATATACAGAGAGAGAGAGAAAGAAGAAAACATTTTGATAAAAGAATTAATACAAATTATACACTAAAAACATGGAGAAAGGTTCTAGTTTGGTTTAGTTTGGTTTCTTTGCTTAATGGCATATCAACCTTAGTGGGTTATTCAATGTCAAAGCCATCCTTCTAGAAAAACAGCAGTGATGCTATTCAAACCATAGCTTGTGGGGATAAGGGGGTTCATATCTTTCCCAAAGGCTTTTGTCTGAAAGTGAACGTAATGCTTACTATGATTCCACAGTCCATCGCTTTAACCATTACACCACGAGGACGTCCCGAGAAAGCTTCTCCTTAACAATATGTTATATATATATATATATATATATATATAATTCAAATAAAATACAAGCTAATAAATAATATAGAGGAAAAACAACATCACACAAAATAATCCAAAAGAAACAGGATATACTTAAGTTGAAACTAAAAGGAACAGTGAAGTCACAGAATACAAATCATTTCTTTAGATATTGATGACTGCAATGCAGGGTTGGGTGGAGCGGATAAATTATCCTTGTACATGGTTCTCAGGTTTTCTCTTTGTCTGCAACCGGACATTAGCCTTCCTCTGCCCTTTCCTGGACTCTGATCTCGACCCCTAACTTGAAACCCTTCACCACCAACCCCACACCTATCATCTGCTGAGCGAAGAAGTAAAACAGATGTACAGAATGAGGAAACGAGTCAAATTTTCCGAAATTGATACTCTTAAGGTGCCTGACTCTAGGAGCAAAACCCGATACTCTTTGTTGATAGAAAGTTTATTTATGGCATGCGTTGGTAGATTATATTTTTATGCAGCATCAGTCTGCACGTGACTCGCTGAAATGCAACACATGGAGTTACTTGTCCTTTAGTGACACAAGAAAGAAGTCCAAATTGAGACTTAGATCCAGTCATTATTAGCGGATCAATAATCCTGGATGAGTTTGATAAATTGCTAGTCTTATTGATCTATATCAAGGTTGACTATGGATGTAACAGTTTTTTGCTGTTTTATTTTTGGCTTGTTTTTTTTTTTTTTTATGAAAGGAGAAAATATAACCAGAAATGATTACTTACATATATATATAAGGATATATTTATATAATCCAAGGAGAAAATCCAAGGGGTCGGAGTATCCAGTTTGAGTGCTCATGCCAATGACTATCAACAAATAATCAATTTGGGATTAAGAATACGTCAAAACCCAAAGTGCAGAAAAAAAAAATTTTAAATTCACTTTTTTTGAGTCATTATAAATTTATTCCTGGTTGTGATGACCATCATCAGATGTTAAGTGCAAAAAATTATTTGGGGGTTCTTATATTGCTTCCAGCAGAACCAAAGAAATGAATTTTTTATAAAACATTTATAGTCACCCACAGAGAGGATGTTTTGTTGTATCACAAGTCCTCAGTATGGGATAGAAACCAAGCTGACTTAATGTCAGTTGGATAGCTTACCCCCAGAGCCACTGCCATTCTCAGCATAAGTGAAGGAATTTTTATGTATATTTTTTTACATAAATGTTATTGGCTACATGTGCTCAATTCATGAAAAGAGATATGGCATATCAGTGTCTGTGGTTGAGTGGTTGTTTGGGTTTTATGGCATATCAATGTTTTTAGGTTATTTAATGCCAAATCCATTTTTATACAAATACCTAGTTCTCAAATAATACAGTTTAGCATGAGTACACAGTTTAATTGTCAAAAACATTTCTATTTCAAGCTATTCAGTTTAGTCAAACAGTTCTTATTAAAACAACTCAGTTTAGTATAAGTATAATTTAGTTTACACACAGTTAAATATCAAAACAGTTCCATTTCAAATAATTCAGTTTAGCATACAAAAACCGTCCCATTTAAAACAATTCAGTTTAAATGTCAAAACAGTTCTATTTTAAGCAATACATTTTTTATACAAATAAACAGTTTGATTTCGAACAATTCTGTTTAGCATATGTACACAGTCTAATTGTCAAAAATATTTCTTTTTCAAGCTATTCAGTTTAATCACACAGTTCTAATTCACACAATTCAGTTTAGCATAAGTACGTAGTTTAGTCCTATTTAACCAATAGATAGGGCCCTATCAGGTGCTACCACTCTGGGCCAGAGTAGACCTGGGAGCTATGGCAATGAGGGGGTACTCCGCATTCCCCAAAGCTCCAGCATCATTGGAACCTCACCATAAGATTGTTTAGTGTCATATCCAGGACATCCATTTGGGGGGGGGGGGCTTACTCCTCAGCAAAGGTGTAACCGGTGTATTCTACAGCACAAGCCAACTTGGCAATTTAGTGCATACGATAAGTTTCCAGACTTTTTTCGTATGGGCACTTTTATTGATCGTACACACATGAAATTCTAGTCCCCTTTGAAGTAATTTCCTCCAGCTGCAATGCACTTGTTGTACTGAAATGCCCCATGGAAATCTTCTTGTGTGAGCGTGTCAATGGCCTTTGTCACAACCTCTTTCATCTCCTCAATTCTCTCATAACAATAGCCTCTGAGCTTAGGGAATAACCAAAAGTCACAGGGAGCAAGGTCTGGACTATAGGGAGGGTGAACAACTGTCTTGATGCCCATCTTGGTCAAATAGTCTGTGACAAGGATGGAGTTGTGGTCTGGTGTATTGTCATGGTGGAAATGCCACTGTCCCGATTGGAAGAGTGCTGGCCTGTTCCCTTGGAATCTCTTCCTGAACTCCCTTAAAACCTCAACTTAGCAACCCTAAGCCTAACCCTTTGACCAATCAACTTTGGTGTATTGACTTCCTTACTCCTCCCATACCTCTCATCATCCCTCACAGACTCCCTGTTTTCCTTGAATCTCTTATGCAACTCAAAAACTCGATTCATACAAGATGCTCCAAATGCAGTCAAAAGCATTCCATATGTTTTTGTGGCATTTTTTCCCAGTTTAAAACAGAATTTTATGGCATATTGTTTTTCTAAAGTGTCAGATTGCATTTTTGAAATTCACCAGCTGTGACAATCAGGCTTTAGTAGGGTCTATTCCAATTGCTGTTGTAGATGTTCATTTGAAATCATAAAAATTGGTTAGTCATCCCATACTATATATAGCAATAACATACAGAATTTTCAAGAGTCTACGACAATTTTAAATGCCCATATGAAAAATGTCTGGAAACTTATCATATGCACCTTGTATATATATATATATATATATATATATACCATATCAATTGAATCAGTAAATAGACTTAAACAGAATAATTCAAAGGAAGTGTTCAATGCACAGCTGATTAATATATGTAAATGTATATAAAGAAACCTTTGCCGAGCAAAATATCATTAAGAACAAGAAAATTAATAAGCATTTTCCATTCTAAATTCATTTCATCCATCAATTGAGAGATTCTTTGGACGGATTTGAATAGAAAAAAAGTTTTCGGTTCAAATCCATCCGAAAAATTTGTCAATTGAAGGAGGAAATATTCAAAGTCAGTTATTCAATTAATTAAGTATTCCTATGTAATACTAATTGTTGCATATTGACCCTCGGCCGAGCTGTCAAAAAAGAGATGCACTGGTGTAAATAACAGCTGCATCCGGTCGAAGATATCAAGGTATCACCTTGAACGTGGATGGGTTGAATTCGGTGCAATTACGACGCCACAGGAAGCAGGTGGGTATCAAACAATTATATAACCCGGTGCCACAGAGAGTTCGAGTTAGTTGGAGTCAGTTAAGTTTGAGTTGCAGTTTGAGGCAGTGAGAACCAGTTCCCAGTAGAGGGCTGGGCCCTCAGGACCCCCGGTTGAGCAGCCCAGCTGAATGAGAAAAGAAGTGCTGCTATAGTCAGAGGAACTGGAGGTCAATATGTTGCAGTCTGTTCAGTCTCCAACTCACCTCTCACACACAACCCTTTTGCAACCCTTTCGCAACCCTTTCAAATAAAGTGTGAGAGGTATATTTTTCTAAAGAAGTGTGTTCGTTCGTCATTATTGTTGATTTTGTTTCTGCATGTATATGTGTATAGTTGTATATGTATTACAGCTATGCAACATTAATAACCCGCGCACAGCTGTTTGGTTTCAAATAAAGAAAAAGTAAGTAAAGTTGGCGGCCGTAGTCGAGGGCAACCAGAAGGCTCCATTTTCAATAGCTACAACACCGAGGTCAAGGGGAGGGTGCTACTCCTTTGCCAGGATTGCTCCATTTTACCCTTGATACATACCTTATATTGCTGAGTGTTAAACAAGGAGGTATCAAGTATCATTTTTAAAGTCTTTGGTATGACATTACCTAGGATTGAACCCACATCTCCTGGACCATTGGCGAAAATATATTCAACATCAGTAATTCCATTAATTAAGTATTCCTATGTAATACTAATAACCTACACACAGCTGTTTGGTTTCAAATAAATGATAATAATAATAATACTTAGTAAATGATTGAACAGTTTTATTGGATCAATAGCTGGGACCCTAACAGGTACTACCACTCTGTACCAGGGAGCACCTGGGAGTAATGCTAATAAAAGGGTACTCCACATTCTCCCAATTCCAAGACAGGAGTCTCACCATCAGATATTTTATAATGGAAAATACTTATTGATTTACTTGTTCTTAATGATACATATATAAATATATATACACACACTATTAAGAGATAAACTTTTCTGAGGAGAAATTTTTTTTGGAATTGTTGCGAATAAGGAATGAAGTATTTGATGACCATGATGTATTCGCAGAGAGAAGCAGATTTATAACTTTTTTCCATAAAATTAGCACAAAGTGAAACACAGTCTTAGCATTTCCATTTTATTAAACTATATGCATGATATATATATATATATATATATATATATATATATATATATATATATATATATGATGGAGGCCAGCATAAGTCACATGATTAGTCCAAGTCCACTCTGACCTGAAGAAGAAGCAACTGTTATAGTCATTTTGTGGGGCAAATACCTCTGTCTAAAAATTATTGGTTTTTGATTAGAATGTTAGCAAATTATTTATATTTATGTTGTACCTTCAATAAGTTTCCAGATTTTTTTGTACTGCTCGAACGTACATTCAGCAGCTATGTGAGGATACAGGATGTTGTCCTGAAGACCTACCTAGGGCGATGAACGATAGGGAGGAGTGGCGTGAGAGGGTCAGGGATATCCGTGCTACCAGCACGATATGATGATGATGATGATGATTATTGTTATCATTAGTTACTTGAAGCCATATAACTGTATGCAAATTATTTATTTCAAGTATAGTTACTTGAGCCTATTATTTTTACTATGGATTATTTTTATTATTTACTTGAATACATATCATCATCATCATCATCATCATCATCATCATCATCATGTTGTACTATCAGTACAGATATCCCTGACACTCTTTTGCTACCCCTCCCTATCGTCCATTGCTTCCGGTAGGTCTTCAGGGCTACATCCTGTATCAGCACAGAGCTGCTGTATGTAGGTTCTAGTTGGTCTTCCCAACTTTGCTCGTCCATGTGAAGGGGTCCACTGAAGTACATGACTTATGCGCTTGTCCCCACTTCTCCAGCAGTGTCCCACATGTCTGGTTCGTCTAATTTTGATAGTTTTCATGATGGGTGGTAGGTGGCTATACAGCTGCTGCTTCGTGGGGTGATGCTTTCCTTTTCAATACCTACTACACCAAGGTATAGGGAAGGGTGCTACTCCTTTATCTGGATCACTCCTCTTACCCTTGATCCATACCTTTTAATACTTAATGTTAAGCAAGCAAAACCATTTTTTGAGTTTTTGGGATGACTCTACCAGGGATTGAACCTCAGCCTCTGGGACCATTGGTGGACACTCTGACACTTTATGCCAATGGGAATACTTAAGACAATAGAATATTTGTATTGTACGGGAATACCGGAAACCATATAACTGCAGGCAAACAAATTATTATAGATAAATAGAAAGTGAAACTTTCAAAAAATACTATTGAACTTTTAAAATATGTCTATGATTATAAGCAAATATCTACAGTTAAATCAAATTTTTCGGCTTTAAATAACACATAAGGAGTTTGGTTTAGTTGTTTGAGTTTGATGGCATATCAACCTTTTTTAGGTTATTTAACACCAAATCCATTTTCATGAAAATAGTTCTATTAAAAACAATTCAGTTTAGGATAAATACGCACTTTGAATATAAGTACAGTTTAATTGTGAAAAACATTTCTATTTCAGGCTATTCAGTTTAGTCAAGCAGTTCTAATTCCGCTAATTCAGTTTAGTATAAGTACAGATTTTGTTTACACACAGTTAAATGTCAAAACTAAACAATTCGGTTTTGTGTAAGTACAGCTTCATTGTCAAAAAACAGTTCCATTTCAAACAATTCAGTTTAGCATAAGCATGCAGTTTAAATGTAAGTATGGTTTAATTGTTGAAAACATTTCTATTTCAAGCAATTCAGTTTAGTCAAACAGTCCTAATTCAAACAATTCCATTTAGCATAAGTACACAGTTTAGTTCTATTTAACCCATAGATAGGGCCCTATCAGGTGCTTCCGTGCCAGATTGGACCTGGGAGCGATGGCAATGAAGGTGTATTCCACATTCCCCAAAGCTCTGGCATCACTGGGACTTCACCATCAGATTATTTAGTGTCCTATCCAGGACATTGGGTGGTGATCTTACCCCTCTGCAGACATGCAGTCGGCGTATTCTACAGCCCCATAAGGAGTTGATATACCATTAAATAAATAAATAAACTTTTTGAATAACTTCCTATATCAATTCATCAATATAAATATTGATTTGTTTTATTATTTTTAATATGCACTGTAAAAAGTGTTTCATTATAATTGTATCATTTGGTGTTTCAATTTAATAAAACATTCAATTGATGCAACAAACAAGCCAAAAAAACAAAACTTTTGATTTCCTTTCAATGTCTAAACATCTTTATTATTAATAACAAAGATATTTTGGTCTAGTAACTTTTTCTTGCTTAATTATATAGCTAAAAAGTTTGGTATTGTTTTCAATTATTTCAAATAATATACTTTATTTTTTCAGTATTGTGAATAACAAGTATGCAAAAAATTAATTATCATTGTGTTTACAAACCTTTCATATATTTAATTATCGACAACATCCGCCATTTTGAACATTATATAAGAAGCTTTATTGAAGATAAAGCATAAACTTTCAAATTAGGAACTCATTTAAAGCAGATTTAATGGCATATCAACCTTCAAGGGTTATTAATTACGCAAACTGTTCTTGTTGAAAAACACTTGACCCAGTTGGGTGGAGTGGCAGAATACACTGACTGTATCTCTACAGAGGGGTATGACTCCACCCCAATGAGTGTCTTGGATATAACTCTAAACAACCTGATGGTGAGGCTTCAGTAATGCTGGTGCTTTAAAGAATGCTAATTACTTCTTCCTTACCATCATTCCCAAATCCACTCTGGCCTGGAGTGGCAGCACCTGATAAAGTCTTTTCAATGGTTCAGATAAAACATTTTCATATTTAAACAATGTGTACTTATGCTAAATGGAACTGTTTGAAAAAGAACTGTTTGATCATTTAACTGTGTGTAAACAAATAACAAATGTTTAATTGAATTGTTAGTGATACGTAGCAATACTTAGAGCCATTTAATTTTGTTTACATGTTAAACTCAATTGCTTGAAATAGAACTGTTTCATTCTTAAACTGTGTGTAAACAAATGAATGGAGTTAAAATGATTTGTTTGTGATACATAGCTATACTTGAAAACATAAAACTGTGTGCAAACAAATAACTAATTGTTAATAGAATTATTCATATTAGATAGAAATAAGTGAAACCATTTAACTGGTTACAAAAATATGAGCTAGGGCCATTTAAAAATGTTGTCTACAAAGTATGTTTAGAAATCATATATCAAATATATACGTATAAAAAGGATTCGGTATTAAATAACCTGCAATGGTTGATATGCCATAAAACCTGACCAAACCAAATCTTGTATATTTGATATATATGTATAAAGAGAATTTGGCATTAAATAACCTACAATGGTTGATATACCATAAAACCCAACCAAACCAAATCTCAAATATTTGATATATTCTTATAAAGCGGGTTTGGCATTAAATAATCTACAATGGTTGATATGCCATAAAACCTAACCAAACCAAATCATATATGTTTAATATATATGTATAAAGAGGATTTGGCATTAAATAACCTACAATGGTTGATATGTCATAAAACCCAACCAAACTAAATCATATATGTTTAATATATATGTATAAAGAGGATTTGGCATTAAATAACCTACAGTGGTTGATATGCCATAAAACCAAGCCAAACCAAACTAGAAGAACACAAGTGGTACTATTTAATCCATAGCTTAAAGGACAAAGGATTTAGACCTTTCTGAAAGGTATTAATTTTAAAGAGATTAGAATAGCATGACTGGTGTTCAAACTCGCTAACTATGGCATCATAATCCAGAGCAGTAGCCACTAAACCATGGAGACTCTTTCTCACAGAATAAACTTTTCATTATCATCATTAATATTATGAGCATTTCAATGTTTGTTTTTCAGTTTACTCAAAACTAAACATTCAGATAATATAGCTGGGTTTTGATTTGGTTTGGTTTGGTTTCTTTGTCTAATGGTATATCCATATTTACCAACCCCTCCATTCGGACAGGATATGACACAAGGTCAATTTTTAAGTGGAGTTTAACAGGTTTGAATTCAGAGTTTTCCTTCTCCTAGACTAGTTGCCTCACCAAGGCTGAAGAACCTAGTCTGCCCTACAATTTTCCCATAGCTGGAGGGAGAATAATACCTTTCCCAAGGGTATTATTAGTGCTATGTGAAATGAAATCAGTCTCGTCTCATGGTATATCAGCCTTCATGGGTTATTCAATGCCAAAGCCTTGCAGAATCAGCTGTGGATGTAGAATACACCAACTGCATCTTTGCAGAGAGGTAAGATCTCCCCAATGAGTATCCTGGATATGACACTAAACAATCAGATAGTGAGGCTTCAGTAATGCTGGAACTTTTGGGAATTCAGTGTACGTCTTCATCTAACCACTCCCAGGTCCACTCTGGCCTGGAGTGGTAGCACCTTATAAGGCCCTATCTCTGGGTCAAATAGAACTGTTTGACATTTAAACTGTGAGCAAACAAATAACATACTAAATTGAATTGTTAGAAAAAGAACTGTTTGATCATTTAACTGTGCATAAAGAAATGACTGATTTTAATTGAATTATTAGTGATACAGAGTAATATTTGGAACCATTTGAATGTGTTCGAATGTATGAGTTACATTGAATAGAATAATTAGTGTTAAATAGCAATATTTGTACCAGTTTCACTGTGTGCAAACAAATGATTTTTATTGAAAAGAATTATTTGTGTTAGTTAGCAATATTTGAAACTACTTAACTGTGTGCAAATAAATGATTAATAGTGAATAGACTTATTCGTATAAGAAATACTTTGAAACACAAACTATGTGGAAAAAAGTGAGTTCTGTCTCTTTTAAAAATGTTATCAAGAAAATGTATCTATAAATCATATATATTAGATATACGAGGATAATTAAATAAGTTTACAGATATTTTTCTTATGGGCACTTTTATTGATCGTACAAACATAAAACTCTAGTCCCCTTCGAAGCTGCAATGCACTTGTTATACCGTTCGAACAACTTCTGGAAGGCCCCATGGAAGTCCTCTTGTATGAGTGTGTCAATGACCTTTGTCACAGCCTCGTTCATCTCCTCAATTGTCTCATAGCGACAGCCTCTGATCTTAAGGAATAAGCAAAAGTCACAGGGAGCAAGGTCTGGACTATAGGGAAGCTGACGAACTGTGTTGATACCCATCTTGGTCAAATAGTCTGTGACAAGGATGGAGTTGTGGACTGGTGCATTGTCCTGGTGGAAATGCCACTGACCCAATTTGAAGAGTGCTGGCCTCTTCCGACGGAATCTCTTCCTGAACTCCTTTAAAACCTCAACATAATATTCCTTGTTGACTGTCTGTCCAGTGGGGACCCAGTGCATGTAGATCATGCCAGTGCTGTCAAAAAAAGGGATCATCAAAAGTTTGTGGCTGGATTTGCTCAGTCTGGCTATCTTGGGTCTGGGAGAGCCAGCATGCTTCCACTGGGAACTCTGTCTCTTGATCTCTGGGTCATAGCAGTTGATCTAGCTTTCATCGCATGGCATTTTTTTCCAAGATTAAAACAGAATTTTATTGCATATCGTTCTTCTGAAGTGTCAGATTATATTTTTGAAATTCCCCAGCTGTGACAATCAGGCTTTAGTAGGGTGTATTCCACTTCCTGGTGTAGCTGTTCCTTTGAACTTGAAATCATAAAAATTGGTCAGTCATCTCATAAAATGTATAGCAATAACATAGTGAATTTTTAAGAGTCTCTGACAATTTTAAATACCTGTACAGAAAAAGTCTGGAAACTTATTGAATGCACCACGTATATGTATAAACAAAGTTTATAGTTTATAGTTGATAAGTCATAAAACCAAACCAAACTAATCAACACCAAACATTTAGATAACAGCTTGGTTACTATTTGGTTTGGTTTCTTTATTTTTATGGCATATCAACCTTCATGGTTTATTTAATGTCAAAATTCTATGAGATCCATCAAAAAGTTTGAAGTATATTTTAAAAAGATATTTCATTCATATTAGAAGGATTATCTCAAAATGATTATATCTGTGGTATTAACTAAACATGACTACCTGTATACCCTTCTGCTTCTTTTTGGTGGAACGTGCCATCTCTCATATATACTGATCGGCAGAGACAAAAGGTGAGATTGTTTAACCATCTGGCTGGGCTTTTAAAATTAATGGCTCACATCCCAGAGGGCCTGCCTCCAAGGTAGAACCTGCTTCCTCACCTAAAAGTCGTAAGTGAGGGTTAAGTTTATTGCCTGGTGCCTGAGGCACTTCTGAAGGGTAATGCGAAAAGTACAAGAACAAATCATGTGCTCACCCTGGGGGAGGTGTAACATCCTTCTGGGCACCCCAGGTTAATCTGACCTGGTGCAGTTTGATATATATTGAGAGATTAACCAGCAAATATCAACTTGTTATGCAAAATTTAAAGCCAACATTTGACTATTGAAAACACAATAAATAACTATTTATAATGCAAATAATTTGCATACCGTTAAATCACTTCAAGTATTCCTATCGAACATTAATAAGTATATTTGATAATAATTATTTGTATATTTGATAATAATAATATGGTTTCAAGCATAATCCCAAACAGATCAATTTGACCCATAGATGGAACCCTAACAGGTATTAACTACCACTTTGAGTTTTTGTATATTTGATAATAATAATAATATGAGTACTAATTTTATAGCGGACTTTTGTCCTCATCTTGGTAGTTTTTGTTGTTTTTCTCACTAAGTTTTGGCCAAATTTCACCTCTGCCCGTCTTCAGGTGATTAACCGCTACCTCGGATAGGAATGCTGAGTCTTGTAACCGTATCTCCAGTAATTACTACCTTCCGTAGTTGTTCTCTAGTAGTGAAAAAAACAACAAAAACTACCAAAATGTGGACAAAAGTCTGCAATAAAATTAATATTCAAATTAAGAAGCCTCATCTCAAAAAAGGATTCCCAATAAAGACAAGAATAATATGGTTTCAAGCATAATCCAAAACAGATCTATTTGACCCATAGATGGAACCCTAACAGGTACTTCGACTCTAAGTGAACCTTGGAATAATGTCAGCAAAGAGGTACTCTGCACTCGCCAGAGCTACTGAGATAGGGCCTCAACAATGGAAATTTCCTGTCATTCTCAGGACACTGCTTTTTTTTGAGGAGGGGAGATGAATTACTGTGCTGCAGGGGATGCACTCTTTTTACATTTCAGCCACCTATCACTTTCAATTTTTCAATAAAAACATTGTTTTTAAACGACTCCTGATGGCTGTCGCTTGACAAATGTCAGATGAAAGAGTCTTTGCAATTTCAACAAATTCCATATATTGTAATCTCCCAATTTTGCATATGTCTCTTAGTATTTGCCTCTTTAAATTCATATGTACCAATAAACCATTTATATATATATATATATATAGAGAGAGAGAGAGAGAGACATAAGATTATATATACATATTAGATACCACGAGCAAATAAGTCGACTCATAACAATTTTTATAAAGTCTTGATTTTCTTCTTAACCGAAGATATCAGGATTTTATCATATCTTATAGAACAGGTTGGTATTTAATAACTTTACGTAAGGATACAGTAATACTTATATTAAATTGAATTCAAGATTTAAAATTAAAATTAAAATTTTTCTAATTTCAATTTTATTTTCGAGCTTTTTTTTTTCAGTTACCCTTTTATTGAATAGTACGTATATATGATATGGTTTCTTCGCATTTTTTAAATTTTATGTTATCTTTATTCCTTTACCTTAAATCCCAATTTAATCCTATATTTTTTTAAAACATTATCTATGATAATTTTTCTACGGTTGAAATTTAGTCCTATGTCTACATCTACCTATTAATTCACATCTCATATTTAACAATTTTTCAGGGTCTGGGTATATCATTATTTGTATTTTTCCTCTAGGCATAGTTTACATCTACTATCAAAACATTCTGGAGTATTTGACCTTTTTAATATGGACCATTGAATCTCAGGTGTTAAACCTTTATTTTGCAAACTCCAAAAAAGCTTAGATTGGGGTGTTTGGTGTTTCAGATGTT
>OY757943.1:41596953-41889453 GCA_963585895.1 Sepioteuthis lessoniana
AAATGTTTTATTTCAAACAATTCAATTTAGCATGAGTACACAGTTCAGTTCTATTAAAGAACAGTTTTATTTCAAAAAGTTCATTTTAGCGTAAGTACGCAGTTTAAACGTCAAAACAGTCCTATTTCGAACAATTTAGTTTGGCAAAAGTTCAATTTAATTCTATTTGATCCATAGATAGGACCCTATCAGGTGCTACCACTTAGGGCCAGAGTGGACAAGGGAGCGATGGTAATGAAGGAGTATTCTGCATTCCGCAAAGATCACGCTCACCATCAGATTGTTTAGTGTCATATACAGGACACTCGTTGGGGTCATCTTGTCCCTCTCCAGAGAACCAGTCGGTGTATTTTACAACCCCAGTTTCCGAGTTTCCAGATCACTTCCCTTCCAAATCTACTGTGATTCTTGAAGCATGTTGGTCATCGTCTTAACAAATGGAAAGATTCTTTTTTTCCTTCTTTCTTTCTTTCTTTTTTAATTTCTTTCTTTCTTTATTTATTCATTTCTTCTACTTTGATTTTTTTCGTTCTCTTTTACAAGAATCTATCTTTTTCTCTCCTTTTTTTATCCTCTGATTCTCTCTTTCTGGTCATTTGATTTTTCTTTGTTTCTTTGTTTCTTTCTTATCCTCACATTCTTTCTTTCTTTCTTTCTTTCTTATTTTGAATTTTTTTGTCCCTCTTTTTCATATCGCAGTTTTTCTTTCATTTCTTTCTGTCTTTCTCTTTCTTTCTTTCTTTCTTTCTTTCTTAATCTGTTTAATTTCTTTTCCTTCTCCTCTTTTGTATCCACGTTTTTTATTGTTGATTTTTCTTTTCATGTCTTCTTTATCTCTCATCCTTTATTTCTTTATTCATCTAAATTTTCTTATTTTCTTTCCCCAACCTCTTTCTCTTTAATTCATCCATGACTGTTTTTTCTGTTTTTATATTCCTTCTTTCCCTACAATTCTTTCTTTCTTTCTTTCTTTCTTTCTGTCCATCCTATTTCTAATTATCTCCCAATGTATCGTCTGCTTTTTTTTGTTCGGATTTGGCAACATTTCCTAATAGCAATTTTATTTTTAGTCGGACATTTCACAATGAAAATGGATTTAACCAGATATCATTTGTGACCAAACTCGAGAGCACTGAAAAGTTTTCATGAGTGGATCCAAATTTCCCAGATTTTTACTAAACCTTTGCTATTGCTGCCCAAGAAAAACCTCAAAGCATTTGCGACCTTGTAATTTGAGTTTCTCATTCCAACAAACATTATGTAGTCAAATTGTGTTGAAACCTTTTGCAGTATTATGTCTCCCACAACTTTCCACCACCTTTTTATCCATATCCCATATGTATTTGGTTTTTGTTGTGGACCAGTAAAGGGTCCGGAAGAATAACACAACTCGGGTTTGCGTGGAACAAAGTATATTAACGAAGTATAATACAATGTATGTACATAGTGTTAGAAGTCAATCCGATTGCCAAGTATCCGCACTGGCATGATCTACATGCACTGGGTTCCCACTGGACAGACAGTCAACAAGGAATACTATGATGAGGTTTTAAGGGAGTTCAGGAAGAGATTCCAAGGGAAGAGGCCAGCACTCTTCAAATTGGGTACCACCAGGGCAATGTACCAGTCCACAACTCCATTCTCGTCACAGACTATTTGACCAAGATGGGTATCAAGACAGTTCCTCACCCTCCCTATAGTCCAGACCTTGCTCCCTGTGACTTTTGCTTATTCCCTAAGCTCAAGGAAAAACTTAGAGGCTGTCGTTTTGAGACAATTGAGGAGATGAAAGAGGCTGTGACGAAGGTAATTGACACGCTCACACAATAGGACTTCCATGGGGCCTTCCAGAAGTTGTTGGAACAGTACTACAAGTGCATTCCAGCTGGAGGAGATTACTTCGAAGGGGACTAGAGTTTCATGTATGTACTATCAATAAAAGTGTCCATATGAAAAAGGTCTGGAAACTTATTTAATGAGCCTTGTAGTCTTTAAAATCCCACGTAATCTATATACCCATGCCTCTTCAACCACACGATGTTTGTTCTCCATTGGTCATGGCTTACAACTACCCATTTTTATGCATTGGGTATCACCGTTACGCATTTCTCCTTTTCCGATTGTCACTTTGTTGATTTTATTTATAACTTGATGTATCTGTCAACTATATTCACCGGGCTCATCGCTGGTCAAGGAATATATATATTACGATTTCTGAAAATTGAAGACTCAAACTATTCAGTGAACCATTCTCAAAAACTGATTGTTGTCGAAATTTCTATTATTATGCTCACTTTTTAATAACAATATATATATATATATATATATATATATATATATATATATATATATATATATATATATATATATATCAAGTAAATAAGGATTGTGAATATCCAAAGAATGAGAGCTCAATGTATTTAATACAACATATACCTGCAGAAATTTAGAAATAGTATTCCATTTCTATTATAAATTTATTTCACTTATTCAGGCTAATTTTTAAAAATTCTATCTAACGAGCTTGAATAATTAAAATAAAATTATTATGGAAATGGATTACAATTTTTACTTTTTAAACAATATATATATCTATATATATATATAAGCATGTTTTATTAAATAGTAAAGACACATTTTGTCTGTATAATTTAATTAAGATCCTTTCGAGTTTCCTGATAAGTGTTGTGGACCAGTAAAGGGTCCGGAAGAAAGACACGACTCGGGTTTACATGGAACAAAGAATATTAACGAAAGTATAATACAAAATAGGTAAAAAGGTGTTGAACGCCAGTCTGACTGCCAAAGTGTTAGGTTGGGATAAACTTCACCTCTGAGATGAATATTTTCCCGGTATTAAAAGCAACAGGAAGAGTTCATTACAGTCCGCAGGTTGGGTTACATAACAATAAGTTTCTTGGTTTCAGGTTGGAATTGGTGGATGAATTAATGAAAATTGTCCCAAGCGCTTTCGGACCATTCACAGGCCGTCATTAGGGGTTGTTTGCATGTGTAAAGAGTGTTGTTTTTTAAAATGAGTTTTGAAACTTTTTGGGGTTTTATAACATAACAAAAATATACCAACGTAGATTTGGATTTTTTCTTTATAATCTGCATTTCTTGATAGTATTCTATTTCCGTTGATTGCGTTCTGTTTTTTAAATTCATCAGCAACTCAGTTTTATCTGAATCTGCGTTTGCATATTTTTGCTATGTTATAAAAACAAAAAAAACTTTCAAAACTCATTTAAAAAACGACACTGTTTACACATGCAAACAACCCCTGATGATGGCCTATGATGGGTTCGAAAGCGCCCAAGACAATTTTGGTAAATTCATCAACGAATTCCAACCTGAAACCAAGACACTTATCAGGAAACTCGAAAGGATCTTAATTAAATCATACAGATAAAATGTGTCTTTACTATTAAATGAAACATGCTTAAATGAACGACTACAGTGTAACAACACACACACACACACACACACACACATATATATATATATGGAATATAATAATAATTTGTTTTCTGCCTTATCAGTTATTATTTTGTTTACTTTAACCTAAGTAAACATTTATTTTTGCACAAAACATGTAAGCATAGCAAAAATCGTGGAATTAGCACACTTAAAAGATATTCACTTATTGCTTTGTTTTTCAGTAACAACAACACCCTCTGAGTTCATCGCAGATCAAGGTGATATATTAAAACAGATTCACTCTGACCCAGAGTCGGAGCACCTGATAGGGTCTTATCTATGAGTCAAATAGAACTGTTTGATATTTAAACTGAGTGCAAACAAATGACGTCTTCTAAATTGAAGTGTGTGAAAACAAAAGATTGATGTTTAATTGAATTGTTCATGATTCATTGTAATACTTAGAACCGTTAAACTTAGTTGACTTCTGTGAAATTGGATAGTTAGAAATAGAACTGTTTCGTCATTTAACTGTGTGTAAGCAAATGACTGATGTTTGATTGAATTGTTTGTGTCAAATAGCAATACTTGAAACAATTTAACTGTGTGCAAAAAAAAAATGAGCTCATGCTTGTTTTAAAATGTTATCTACAAATTGTTTGGTTTGGTTTGGTTTGTTGGGTTTTATGGCATATCAACCTTGTAGGTTATTTAACGCCAAAACCATGTTTATGTAAATAATCTGTTCTATTTAAAACAATTCAGTTTAGCATAAGTACACAGTTCAATGGTCAAAAACAATTCCATTTCTAACTATTCAAGCAGTTGTATGTAACAATTCGGTTAAGTGTAAATACAGTTTTAATGTCGAAAAACAGTTCTATTTCAAATAATTCAGTTAAGCATAAGCACGCAGTTTAAATGTAAGTACGGTTTAATTGTAAAAATCATTTCTATTTCAAACCACTCAGTTTTACTCAAACAATTCATTTTAGCATATGTATGCTGTTAATTCTATTTAACCCATAGATAGGACCCTTATCAGGTGCTACCACTCCGGGCCAGAGTTTACCTGGGAGCGATGGCAATGAAGGGGTACTCCGCATTCCCCAAAGCTCCAGCACTGCTGGAACCTCACCATCAGGTTGTTTAGTGTCATATCCAGGACACTCGTTAGGGGGGGATCTTACCCCTCTGCAGAGGTACAGTCAGTGTATTCTACAGCCCCAGCTGACTGGGCAATGTACAAATTGTGTTTAGAAATCAAATGTTTCATACATATGTAGGAAGAGGATTTGGCACTAAATAACCTGTAATGGTTGATATGCCATAAAATCAAACCAAACCAAATCAATCTAACAGGTACTACTACTCCAGGTCAGAGTACAACTTGGAGTAATGGCTATGATCAGATACTTAAAACTCCCCAGATCTCCAGGACTGGAGCCTCATTGTTGGATGTAGTTTGATATCATAACCAGAACAGTCAATTTGTTGGGGTGGTGTTTACCCAACTGTACAGTACTCCAGTCACGCTATTACGTTCACTTTCGGGCAAATACCCTTGGGAAAGGTATGAACCCCCTTATCTACTGTTCTAGGAGAATAGATTTGACATTTAATAACCTACAAAAGGTTGATATGCCATTAAACAAAGAAACCAAACCAAACCAACTGTACAAGATTCAGTCAGCACATTCTAAACCGCAACCAACAGGATCTTCTAATTTCTTTAAGGAGTATTTAATGAAACCAAAATGTATTCTACAATTAAATAAAGAAGGATTTGTGTCTTACCTGTTATTTGTTTCTTTACAGCTAAATGAAAAAAAAAACAGCATTCAAACATCCTGTAAGTGTGCTTATTTTTCCAGGCGTCAAATACTATTTTCTCACTTGCTGAATAAGCTAGTTCTGGTCTAAATCTATATTCACAAAATGTTCATTATTAAATCATCTCACTAGCTATGGCTTGTGAGATGAATATCTCATTATGACAGAAAATTTTCTTTCCCTTTTTTTTTAAATTGTTCTTTTCTTTTTGTTAATCATTGTGAATGGTGCTGGAATTGAACCTTGGACCTTTGTGGCATTGGTTATCTACTGCACCATTGATACCAGCTCTCGGATAAGGGTAAAATGAGAAGAAAAGTCACGAGTCATGGGGCAAAGCCAGACTAAAAAAAATTGCGATTGACTCTTTGGTCGACAAATATAGAACTACAAATGTATAAATGAATGGAAGTCAAATTACAATGTTGTTTTTTTAGGTGATTGTCTGGAAATATCATTATTTTTTTTCTTTTTCACCAATTGGGAAAGAAAAAAATAAATGAAAAAATAGAAATAAAATTAAAAAGAAATTGTGTCCCAAGAATTTCCAATAAATAAATAAATGATAAATGGAAAAAAACGACAAAATATATAAAAATACGTATTATGTAAAGGGAGGCAATTAGAAAGAAAGAAAGAAAGAAAAAAAGAAAGAAAGAAAGAAGAAAAAGTTTCCAAATAAATTAAAAAAAAAAGAAAGTATGAAAAAGGAAACAAAGAAGGAAGAGCAAAATAGGATTAAGGTAGAAAAAACGAAGATTATAGCTGAATTAAGAAGGAGAAAAAGAAGAGACCTCCCCCCCCCAAAAAAAAACAAAGCAGAAAGATAAAGAAAGAAAAGAGGGAGAGTAGAACCGAACAAAGAAAGAAATATCAAAGATCATAACTGAATTAAGATGGAGAAGAAAGAAAGAAAGAAAGAAAGAAAGAAAGAAAGAAAGAAAGAATGAAAGGAAAAAGGTAAAACAAGATTTAAAAAAAAAAGCAAACATTATAACTGAATCAAGATGAAAAGATAAAAAAAGAAAGAAAAAAGGAAAATAAAACATAAAAAAAAGAAAAACCTGCAGAATCAGGTTAATAAAGAAATGAGATCATTACAGGACAAAGAAAGAAAGAAAGAAAGAAACAAACAAACAACCAAACAAACAAACAACCAAACAAACAAACAAACAAACAAACAAACAAACAAAGAATTTGATTAAGAAAGAAAAAAGATTATTGTAAATTAAAAAAAAGAAACAAACAAACAAACAAACCAACAAACAGTAAAGCAAGACTTAACTCTATTACGTTGGAGATAGAGGGGTAAAAAAGCAGAAAGAAATAGAAGCAAAGAATGAAGAAAGAAAGATGAAAGAATAAAGAAAAAGGAAAAAGTTTACGACTATATTAAGTTGGAGAAAGAGGGAAAAAGAAAGAAATGAAAAAGAAAGAAAAAACTATAAAGAAAGAAAGAAGAAAGAAAGAGGAAAGAAGAAAAATAAAAGACAGAATGATGAAAAAGAAAGAAAGAAGAAGTTAATAATAAGTTGGAGAATAATTATAAAAGAGAGAGAAAAATAAGAAAGAAAGAAAAAAGAAAGAAAGAATTAAGAAAAAGACAGAAAGAAGAAAGAAAAAAGAAAAAGATCCTAACTCTTTTGAGTCCGAGAAAGAAAGAAAGAAAGAAAGAAAGAAAAATGCAAGAATAAAGAAAAAGAAAGAAAAAAGATCCTAACTGTATTAAGTCGAAGAAAGAAAGAAAGAGATTATAACGGTATTATCGTGGAAAAAAAGGAAAAAAGAAAGAAGAAACAAAAAGAAAGAAAAAAGAAAGAAAGAAGAAAAATGAAAGAATAAAGAAAAAGAAAAAAAGAAAAAAGATCTTAACCGAATTAAGTCGGAGAAAGAAAGAAAGAAAGAAAGAAAGAAAGAAAGAAATAAAACTGCAAGAAAAAAGGAAAAGAAAGAAAGAATAAAGATCCTAACTGTATTAAGTCAGAGAAAGAAAGAAAGAAAGAAAGAAAGAAAGAAAGAAAGAGATTATAACTGTATTATCTTGGAGAAAGAGGTAAAAAGAAAGAAGGAAAAAGAAAGAAGCAGAAACAAAAAGAAAGAAGAAAGAAAGAAAGAAGAAAAATGCAAGAATAAAGAAACAGAAAGAAAAAAGATTTTAACCGTATCAAGTCGAAGAAAAATGGGTAAAAGAATGAAGAAGAAAGAAAAAAGAAATAAATAAAAAGGAAAGATGTGGTAAAAAATAAACTGATAAATCTCAAAGGATAGAAAAGAAAAAAAAAAAATATGCACTTAACGAAGAAAGGATGATCTGAAGTGAATTTTGAAAAAATACGATTTTAACAAAATAAAATAAGAAGGAAGAAACAAAAATAACCAGAAAACATGTATGTCACCAAACAAACAAAAAACATCTATGTTACCAAATATGTATTTCACTAAATCTAAAATTAGTAAAACAAACCACGTGTTTTAATTTCCAGAAAGAATGTTTACCAATATATGGGTATTTATACAAAAAAATGGAGAAAAATTGAAAAACGAAGTAATCAAAAATTGATGAATTTATTTGAAGGAAAGTCATCGTTAAAATGTTTCGGTTTTAATGAACTTTCATCAGGACTTTAAAATGGTGAAACATATTGATAGAACAACTATGGATGTTTTATAAAATGCGAAAAACAGGAGTAGAATGTATACAAAGAAAGATCATATAACCGTTCAATCATTCCAACAGCGTTCTAGTTGGATAATCCACGACATGACTGGTACAGGCAACGGTGTTAAACAAATGGAACCACTATTTACTTTCATACACCAAAATCCAGAAAGAACGTTTATCTATGCATGAGTATATATCAACCAAAATTCCCAGCACTAGATAGTAGCAGTATAGCAGTTTCATAATACTAAAATACCTAAAAACATTTGTCATGATCCTCAAAGGAATTTCAGGACTGACGCACAAATAGACTTTTAAAAAGGCTAAAAGCAATCATATATATATATATATATATATATATATATATATATATATGTATATACACTAAAACGTTTATGTACCCTGTACTCAAACACAAATTTATCAACTTTTGTAAACTATTGCTCATTACTAAAAAAAATCATGAAAGACAATGTTTGTTTCAACTTAACCTCCTGTTATTTGCTTAAATGTTTACTCGCTTTATTTATAATTCATTCCAACATTAACCTTTTTTATCGCAGTACCCGGAAAACCCCTTTGTTACAACGTCAACATTACCTTACAAACATGTTACGCAAATTCACTACAGTATTCAAGCTAACCCCCCCACTCTCTCTCTCTCTCAGTCGGCTAGGCTGTAGAATACACAGATGGCACTTCTGCCGAGTATTAAGACCCCACCACAACGAATGTCCTTGATATGACACTAAACAATCTTATGGTTAGGTTGGGGCTTTGTGGAATGCGGAATACCCCTTTATTACCATCGCTCTCAGGTTTACAGCGGCCCAGAGTCGCAGCACGTGATAGGGTCCTATCTGTGGGTTAAATAGAACTAAACCGCGTACTTATGTTTAACTGAATTGCTCGAAATAAAACTTTAAACATCTAAACTGCGTACTTACGCTAAACTGAATTGTTTGAAATAGAACTGTTTTTGACATTGAATTAGAACTGTTTGACTGAAGTGAATAGCTTGAAATAGAAATGTTTTTGAAATTTGAACCGTGTACTCAGACTAAACTGAATTGTTTGAAATAGAACTGATTTTTTGTATAAAAATAGATTTGGCATTGAATAATATACAAAAGTGGATCTGCCATAAAAACAACTAATAACCAACCAGGCTCTCTCTCTCTCTCTCTCTCTCTCTCTCTCTCTCTCTCTCTCTTCTTAAACAGTCACATTTAACTAGATTAAGCAAAACTACGTTGTTTATTATCGATTAATAAAATGACTAAGAAGAGTAAGATGTAATTTTCTAATTCATACGTAAAATCTATGTTAGGTGCACATCCGTAATTTTTTAAGCCATCCTTCCGTTGATATACAAGTTATATATGATCTCCATGTACTGAGAATCTTTGGCTATGATAAATTTAGAGGGACAAGGTGCTAGAAATTTAAGGGAAAGATATGCAGTAACCCCACGACGAAGAAAACCCATCGATAAACCAAGTTTTTGTTAATAAAAAACGATTGCTAAATAAAAAAAGCAATGTTTTGTGCATATATTTAAATTCTAATTATTTTGTTAACTGGTAAAGGTAATATAATATTTCTAAAGGTTTGATATATTAATTAACTGGGGTATTGGTGTACAATGATTTTGTTTTGAGACTGGCTAGAAATTTGTTTTCCACGTTTAAATTAATGATTTTCTTGAGCAAATCACTACAGTTCTTGATGTGCAAAGTTCTACAATATTGAACTTACAATAACTTCACTTATGAACCAGAAAATAACAACAACTTACCTTTCTTAGACATTTTATAGATGAATAATAACAATAAACAAGAATTTAAAGTTCATCACAAATCTACCAATAAAAATGACCACACACACACACACACACACATATATATATATATATATATGATTAATGCGTAAAGTTTCATACTTTGTGACCCAGGGTCACAAATACCACCATGTAATATATATATATTGAAATATTCCATGGTCATCCCTGACTCACTTGGTGAGTCAATTGTGGATCAAATTTTGTGGTATTATTAAACAAAGCTCAATATCAATGATAGAGCTGTTGTATATACAGGAATATAATGCAAGGTTCTTTAAATAAATTGAGAACTCCGGTAGCCGTTGAGCGTATACGTAAAACAAAAATTGTATATACTTAAAAATTCCTTTCCTTATGCTCAGTTGACGAGAGCCCTGCGACTGGCGTATAATCAGCTGAGTTTCGATCCCATCTTGAAGCATCTTGCGTCTCTTGCCACACTGGTGAGTTATGACACAACGAAAGTCTGTGGATGACAATATGTTACTATATATATATATATATATATATATATATATATATATATATATATTATATGGCGTTGTCTGTGACCCTGGATTTCGTGCTTTACGCATTCATATGAATATGTTAGGCTTGAAACCCAGAGGCACAGATACCACCATGTAATATATATATATTGTGCTTTGAAATGTGTCTTAAGAAATTTGTGATATCGAGTTCAAATCCTAGACCAGGTTACTGGCATTTCACTTCGTGCTTATGCCCATACGAAAGGCACGAATCCAACAGTTCCCTTACCTGCTATTTCGTAAATATTAGGGTTCTTTATCCTTATTAAAGCAACGATTTTAGGAGAAGGAAAACTCCGAATTAAACCAATAGTGCTCTGCTTAAAAATGGGCCTTATATTGCATTCTACTAATGGGGAAGTGGTCTTCGCCAATGCATATATAAGCTGTGGTTAGTTTTACAGTTATCATGTAAAAGATGGAATTGGCAACCAGGTTGTTTGAATTACCCTTCTTACCAATGGCCTTGGAAAAGGCATGAATGCATCTATTCCCCCCAGCACATCTTTTAACCCCTACCCATTTGTGTTACAACCTACTTATTGTTGAAGGTTTGGGTAAAAACATGTCAAAAATCTTGCTTTGTTTATTGTGGTCTGTCCATGAGTGAATGTGTCTCAGCAAGTGTTTATATGTCAATAGTAGTTGACTCGTCATTTACGAAAAAAAGCGAGCAGTGGGTAGAGTGTTCGCCAGTGGACCAGGAGACCGGGGTTCAATCCCAGGTCAAATCATACCAAACCCTTAAAAATGGTTATTGATATCACCATGCTTAACACGCAGTATTATAAGGTATGTATCAAGGGCAAAGTGGAGCATTCCAGGGAAAGGACTTGGGTCCTCTCCTACACCTCGCTGTAGTAGCTATTAAAAAGGGGGCCTCTGGGTCACCCTCGACAACGGTCGCTAACTTTACTGATATGTATTAAGGTCTGTTGCCGACTGATATCTTCCATTGTCTAATGTGGTCCACTGTGGTGTTCTTAGCTAATTCCATCATCTGATCTCTAAACTAGTTGGTTTAAATATATATATATATATATTGCGATGGTTTATGGTTATCACTAGCTCACTTGGTAAGTTAATGGCAGACCAAATTTGCAGTTTTATTGAACAGTGCTCAATATCAATGATAGAGCTGTTATACATGTAGAAATATATATATATATATAGTCATCCACAGACAGACTTTTTCGTTGTATTACAACTCTACAGTGTGGCTAGATTCGTTGGACGATTCAAACTGAGATCGAAACTCGCCTAAGTTTACGTTAGGCCGGTAACTTACCGCTCAGCCGTTTCGGCGGCCTTCGTCAGCTCAGGAATATAACGCATTTTGTATCAACTTTTGTTTGTTTACGATTTACGCTATCGGATATCGGAGTGCTCAGTTTGTTAGAATAGCTTTGCATTACGTAGGTGGCAGCCTTTTATTTCCTTCGCCAGAATGCTCAACCCCCGGGAGGGGAGCGTTTATTATGGGAGGTATTCGCAGGGTAATGAATATGGACATGGCGATACAAATTCATGGATGATATTGTCTCCATTTCACGTAGCACTAATACCCTAGGGAAAAGTATGAACCAAATAATTATCCTTCCAGATAGAGGGCATACTGGGCTCTTTAACTTTGGAATGGTAACCAGTCAAGGAGAAAGAAGACTTAGAATTAAAACCTATTAAACTCTGCTTAAAAATTGACTTTGTATCTCATCCTGTGTGTATGAAGGGGTAGGTTTTGGTTTGGTTTGGTTTTATGGCACATCAAGCATTGTAGGTTATTTAATGCTAAATCCATTTTTATACATAAAAACAGTTCTATTTCAAACAATTCCGTTTATCATAAGTACGCAGTTTAAATGTCAAAAGACAGTTCCATTTCAATCAATTCAGTTTAGCGTAATCAATAGTTTAGTTCTATTTTACTCATATATAGAACCTTATCATGTGCTACCACTCCGAGCCAGATTTGACCTGGAAACGATGGCAATGAAGGGGTACTTGGCATTCCCCAAAACTCCAGGGTTACTGGAACCTCGCCATCAGATTATTTAGGGTCATATTCAGGACACTCGTTGGTGGGGGTCTTACCCCTCTGCAGAGAACAAGTCGGTGAATTCTGTAGCACCAGCCGACTGGGCAACGATATATATATATATATATATATATATATATATATATATATATATATATATATATATATATGTATGTGTGTGTGTGTCTGTGTGTGTATCAATGTATATACATGTATTTACCCAACCTTTCCGCCATGGGCAGGATGTGATACAAGGTACATTTCTTTAGGGGAGTTAAGCATGTTTGAATTCAGAGTTTTCTTTTCCCAATACCAGTTGCGGTACCTAGGCTAAAGAATCCATGATGACCAACTATTTACGCATAGCTAGTAGAACAGACTGATTCATGTCTTATCTAGTGGCATAGGTATGAAGTGAAATATAAACAACCTCATCAAGGATATGAATTTGGCTCTTCATATCCATGCCCTATCCCGTTATCCACTTCGCCGCGTGCACTTGTGTATATATGTGTTTGTATGCGATGCATGAAATATTATAGAAGCTTTCTATGATTATCTCCCTTTCATGGAATCTCCTTCACTTTAACCTTTCTTCTCCAATTAACATTCAATCAGTTTTCAATCAAATACCCGGGACCAAAACTAAACAGTGATCCTTTCATTGCGTTCTTTTCTGAAGGGTCACTTCTTCATTTCTGGAGGTCATGTCAGTAAAATATCTAATGAAGTAGTGGGTCATGTTAATTTCAAAATGGCATATGAACAAGTAATTATTGTTAATGATTTGTTCTACTCACAAAAGGAAATTTCTTTTTTTTTTATTTGTCTTTGTTTGTTTGTTTGTTTCCTTCTAGTCCATCATGTAGCCATAAAACTGGACAAATGAAATTAGCTGGCTAGAAAATTACTTTTTGCCATTGGCCACTCGGTTTCATGTCATCCTCTTGGTCTTTGCTGGTTTATATGACCAAATCCTACGGACCAAATGGTTTGATTTAATCATTATTGACCCTGTTTGACTTTTTTGCTTTAGTATTTGTCTCATTCTGGTAGGTCCAAGCGATGAACGAGAGGGAGGAATGGCGAGAGAGGGTCTGGGATATCCGTGCTGGCGGCACGACATGATGATGATGATGATTTGTTCTCATGCTAATTGCTTTTGGAGTAGGGGGCTTGCTTCTACTTGGGAGTTAGAGTACAAATACTATGTATACTACCACTACTAATAATAATAATCATAAAAATCAGAAGACAAAATAAGATGGCAAGAAGGGAAAGAGAGAGAAGAGTTGAATAAATGAAGACTAAATAAAAATTAAACACACATCGATCAAGATAGGAAGTTTAAAATTGTAATTTGACCCAAAGTTCTAAACAAAAATCTGTAAGTTCAAGCTTCTTATTGTCTAGGGAGACGGACAGATGCCATCATATATATATATATATATATATATATATATATATATATTGAGACTCGAATATATACATATATATATATATTGAGACTCGAATATATATATATATATATATATATATTGAGACTCAAATATATATATATATCTTGTTTATATATATATATATATATATATATATATATATCGAAGTAGGGCACCTCTGGTGGTGTAACGATTAGCAAGCTAGACTAGCAAACCTACACGAGTGAGTTCGAGTCTCAATGGGCGCCCCATTCATTCGGCCTTGTGCCACATCGAAGCAAAGAACTTTGTAAATTACTATATATTTAGCGAAGAGGATTTTTACGTTCCTCGCTATGTTGTTGGAAATAAAGGAGAAGAACGAAGATGCCGTAAGGTTTTCAAGAAGGTTTAATGGCAGCCAGAATAAAGAGTACCTTTATGCTGCAAGTCTCGTAGGAAGGAAGGAAGGAAGGAAGGAAATGGTTATTGAGTTGAGAAGGAATTATAGCAGCTAAACGCCTGAGCGAAATGTATAGGATAAGTCATCCTCATTGGGTGAAAATATGCGACGACCATGACAGTCAAATTAATTTACGCGCCAAACAAAAATACGAAGTTCTTTCTGATATATATATATATATACATATATATATATCAGAAAGAACTTCATATTATATATATATATATACATATATATATATATATATATATATATATATATATATATATATATATAGGGTGCGGAAGCAAAATTAGGAATATTCTTGTATAATAATAAGTGATTCTATAATAAAACAAGATTAATTTTAATTGTAAATGTTGAATCTTTGAAAAGGATGCACTACATGGATTCTAACAAAACGGCTGGAGAAGAAGCTAGACGGCAATTACACAAGAATGCTGCGAGCAATCTTGAACAAGTCCTGGCGGCAACACACAACAAGACACCAACTGTACGGCCACCTGCCTCCTATCACGAAAACTATTCAAGTTAGACGAACCAGACATGCAGGACACTGCTGGAGAAGCAGGGACGAGCTCATAAGTGATGTACTCTTATGGGACCCCCACACATGGCCGTGCAAAAGCAGGACGACCAGCACGAACATACATTCAGCAACTATGTGAGGATACGGATGTTGTCCAGAAGACCTGCCTGAAGTGATGAACGATAGGGAAAAGTGGCGAGAGAGGGTCAGGGATATCCGTGTTACCAGCATGACATGATGATGATGATGATTTTAAGGTTGTTACTCGAGTGGAAGGAACAACCAATAAGATAGTCGATGAAAGAAACGTTTATTGTAACTGAGATTACAGTAACTGGATTGGCAGAGATTAATTAGACATTAATAATCTCTGAAGCAAGACACCGGTGAATGCAGTGCTCACTACGTATAGTTCTTTGTATAAGTAAATCCACATAGAAAAGAGGGGTGTGGAATATTTTATTACAACAGTAAAGTTTTTTTTGTAGTCACACACTTAAAAAAGTGCGCAGAATCTCCTCGTCAATGATGTTCTTGGGTTCCTTACAAGTTTCGGTCTTTCAACATCATACTTGCTCTCCAAGGGACCCTACCGAAACTATTGTTCCAGCCGGCGATCTTGCAGTAAAAAGTACACCAAGCACGCAAACCGCATAGCGCACACCTCAAATAAATAAAAAGGAAAATTTAAAATGCTACTGCTTATGTGCTTTTAAAATAGAATTGGCCAATGAGAAACAACATACATCACTTCCCTCCCAGTCGGGACGAGTTTAAAAGGTAAACAAACCATTTGCTCATCTTTCTCTAAATCTTGTATGAGTATACTCACACACACTGATCAAGGTTTGGATGAAGATAACAGGTAAAATCCTACTGAAAAATAAGTCTTTACAACACCCCCCCAAAAAATCTTTTTTCCTCCCTGCCTTCTTTATGGCGATATGTTAAGAAAAAAAAAACTTGAGAAATTACTCTATCAGACAATCGTAGTAAGACGATGACAGTCATGATACGAGTAGATATAATCTTAGAGGGAAACCAATCTTGATACTATACGTAATAGAAATTATTCCTTTTCCTTTCTTTTCCTTCCCCTCATCTTTTTCTTTTCTTGTTTTCCTTTTTTGTTTTTCTTTCTATATGAATCTTTCTACAAATGCTTATACTTGATTACATATAAATATTTACATTAAAAGAATAAACAACAAAATAAGAAGATAGATATAAAACAATTATATACTCATTATGGCCGCCATTTTTTAAATTATTGTATCAAAATGCCTTTGAAACGATTTGCATGCCTTCAAAAAATATTTTTCAGACATTTTATTCCATTCATCCTCAATAGCAGTCATAGCGAACCAATATTTGGATGGGAGGTTGCATTTGTTTTATTTTCTAAAACGACCCACATTGTGTGATCGAGGAGTTAAGGTCTGGTTGGATGGAGGCCATAAAGAAACTATATATTGTTATTTCAGAAATTTTCTTTACTTTTGCTTTTGTGTTAAGCAAATCATAGATTCTTTGTTGTTTCTTTTCTTGCTCACTTATATCGGGCTAAATTTTAATTTTAAAAAGGTACTAATCATGAAAATTGAGATTTATCGCGTTTTTTTTTGTCAAAAATTGGACTAATCAGACTAAAAAAACATTTCAAAAATTATTTCATATTTTGCATCCGTACCCTGTGTATAAATATTATATGTATCATATAAAACCGGCCAACTTTTTCTTGTTTTACAATTTCCCCTAGGTTTTTGTATTTTGTACTTTTAAACATCCATCGTTGATTTAACATCACTAATATCACCCCTCATGGTCCTGATGAAGGTTCTTTAGAACAGAAACGCTATAGTGTCGACTTTGTTTCTCAATAAATCTCTTCGTCTACTTGGATTACCTTGTTATCAATTTTTCTCTAGGTATCATATATATATAGTATATATATATATTCGTATGCCTGGCGAAAGCGTGGAGTTCTATTATCAATGATACTGGAAATCTGGTCTCTACGATAAATTAGAATCGGATTTCTTCCAAATAAAATACATTGAGAAAAAGCTAGATGGGAACTACACAAAAATGTTACGTACTCTAGTGAAAAAACCCAGGAAGTAACACGCCATGAAGCTGCAGCAGCACGACCACTTACCTCTCATCTCAAAAGCCATCAAAATACGATGAACAAGATATGAGAGGCACTACTGAAGAAGCAAGGATGAACACATTTTGGCTGACCAGCAGCGACATTTACATCAGTTCTGAGCAGACACTGGGTGTAGTTAGGAGGACCTACCAAGAGCAATGAATGATTGGATGAATGGAGAGAGAGAGAGAGAGTTAAGGAAATCAAACTGTCAGTACAATTTGATGATGATATTCATATATATACATATACATATATATATATATCATCAAGTCATACTGATAGCAAAGAATTCCTGACTCTCCCTCGTCATTTGTCCCCATCAGCCATCACTCCTGGCTGATCCTCTAGACTGCATCCAGTGTCCGTAGAGAGCTAATGTATGTATCCTTATTCTTCCAGCACTGCTAGTCACTACTGGATGGTTTGTGAGATGGAGGTAAATGGCCGTACAGCAGCTATTTTGTGGGATGCTATTTTCAGGATTAATTCAAAAAGCACAAATTATTCTGGCATAGATCCGATCTAGCTTCTAATATGTTATGTACGTATTGTATATATATATATATATATATATATATATATATATATATATTTATATGTGTGTGTGTGTATGTGGTGGGGAAGAATGATTAAAAGAAAAAAATCCCGCTAAAGCTTTGCTCCCCTTTCTCTGAACATTTAAAGCAATAAAACGTCGCAAATTGTTTCTCAAACCACAAAACGTCATTTAGTTTTCGAAAAATTCCATCGCATGACATTACGCAATTTGAACATATCAGCCAATTTTAACCCGTTTTTTTCACATAGCCAAATCTCCAAGCCCTGAAGAATACTTCTGATTGAATCAAAATCTATCTATCATAATTATTTCCCATACAAAGATAATTTTAATAAAACATTTTTGCATTTCAAAAAAGATTAAAGGCGAAACGCGTTGGCAAATAAACAAACCATCAAACATTTTTCTTCCGCCTTACCTTTTCTACGTATATATATATATATATATTAACGCAAATTTTATCAAAGACAGTAGAACATTGTTTGCTAATCATTTTTAATTGTAATTTTTCAACCCCCTGATAAAAACCAAAAGTATGGTCGAAAGCACTTGGGCAAAAGATATGGATAATTTCTTTATCACCTGGAAATATATAACAAATTATATTCCATATTATCAGCCAAGTTAATTATAAATAAATAAATCATATATAGTAAATAAGTAAAGTTGGTGACCTTAGTCGTAGGTGACCTGAAGGCTCCCTTTTCAATAGCTACTACTCCAAGAAAAATAAGAAAACTTAAAAAATTACAATTAAAAATAATAAACAGTATTTCATCGTCTTTAATAAAACTTACTTTAATAACAACTCGCTGCCTAAATATACATTCTTCAATATATATATATATATATATATATATATATAACAAATTATATTCTATATTATCAGCCCAAGTTTATCATAAACGGGTTTAAGTATAGTAAATAAGTAAAGTTGGTGGCCTTAGTGGTGGGTGACCTGAAGGCTCCAGTTTCAATAGCTACTACTCCAAGGTGTAGGGAAGGCGCTACTCCATTCCCTGGATTTCTCCACTTTACCCTGATCCTTACCTTATAATGCTGAATGTTAAGCAAGGTGGTCTCAAGTATCATTTTTGAGTCTTTGGTATGACCCCGACCTGGATTGAACCCCAATCTCCCGGACCATTTGGGAACAATCTACTCATTATGCCAATATTTCTATTCGACTCTTAGATGGAACCCTAGCAGAAACTACCGATCCAGGTCAGAGTTGACATGGAAGTAATGCAATGAAGGTGTTCTACACATTCCACGAAACTCCAGGGCTGGGGCCTCGCCATAAGATGCAGTCTAGTGTCATATATAGGACACTTCTTGCGAGAGGGATCTTGCCACTTTTTAGGGATACAGTCGGCGTATTCTACAGCTCTAACATACTGAGGTGAGTTCAATTATTTATAGTCAAAAAGGTGAATAAAAAGGGGATTGAATCAAACCTGTCTAAGGAGTTCTGAAACTTTTTTCATCATTCAGTTTGTTTATATCAAAGTTTATTCATATCAAAGTCATTTTATGAGCGTCTGTTGCTATCTAATTCATATTTTTAGTGTACGTATATATATATATATATATATGTGTGTGTGTGTGTGTGTGTGTGTGTGTGTGTTGAAAAGATAGATTTGAAGTGAATATGGACAGTATGATAGAAATACGTGGAAAGTTGGATGAAATAAAGCCGAACGAAATATCACTCTTCTAAATTTGAGTTAAATGTATGATTTATCCAACGTTCCTTATATCCTTATTATATATACATATTTATATATATATATATATATATATATAGTATATATATGTGTGTGTGTGTGTGTGTGTGTGTGATTTTCAAGTATGAAATAGAATAAAGATAAAAACTCATGACTCTGAGATTCCATTGAAATTCTTCTTCTTCTTCTTCTTCTTCTGACATATTTTTCTTTCTGTATATTTTTTCAATTCCTCTTCATATTCTACTTTTTCTTCTTTATAACAACATAATTTTCTTCTTCTTCACTAACATATTATTATTATTATTATTATTTTTATGACTCCTTTAGAGTTTTTCACATCAATGTCAGCTGATGGTTTTTCCCAGGAGTTTGAGTGACAGCAAGTCTCCTCAAGTCTCCAGACTCTTCTCAGTATTCTTGCCATCCTCAATAATGCTGTCGTTTGGATGGTCTCCACTCGTCGCTAACTTCCAAGTCTTCCAGGCCCTTTAATTGTCCTTTAGTTATTGTGCTAAGAGCACTAATCACAATTGGTACAATCGTCACTTTCCTGTTCACAGCTTTCTCAATTCTCTAGCAAGGTCGAGGTACTTATCCTTCTTTTCACATTCTTTCAATTTTATTGTGGTCAGCTGGTACAAGCAAATCGACAATTTTTCAAATTCTCTTTTTTTTTTGTTGATTATTATAAGGTCTGGTATTCTGACCAAGATTAAGTGATCTGTGTGTATGTCAAAGGAGTTTATGTGTGTCATTTTCTAGGATAGGTGCTGGGTTGTGCATATACTATTTGTTCGTTTGGTCAAATTTAATTTCTTGCCCATTTCCCAGTTGATCACCTTGCCACCCCAGTTGTGCCTACTCTTGTACTCTTTCTGTGCTAATTTGCTGCATCGCTTATTATTGTGATTGATCGTTGCCTCTCTGTCACCACATAGCCTACATTTACTATTTTGCTGAGTCTTATCTGTCAATGTTTTGATATAAATGGTTCTTATGTCGTTGTTTTCTGCTGCTATTAGGAGAGATTCTGTTTCTCTCTTAAAGTTTCCTTTCTAAGCCACGTCCAAGTTTTGTCGTTGTGAGGATGTTGTTTATTAGGTCGTTTAAAACGCCCATAGAGTTGTTTTTCTTCCCATTTCTGTTTCCTAGGTATTGTCATTCTGTTATCTATCGTGTTGTCAGTATTGTTTCTGATGGCTGTAATCAGTCCTTGTTCGTGTTTTCCTTCGTAGTCTTCGAGTCGTTGTATCGATGAGTCAACGCTGTCTTCGATGCTGGGCAAGTCCTCTTCCTCCCTCTTTTCTTGATACATATAGTCGGTCAACGTAGTCTCTGGATGTAATGCCTTGTGCATGGTCATTAGTTTTCTAGTTCTTTGGTCCATTTGTTAAGTTCATCTCTGGTCCACTTCAGAAAGGGTCCGAGTATCTAACGAGGCGTGCAGCCCAAGTATATATTCCTTTGATAAGGTTTAGGCGGGGAGAGTTTTGTCTCAAGTAGTTTTCTAGTTCTCCTGAGATATTCTTTTTGAATTATCTCTTTCATTTGCACTTGTTTGATGGTGTCAGCCTCCAAGATTCCAAGTATTTATAGGTTTCTTTTTATCCGAGCGTTCTAATCTTGTCTTGATTTGGTAGTTCCATTTCGTCAGTCCATATCATTTATCACTTTTTATTACAAGCATGGCATATTCTTCTATTATTCTCTAGTACATTCTTCTTCTTCTTCTTCTTCTTCTTCTTGCTCCATTCTTTGTTCATATAAAAAGGGTTGTTTAAATATATATACTAAAAAGTGATTACTTACATTCTTGTCTCTCTTATATATATATATAGTATATATATATTCTGAAAAGAGATTGCTTTCATAATCTTATTCTAATATGTTCATAAGGAGTTAATATGCCATAAAACAAATAAAACAAAACAAATACAAATAATTACGATTATAATCAAGCATTTACAAATGAATCAAATATATATACTTAAAAGTGATTACTTACATTCTTGTCTCTTATATATATATATATATATATATATATATATATTCTGAAAACGGGATTACTTACATTCTTGTTTCTTATATATATATATATATATATATTCTGAAATATATATATATATATATATATATATATATATATATATATATTCTGAAATATATATATATATATATATATATATATTCTGAAAAGGGATTACTTACATTCTTGTTTCTTATATATATATATATATATATATATATTCTGAATATAATATATATATATATATATTCTGAAAAGGATTACTTACATTCTTGTTTCTTATATATATAATATATATATATATATATATATATATAAATTCTGAAATATAAATATATATATATATATATTATATATTCTGAAATATATATATATATATATATATTCTGAAAAGGGATTACTTACATCTTGTTTCTTATATATATATTATATATATATTCTGAAAATATATATATATACATTCTGAAATATATATATATATATATAATATAATTCTATTGCTTATATAATTTTATACTGATATGTTCATGAGGAGTTAATATGCCATTCATCATCATCATCATCATCATGTCGTGCCACCAGCACGGATATCCCTGACCCTCTCTCGCCACTTCTCCCTATCGTTCATCGCCTCTGGCAGGTCTTCAGGGCTACATCCCGTATCCTCACATAGCTCATGTATGTATGTTCGAGCTTGTCGTCCTGCTTTTGCTCAGCTATATGTGGGGGTCCATAGGAGTACATCACTTATGAGCTCGTCCCTGCTTCTCCAGCAGTGTTCTGCATTTCTGGTTCGTCTAACTTGGATAGTTTTCGTGATGGGAGGCCGGTGGCCGTATAGTTGGTGCCTTGTGGGGTGTTGACGCCAAAACTTGTTCAATATTGCTCGCAACATTCTTGTGTAATTGCCGTCTAGTTTCTTCTCCAGTCGTTTAGTTAGCGTCCATGTAGTGCATCCATATAGCAATATCGACACGACCGCTGCCTGGAAGAAATTGCGTTTCATTTTATCGGTCAGGTCTGACTGCCATATGATCGATGAGACACCGCTTCGTAGGTAAGTGAATTTGTCAGTTTCAGAGAGGTTCCCTCTTATGTGGAAATGTCGTCTGTTTGATTAAAGCGCATAAATTCAGTTTTGTGTGCATTGACATGGGGGCCAATGCCTGCGGCGGGTCGTTCCAAACTATGCAGTAGTGTTTCGGCTTGGTTGGGTGTATTTGCCAGAATCACTATGACATCAGCGTAGTCGGCGTCGGTAATTGTTTTTGCAGGGTACCTTCTGCCTCTTTTCTTTGTCAGCTCGAAGCCATTTTCTTTGATTTTATTGATCGATATTCTAAGCACGTAGTCTAGACAGATGATAAAGAGGTATGGGGCTAGGTATGTCCCCTTGTAGTACTCCTGCTACAATGTCGAAGTATTCCGGTGAACGTACTTTCACTTTGGTGTTTCTATAGAGAATCCTTATTGCTGCTACGGTCTCTTTTGCTAGGCCATATGCTAGTAGGATTTATTCCATCTTCCTTTCGTGAATGGAATCGAAGGCCTTGGTAAAGTCGACAAATAGTAATGTCGCCTGAAGGTTTTTTGCCCGTACGCCTTCAAGGATTCTACGGATGGTCAATATTTGGTTTGGTTTGGTTTCTTTATTTAATGGCATATCAACCTTTTTTGGTTATTTAATGCCAAAGCCATTCTCCTAGAAGAACAGTAGTGGTACTATTTAACCCATAGCTGGGAGACTAAGAGTGTTCATACACTTCCCAAGGGTATTTGCCCGAAAGTGAACGTAATAGCGCGACTGGAGTACGAACTCGCTTACTACGATTCCGCAGTCAATCGCTTTAACCATTACACCACTAGGACACCCCCTGGTCAATATTTGTGAGGTCGTGGATCTATTTCTTCGGAAGTCATTTTGGTTTTTCCTAAGGATGTTGTCCATTTTGGGTTCTATGCGATTTCGTAGCAGGGCATTGTAAATTTTGGGTGCAATGGATGTAAGTGTTATACCTCGGTAGGTATGCGAATAAACCCTCTGACGGCCAAACGCAATTCCTAACCTGGTCCTGGACGTATAAGTCTTGCGGCTCAACGCTCAGGATCGTCAGTTCGATCGGGGAACTACTGCAGATAGATAACCATGACTCACTCTCAAACCACATACATAAACCGCATCGCTCTTCGCGCGGGTAAAAAGGAGGCGCGTCCTGCTGAGTTTGGAGCCCTGACCTCACCAATCACCAGAATTATTAGTAAGTAATTGGACATTAAACTAGGACCGTTCACTCAAGAACAAATCGACTCGGTTCTTAGAAAAATTAAAAATAGGAAAGCTGCAGGGCTTGACGATATTCCCCCAGAAGTATGGAAGTCCAGACAATTCGACGACATATTTCTCTGACACTGCAACGCAGTCTATAATCAAAATCCGATAGACAAATAGATGAAGGGATGCATCCTTCCCTTCCCTAAAAAGGGTGACCTCGGATTAGCCAAGAACTACCGAGGTATAACACTAACAATATACCATTAAACAAATAAAACAAAACAAATACAAATAATTACGATTATAATCAAACATTTACAAATGAATCAAACTTTTGCATTAAATAACGCATTGGGAGTTGATATACAATTAAATGAATAAACCAAACAATACCATATTGTTTAAAACTTTGACTGATAAAGTAAGTAAAGTTGGCGACTTACTCGAGGATGACCCAAAGGCTCCCTTTTCGATAGCTACTACACCGTGGTGTAGGTGGGGGCGCTACTCCATTCCCTGGATTGCTCCACTTTACCTTTGATCTCTACTTTATAATGCTAGGAAGTGCCCGTGGTGTAATGGTTATCGTCGTAGGAAATGGACACGGCGACACGAGTTCAAATCCTGGACGAGACTGATTGCATTTCACATAGCACTAATACCCTTGGGAAAGGTATGAATACAATTATTTTCCCTCCAGCTATGGGTAAATAGTTGGGCAGATTAGGTTCTTCAGCCTTGGCGAGACAACTAGTTTAGGAGAAGGAAAACTCTGAATTCAAACCTGTTAAACTCCGCTTAAAAATTGACCTTGTGTCATATTCTGCCCGATCGGAGTGGTTGGGTAGATATGATAATGCTAAGTGATATCGTGTACAATTTTTTGAGTCTTTGGTATGACCCGACCTGGGATTGAACCCCAGTCTACCAGACCATTAAAACATACCAATATTTATAAACACGCCTTTTTCTTCCGGGTGCATGCAATCATCTTCAAGATGTTTGACTAATAAACTCAGCCAAGTGACCGATTTGACCTTATCAAAATAACTAAAAATGACCCATAAATTTTCATATTTCTTTGAATAACATTTATGCAGCTTTCAATAGATATAAGCAAACCACTGTGGACTAGAAAAAGGAAAACAAAAAAAGAAGCAATTCGTCATAATTTCCATCATAATCAACAATATTAAAAGACAACTTTTCCCTCGTTCTAACAATACATTACTTGCTGATTAGACCATTATTTTGTGTCAAGTCTGTCGATAGGAGGGACGAATACGTGTTAATAAGACCATTTGTCTGGTCAGTTTTGGTCAGCTATAGAAATGCCAAAGAAGAACTACCCACAAACTGACCATAAATACCTATTCAAAGGATGAAAGTAATTGTGTTCTTTTGTTCCTGATTGTTTGGTAATTTAGAATCACGCTCTGTTATTTTGTTTGCCAATTTCGTCTGCTTAAAATACAGAAATATCAAGTCACTTAAATATCTATGAATATATTGTATCTCTTTTATATCTTTTCTTAAGTAAAACTCATTGTCTATTGGTATGCAAAGCTTTGAAGAGAGACTCGTTGACACTTTGTCTAACTAAAATAAAAACTGTCTTCTTGGTAGATGCACTAAATGAAACGGTTGATGGAAAATATGAACAGCGATCTGAGTTCAAAATCTGTATGAAGCTAATTCACATTTTGATAATACCATTGGGAAAGGCATGAATTCATCTTTTCTTGTATCACCAGCAATGGGTAAATAGTAGAGCAAACTGGGTTCTTTAACCTTGGATAGGCAACCTTAGTTTTACGCGTTATTTTGAACAGATCCTTGAATCTGTCCCGAACTGGTTTTCTGGGGGAACACCTGACATTCGTGCCGGGTGTGTGGAATTAATGATATGCATAGATTTACATTGCACTAAGCCTTCGGGTCTGGTGATTTTATGACCACCAAGGTCACCTAGCTTCGTGCTGGGAGTCTTAGCAAAGGCAAGCCTAGTTCAAATTACTCATAGTGATTCTATGACCAGCAAGGTAACCTAGTCTCATTGTGGGAGACTTAGCAAAGGCAAGCTTAGTTCATATTGCACCTAGTGATCCTATAACCACCAAGGTCACGTTGCCTCGTTGCAGGAGACTAAGCAAAAGAAAACTTAGTTCACATTGCACATAGTGGTTCTGTGACCAGTAAGGTCACCTAACCCTGTACCAGGAGACCTAACAAAGGCAACCAAACTTCACACTGTAACTAGTGATCCTATGACCAGCAAGGTCACCTAGCTTCGTGCCGGGAGACTTAGCAAAGGCAATCCTAGTTCACATTGCACCTTGTGATCCTATGACAAGCACTGACTAGCAGCGTGTGAGTTTCGGCTCGTGTGGGACCTCTACCTCCCCTATATCCCCACTATAAAAAAAGACCTAGTGTCAAATCCTGTCTGGAAAAATATCGAACCCCACAAAACAGCAACTGTACTGCCACTTACCTCTCATCTCAAAAACCATTCAAGTAAGACGAACAAGACATGTTAGACACTGCTGGGGAAGCAAGAACAAACACATAAGCGACGTTCTTCTATGGACCACTACACATGGACGCTCCAGTTTTGGCCGACAAGCAAGAACCTACTTACATCAGCTCTGTGCGGACACTGGATGCATTATGGAGGACCTGACGGAAGCGATGAACTTTAGGGACGGAGTATAAAATTATTAGGTGGATTAATTTATCATATGAATTATTTCATTTACTGGGTAAAATTGTAAGAAGCTAAGGTCTTTGAATGTAAGTGAAGTTCCATGCAAAGGGCAAACGCGTGCACAGCGTGTGCCTAGGTTTAACACCTCCCAGTAAAATTACGTGGATATTAAACAAATCAACGCTTGTCAACCGGTGTGGGGAAATAAGAGTTTATGACACGTGTGATGATTCAAGAAAGTATGATGCAATAAGTAATTAAAATAGATCATGTACAAAAATTAGAGAAATTGAAAAATTGGCAGTTGATTTAGAGCTAGGGTCAGAGCCAGGGCGTTGGAATTTCAGAGAAGACGAAACGCGGAACAACGAAATTGATACAAAGAAAGCTACAACTAAACCGGTCGGGTCAAAACGAAAAAAAAAACAAAAATTAAACCAGCTGCGTGCAACGTCTGTCTCACATCACCTATAGCTTTTTGTACATCGAAATAGGGGACATATCCTTTCCTTCTACTACCCTTTCTACTACCCTGGAAGAAAGAAATAAACCGTGGTATCAAGCAACCAGCCAACTCGTTCGTGTCATATTTTGGGGGTAACGTTACACCCAAATTTTCCTTCATTGTTACCCCGGTAAGGTAATGTTACAGGAAGGGGAGAGAGAGAGTCAAAGAAATTTTTGCTGTCAGAATGACATGGTGATGATGAGGCAACCAATCTCGACGAAAGAAACATTTTTAATTCAAACCAGCTTTATACTACTAAAAAAGTTGACCTTGCGTCATATTCCATTCATGGTGGAAAGGTTACAAAATACATTCATATCATTCTTGTTAAGATTTTTATAACAAAAGAAAATTCTGAATTCAAACCAACAGTACTCTACATAAAATTGACCTTGTGTCACGTCTTTTCATGGTGAAGTGATTGGGTAAATTGGTGCAGTGTTAGAGTGTTCGCCAATGGTCCTGGAAACCGGAGTTCAATCCCTAGGTCGAGTCATACCAAAAACTCAAAAAATGGTACTTGATGCTTCCTTGCTTAGCCCTCAGCATAATAAGGAACGGATCAAAGGTAAGTGGAGCAATTCAGGGAAACGAATAGTGCCTTCCTTTACACCTCAGTGTAGTAACTGCTTAAAATGGACCCTTCGGGTCACCCTCGTCTACGGTCGGCCATCTTACTTATATACAGAGTGGGTCAAAATAATCTGACACCTTTGTAGGTTTATTAAAAGCAAATTAGAATAAATGATGGAAAAAGTGTTTTTATTTTCCAAATGTGCATAAGATGCTATTTTGGATTATTTCGTTTCAGGTTGCCCATATGGAATTGACGGGCCAGTATCGTGCTTTCATTGTGGAAATGTTTACCAAGAACGATTCAGTAACTGCAAGACAAAGAACATTCCGTGTGTACTTTGGGCTTGGTAGACAAGATCCCGTACCTAATCGAAACACGATTTTATTATGGGTTACTAACTTCAGACCTACTTGATCAGCATTGAAACGTAAATCAATTGGCCGGCCACGGACTGCTAGAACTCCGGAAAATATCGAAGCGATAAATGTTTCAATTCAACAGTCTCCACTGCGTTCGATACGGAAACACGCCGCCGCTCTTGACCTTTCCATTAGAAGTTAGAGAAGAATTCTTCACAAAGATCTGCAAATGCCTTCATACAAAATGATTTTGGTACAGGAACTCAGTGAAAGAGACTATGAAAAATCGCAGAATATTGTGTGTGGAAATTCAACAGCATGTTCTCCGTGCTGCTATTGTGTTTTTCAACGAGACCTATTTTCATTTGTGTGGTAGCGTGAATAAGCAATATTTTCGATATTCGTCGAAAAACAACCTTCGTGGGTTGCACGAACGCACTTTGCATTGTCCTCATGTGCAAGAATAGAATTTGGCATTTTGGGTCAGTACTTTTTCAAAGAAGACAATGTTACAATACCTGTTAACTGTGAACAAGACTGCGTGTTTCTTGACACTTTTCTTAGATCCAGATTGGCTGAACTTGTCGACAGAAATAATGTTTGATTTCAACAAGGTGGTGTAACAGCCCTCACTTCAGGATGTTCAATGCGAATTTTGAGGGAGATGTTACCTGGTCATTTGATCTCATTTGATCTCATTGGCCAACCCGATCTCCTGATTTGAACCTGTGTGATTTTTTTCTCTTGGGATGCCTAAATCAAAGATATACACTCGTCACTCTCGATCTATTGACCAATTAAAAGATGCCAGTTGTCAAGAAATTGTTGCCATTACACATGAAATGATCCGTTGATTTATGAACAACTTTGGCAAACGTCTTCGTCAGTATGTGGACAATAACGGCAAACATTTGATCGAAGTAATTTTAAAACGAAATAAAACAAAATGGCATCATATGTTCATTTGGAAAATAAAACCACTTTTTTCATTACTTATTCTTATTTGATTTTATTAAACATACAAATGTGTCAGATCATTTTGACCCACCCTATATATATATATATATATGTGTGTGTGTGTGTTTGTGTGTGTGTGAGTGTGTGTGTAGTTAGGCAGTAGTCGTTCATTTAACCATGTTTCATTAAATAATAAAGACAAATTTTGTCTGAATAATCTATCTACGATCCTTTCAAGTTTCCTGATAAGTGTGTTAGTTTCAGGTTGGAATTTAGAAAATTCATCTACCAATTCCAGCCTGAAACTAAGACACTTATCAGGAAACTTGAAAGGATCTTAAATAGATTATGCCGACAAAATTTGTCTTTATTATTTAATGAAACACACACACACACACACACACACACATACACACATACACACACACACACACACACACACACACACACACACACACACACACATATATATATATATATATATATATATATATATATATATATATATATCAGCATAACAGTTATCATAATAAGAAATGCAGTTTTTGTAATAAGTGAAAATCCTGGATAAGATTGCTTTAATCTCACTTTGTGCTTGTGTCCTTGGAAAAGGCATGAATCTATCTTTTCTTCCCCAGCTTTGGATTAATAACTGGCAAGACCGTCTTCCTCAAATTTACCATGGCAACTGGTCAATGATTTTTATAGAGATTTACTATTCTTATTGATTGCCGTATCAATCTGATCTTATCCAAATATTCGACATTCAGTCACTTGCATAGTTCCTGGTGATTGAAACTTTTCTACCCAATCAAGACTTTTCTTGAACTGTTTTATTGCCAGTTTGCCGCATTCACTAAATAAGAAGTTGATAATCTTATCTCTACGTAGATTACCCTAGCAATTCGTCTGAGTTTTATTTACAAGTCTTTTCGTTGTTACATAGTTGGTTCTTACTATTTCAATCTTTGAAAGTTTTCCATCAGGAATTTTAAAATCATTTCTTCTTTTATCTTAAAAATTCTTTTTTTTCTTTTACTTTTTATTCTATTTCATTCACTCCACGATTTTTTGTTTGTAACAAGGAAGTCTTATAACCTATAATTTATACCTGTTCATTTCATATTTATTGGTGAGGGGAAGTGAAGATGGAAGTTATGGACTTGGGTTTGGTTTAGTTTTATGACATATCAACCATTTTAGGTTACTTAATGCCAAATCATCTTTATACACATATATTAAATACATAAGATTTGTAGACATTTTGTTGAAAACGTTTTAAAATAAGCATAAGCTCATTCTTTTGCACACAGTTAAATGATTTCAAGTATTGCTATGTATCACTAACAATTCATTTAAACATCAGCCACCTGCCTATACACAGTCAAATAATCAAACAGTTCTATTTCAAACAATTCAATCTTGCATAAGTCATTTGTTTGCCCACATTTTAAATGTCAAACATTTCTATTTGACCCATCGGACTCTATCAGATGTTATCACTCCGGACCAGAGTGGACCTGGGATCGATGGTAACAAAGGAGAACTCCATATTCCTCAAAGCTCCCACATTAATGGATCTTCACCATCAAATTGTTTTATGTTATATGCAAGACACTTATGGGGTGGGGTCTTACCCCTCTGCACAGATGCAGTCGGTGTATTCTACAACCCCCAGCCAACTGGGATGATGCATCTTTAGGTCACCACTTAGTGACAGATCTGATTATTGTTTTTTTTGCCTATTTAGCACATTATTTTAGCATACATAAACAGTACATAATCCCTTGGAATCTATATTCCTAATTTGGTTTTCTATAGATATGCAAAAGCTTGAGAAAAATTGTTTTTCTTCACAGAAAAAGAGGATGTTCTCTCTTAAAAAATAAAGTTGCGAAACATATGTAACCGAAAATGAAATTACCTGACTACATACTACAGCTGACAGAAATTATAATATTATATGTATATCATAGAACACTTACAGGATGTTCACTTAAGAGATTTTTTCTGTAAATAAACTAATAACAAATAAGATGCAAAACATACTTGTTTAATAGTTGAACATTCCGGCTTCATAAAAATTTCCCGAAACAAACTAGATTTAATTATTTCAATTTATTGTATTTTTTCAAACCAAGCAGAGAAAAATATGCAACAACCCAATGCTGAGCAAAATCTTTTTAGAATGACTTTGTAACTTCTGTTTCTAAAAGCAAAAGAAAAGAAAAGAGCAGAAGCCTAGATATGCAGTTTCAGACAAAAATATACCCCCCATCAAAAAAAGAAAATTCACCCCGCTTGTACCCTACACAATCAGTGACTTGTCAACCTGGATGAAAGTGATTTGTGACTAATCCAAATAAAATGAGTGGTATTTTTCTGTGACAATATGTCTTATATTTTTCCAGGTTTACTTTGATTTCTTTTGTTTAATGGCAAATCGACCTTTGTAGGTTATTTAAAGCCAAAGCTATTCTCATAGAAGAACAGTAGTGGTACTATTTAACCCATAGCTGGGAGGATAAGGGGGTTCATACATTTCCCAAAGGTATTTGCTCGAAAGTGAACGTAATAGCGCGACTGGAGAACGAACTCGCTTACTACGCTTCTGCAGTCCATCGCTTTAACCATTACACCACGAGGACGCCTACCTCCTTTTTCTAATGGGAACTTATTGTCACTGTTTCATCTCATCAATGCCAGTTTTAGTTGAGAAACTTCAACAAAACAGTAATTTGCAGATAGAACCTTATGAAAATAGTTGTAGATTTAAACAAAGTAGATTTGAAGCAAAAGAGTGGCAGCTGACCAGAATTGTTGTCTCTGAATCTCAAGAGAGTCAGGGGAAGGGTGTGGCAGACAGCTGAAATAAAATAAATGATGACCAAAATCGAGAATCAAGCATTCCCCCTATTCCAACTGCCGATGTAAAGGACACCAGATACAATAGAATATGAGAAAAATAAAGGTATTTTGGGATGCAAAAAAAGCTGAAGTATGCTCAATAGTCTACGTATTTTCTTTCCCTCTCTTAATTTATCTCTCTCTCTCTCTCTCTCTCTCTCTCTCTCTCTCTATATATATATATATATATATATATATATATATATATACTTACTGTGAAAAACATTGTCTCGTCACAATTCTTTTGCTCATGTATTACTGAAGTGTATATATATATATATATATATATATATATATATATATATATATATATATATATATATATATACCCTGGATAAAAATATAAGACCACCCTTATATTATATTATTTACAATTTTTAAATAATGAAAATCAGAAACATGAAAGATAAGTCATAAAGACAACTGAATCTAAAATAAGAAATTTCATTTCATCTTTTATATGTATATTAGCATTTACGTATTGCATTTAGACTTTTTTGTAGAGGCATTTAAAATTCAGTATGTTATTGCTATACATCTTTTGATGATCCCTTTTTTTGACAGCACTGGCATGATCTACATGCACTGGGTTCCCATTGGACAGTCAACAACGAATGCTATGTTGAGGTTTTAAGGGAGTTCAGGAAGAGATTCCGTCGGAAGAGGCCAGCTCTCTTCAAATCGGGTCAGTGGCATTTCTACCAGGACAATGCACCAGTCCATAACTCCATCCTTGTCACAGACTGTTTGACCAAGATGGGCATCAAGACAGTTTTTCAGCCTCCCTATATTCCAGATCTTGCTCCCTGTGACTTTTGCTTATTCTCTAAGCTTAGAGGCTGTCGTTATGAGAGAACTGAGAAGATGAAAGAGGCTGTGACAAAGGTCATTGACACGCTCACACAAGAGGACTTCCATAGGGCCTTCCAGAAGTTATTGGAACGGTACAACAAGTGTATTGCAGCCGGAGGAGATTACTTCAAAGGGAATTAGAGTTTCATGTGTGTACTATCAATAAAAGTGTCCATATGAAAAAAGTCTGGAAACTTATTTAATGATCCTCGTATGCTTAATTTTAAAATTTATTTTTGTCATAAATATAAGACCAATGAGCAGACCAATGAGGCAACTTTTTTATTTAATATCTTGTAGAACCGTTGTTAGCTTTGATAACCAAAAAAATTCGGCTAGGCATACTATCAACTAGTTTCTGAAATTGAAACGAACGTATTTTTCTCATGCGTCTAAGATTATGCTTTTAAGTTCAGAAATTGCTGAGTACTATTGACCTCCTTCATAAACTTTTACAATAATTAATCTCCACAAATTTATTATAGGATTGATATCTGGAGAGCACGCAGGGTGGTCTTGAAATCTTATTTTTTGTTCAAGCAAGTACTTCTTTGTTATTAATGCATTGTGGATAGCAGTATTATCTTACTGAAAAATCCATTCCTCTCCACATAGACGACGCCTTCTTATGCGAGAGATAAATCATGTAATATCTTTATACAATCTGCTGCTTTTTGTCGAAAACTAGCAAATTGTAGTTTAAATTTTCCGGAAGATGAGAAGCCCCACCCCGGATCATAAACTATCCTCCTCCACTATGCTTTGTAGAGTAATTCTCATCTGGAAAATCTTTTGCATGCCAGTACTTCTGAAAGCTATCTGAACCGCCTAAATTGAATTTCTTTTCGTCCAAGAGAACAGCTTTTTGCCATTTTTTAGCACTCATAGTTTGATATTGACGAGCATATTCCAGTTGTCTCTCTTTGTGCTTCATAGTCAACCTTGGACAATGAATTCTTTTATTATGATTATTTTTTTCGTTGTTTAAATGCCTTCTAATTGTTCTAGTACTGCAAGCATCCACTAGAGATTTTAATATTTTTGATGTTGATGAAGTTTTCTTTTTTACTTCGCAAACAATTCTTCTCTTGAATTGTGGTGATAATTTTGTTGGACTGCCAGTCGATTTTCTTGTTCCATACTTATTTGGGCTTTTCAAGAAATTGCTGATAACGATTTTACTGCGTCTAAAGGCCTTTGGAATTTTTCTCTGAGATTTTCTGACTCTTTTCAGCACTGTAATCTCACCTTTTCAAATTGAAATAATTTAGTTCCTTTAGCCATTTATGTTTTTAGTATCTTAAATATTACAGTTTTAATAGCTTTTATATTACGTAAACTATATATAATAAATGTTCAATTAAATTGTCCTTTTTTTTCTTTATATTTCATTGATGATCCTATAGTTGTGTCAAAAATAAATTTGAAAATTTACCGTAAATGCTAATATACATATAAAATAAATTAAAATTTCTTTTTATTTTAAATTTAAATGTCTCTTAACCTTATCTTTCTTTAATTAGATTTACATAATTCAAAAGTTGTAAACAATATATTTTTCTTCATTTTTGAGGGTGGTCTTACATTTTTCTCCTGGGATGTATATATATATATTTATATAGGCGTTCGTGATGTAATGGCTACAGTCGTATGAAATAAGCGCAGTGTCCAGAGTTCATTTCTTGTTCAAGACTGCATGTCACATTGTGCTAATTCCCTGGGAAAATGTATTAATCCAACTATTCTCCCTCCATCTATGGATAAATTGTAGGCTAGACTCGATTCTCTAACCTTGGTATGTCAACCAGTCCAGAAGAAGGAAAACTCTCAACCCAAACCCCTTAAACCCCGCTTAAAATTGACCTGATGTTGATTTCTGCTTGGAGTGGTAAATATATAAACAGCCATCGTTGACTTAATATCGCTAATATCACCCCTCATAGCCCTGATGATGGTTCAGTAGAACCTAAACGCTATAGTGTCGACTTCTTAATAAATCTCTTCTTCCACTTGGATTATCTTGTGATCAATTTTTCTACATATACATACATGCATACATACATATATATAGAGAGAGATATATAGATAGATAGATAGATATAAAGGTTTATAAAGATTTACTCAACCCATCAGCTCAAGCAAGATGTTACATAAGGTCAATTTTTAAGTAGAGATTAATAGGTCTAAATTCAGACTTTTCCTTCTCCGAGACTGGTTGCCATACCAAGGTTAAAGATCCCAATCTGCTCTACAGTTTACTCACAGCTAGAGGGAGAATAATGGGATTCAAACCTTTCCTTAGGGAATTAGCACAATGTGACATGCAAATTGAATAGTTGGATTTATCTTTCAAATTAACACTACACGATATATGTACCACCTCGTCCAGGATTTTAACTTAGTTTCCTATGACAATAATTATTACAACATCAGTGCCTTCATATATATATATATATATAATTTATATATGCATCGATTGATTATCTCAGACTTTAGCGTATATAGCGCATGCATATATAACATGTAAACACAATTTCCGAGAAAATTTTCAAGAAAAAAACAACACTTCTTTTGTACTCAACACAGTTCTTTCCATCTCAAATGAAAGGTTGCCAGGTGTGATGAAAAATACAACAATATTCTTACTAACTATGGGAATAGCTTTATTCTTGTGCATATATGATGTCTGTATCCTGTTCGGCTGCAGACGCTGGAAGCTCAGGTAGCTGGTTTATTGTATTTAATGTTCGAACGTTAAAAGTCGCTATGTTGACAGTGTTTTCGCATCTATGTAATTCTGGTAAAACTAATTTCCTTCCTTTGCAAATCTACTATATAATAAAAAGTACAGGTGCCTCTTTGTTTAATGGCATACTAACTTTCATGGGTTATTTCATGTCAAAGCCATCCTTGTAAAAATAGTAGTGATACTATTGAACCTGGGAGGAGGCTGTGGAATACACCGACTGCATTTCCGCAGACAGGTAAGACTCCCCCATCGAGTGTCCTTGTTATAACACTAAACCATCTAAGTCTAGTCAGCTCGGGTTGTAGAATACACCGACTGCCTCTATAAAGAGGGGTAAGACTTCCCCAACGAGTTTCCTGGATATGACACTAAACCATCTAAGCCTAGTCAGCTCGGGTTGTAGAATACACCAACTGCATCTCTGCAGAGGGGTTAGACTTCTCTAACGAGTGTTCTAGATATGATACTGAACAATTTGATGGTGACACTCCAGTAAATCTGGAGCTTTGGGGCATGCAGGGTACCCCTTTATTGCCATCACTCCTAGGTCCACTGTGGCCCGGAGTGGTAGCACCTGATAGGTTCCTATCTATGGGTCAAATAGAAATTTTTGATATTTAAACTGAGAGACATTTAAACTGATATGACACCAAATATCATCTAATGGTTTGCCCAGTCGGCTGAGGCTATAGAATACACCGACCGCACCTCTGCAGAGGAGTAAAACCCCTCAATGAGTGTCCTAGATATGACACTAAACAATCTGATGGTTATAGAAGTCAAATGACTCACCTTCTAACATGGCTGCCTTCTTGAATCTTCTTGGTAAAAGCAAGTCAGCTATGCTAATGCAGCAGGTGGGTTGTTCTGTGGTGCCAGGATGACCTGCCCAACACATTTGCATGAGTGGTGTCTATTTACCCATATATCCATCCAGTAAATGGCAATGGGAATCATTTTACTTGTGTTATTCCGGCTTTTTAGCTGGGCCGTCTGGCATTCGTGCCGGATGGGTGCTCGAAACCAAGAGCAGACTCGGGGCCGAATAGGCCCCCAGCTTCGGCTGGGCAACCTTCGGGTGGGCGAGCTGCACTTTTGTCCCCTTTGTACGGCACTAGACCAAGCGTCTAGTTTAAGCCGTAAACAGGCATACGTGCCCGGACCCACATTTGGGTTCGTGAAACCGCTTGCCTCATCAGGCTCACATTGCACTAAGTGAGCCGATGAGCAGCACTGACAAGCAGGGTTCGAGTCTCGGCTCCTTCCCGACCTTCCCCTCCCCTTTATCCCCACTTTAATTGGCCTTCGGGCTTTTGACCTTGTGTCAAGTCGTGTCTGGTGGGAGGCAGCGACAAATACTACGGCTTTTTAGCTGGGCCGTCTGGTATTCGTGCCAGATGGGCGATCGAAACCAAGAGCAGACTCGGGGCCGAATAGGCCCCCCCAACTTCGGCTGGGCAACCTTCGGGTGGGCGAGCTGCTTTTCAGATCCTTATGCACGTCTTGTATAGCACTAGACCTCACGGTCTAGTTCAAGCTATATGCAGGCATACGTGCCCGGACCTAGATTTAGGTCCGTGATACGGCTTGACTCATTAGATCCACATTGCACTTAGTGGGTCACTGACTAGCAGGGTTCGAGTCTCGGCTCGTTTCCGACCTTCCCCTCCCCTTTATCCCCACTCTAATCGGCCTTCGTGCTTTTGACCTTGTGTCAAGTCCTGTCTGGTGGGAGGCAGTGACAAATATTATCATTTTCTACTTGACCATTCACAAGTGAACCAATATTCATCATGGCGATGCGAACAGGATTTGATGACTGGCAAGAGCTACCTACCAAAATGGGCATTCCAGCTGACTCTGCCAGGACTTATGCTAAAACTTTTGTGAAGGAAAGCATAGACTGGGAAGTCCTCAAAGAACTAGGTGTCACAACTTTGGGACATGCCCTAGCCATCCTTAAGCTCGCAAAGAAGGCAGCCATGTTAGAAAGTGAGTAATTTGACTTCTATAGGTAATGCTGGAGATTTGGGAAGTACAGAGTACCACTTCATTGCTCCCAAGTTCACTGTGACTCGGTGTGGTAGCACCTGATAGGATCCTTTTTATGGATCAAATAGAACTAAACAGTGTACTTAAGCTAAACTGAATTGTTTGAATTAAAACTGTTTTCCCATTTAAACTGTGTTCTTATGCTAAACTGAATTGTTTGAAATGGCACTGTTTATATGTATAAAAATGGATTTCGTATTAAATAACCTACAATGGTTGATATGCCTTAAAGCCTAACCAAACCAAACCAAACCAAACCAAATTATTGAACCTGTACCTGGGAAAATAAGATAGTTCACACTTTTCCCACACCTCCAGCATTACTGAAGCCTCACTATCAGATTATTTAATGTCATATGCAGAACACAAAGATCCATGGCTTTTATAGACGAAATAACGTTTTATTTATATTTTAAAAAATTGTAATATTTACATTAAAATGTTTCCGATAAGTCTTTTTGAAAAAAATTAAATAATTACGCTGTAGATAGTATTATTGAAGACTTATTCTTATTTCATTGCTACAATAAGAAATTAGATTTAAAACTATAATTTCTGCAGAGATCCGAAGGACATCGAAACGAGGCTAGCGAAAGCATGGACAGCTATCAATAGGTTATCGATTATTTGGAAATCAGACTTAACCGATAAAATGAAACGCAGTTTCTTCCAGGCAGCGGTCACTTCGATACTGCTATATGGCTGCACTACATGGACGCTAACAAAACGGCTGGAGAAGAAGCTAGACGGCAATTACACAAGAATGCTACGTGCAATCTTAAACAAGTCCTGGCGGCAACACCCCACAAGACACCAACTGTACGGCCACCTACCCCCTATCACGAAAACTATTCAAGTTAGACGAGCCAGACATGCAGGACACTGCTGGAGAAGCAGGGACGAACTCATAAGTGATGTACTCTTATGGACCCCCACACATGGCCGTGCAAAAGCAGGACGACCAGTACGAACATACATTCAGCAGCTATGTGAGGATACAGGATGTTGTCCTGAAGACCTACCTAGGGCGATGAACGATAGGGAGGAGTGGCGAGAGAGGGTCAGGGATATCCGTGCTACCAGCGCGATATGATGATGATTTCATCCACAGACAGATTATTTCGTTGTAACACAACTTTTCAATGTGATTAGACACCTGTGATACTTCAAGCTGGGATTGAAACCAGCACAAGTTTACGTTAGACTAAGTATCATACCGCTCAGCCACCAATCGAACAAACATCACCTCGGGAATTATAAGGCATTATGTAGTAGCTTTCGTTTTTACATTTTGCCTTTCCGGTTACCAAAGTGCACAATTTATTCGAAAAGCTTCACATTACATGAGTGGCACTATTTACCAACCCCTCCGCTCGGGCAGGATATGACACAAGGTCAATTTTTAAGCGGAGTTTAACAGGTTTGAATTCAGAGTTTTCCTTCTCCTAGACTAGTTGCCTCACCAAGGCTGAAGAACCTAGTCCGTCCTACTATTTATCCATAGCTGGAGGGAGAATAAGGGGGTTCATTACATGAGTGGCAGTCATTAATTCCTTTGCCAGAGTGATAAAAGTAAATATAAAAGTGCCACCAATTTTCGAACTCTCTTGCAACAATATCACAGTTCAGTATGTCATCCACTTTGCCATAGGGATGACCCCAATAGAACAAAGGTTCCTATACTTTTGTGAATGGCACAAAATTAAGATGACAGTCCCATAGAATCAGTGTGCGGAAAAAAGCTTTGCTCTAATAGAAGAATCATGTTTTCAGACCTCTCTATGTAGCCAATGAGGTAGTTCCAGTCTATCTCATATCGTCCTCAGTAGCCATCAGCTTGCCTACATTTGTCAATCCTCAATAAATACCAATACTAACATCTAAACATAACAATATTCCTTCTAACTTTGAATAGATAATAGAAGAACCATCTTTTTAGACGTTCCCACGCAGCTGATAGAGTAGGCCTAACCAATTTCATATTGTCCTCATCAGCCACCAGCTAGCCCACAGTAGTCATTCCTGAGCAAATAATTATAATATCTTCATAATTACTCTGAAATCTTCGATATATAAAAAGAAATTATCCTCATGATCATTATCAAGGTGTATTGATAGCACAGATCCATTTGATTCTTTCTTGCCATCCATCCCTATTGGTCCATACAACCAATCAACAAGAAGGAATAAAAAGGGATTCACTTAAAAATCGTAACTCAGTCCCTGTTTTAGTAATAAAAGGGTGAAAAAAGAAGCAGCAGCATTGTCAAAAATTTAATTACCATGGCCAGAAAATCTAGCAAGCACTGTCCAGTGGTTCTGTATGTCGTGCGCTGTGTCTGTTGGATTTTCTTGTCATGACAATTCAATTCATAAGATAAAATTCCTCAATTTAAAAAATGTGTATCAGTGTTGTCGTCTTTCTCCTCTATACAACATTGGCCAACTCGTAAAACCTTACATTTATCCACTCTATGGGGACACTGAATGCTGTCTAGAGAACTTACTAAGAATGATGACCAATTGGGATGGAATAAGACAGAGGAATTAGTGCTAGCAATATGCTTTGATGGTGATGAAAAATGTTTATACAATTATGAAAGAAAGCACATTTGAATGCAAAAATATTACACAGCATCAAGAGTTTGGTTTGATTTGGTTTGGTTTTATGGCACATCAACCATTGTAGGTTATTTAATACCAAATCCATTTTTAAACATAAAAACAGTTCTATTTCAAATAATTCAGTTGAACATAAGTACACAGTTTCACTGTAAAAAACAGTTTTATTTCAAACAATTCAGTTTAGCCTTACCCATCTCACCCTGAAGGACTCTTCTCAACATTATTAGTACTGAGAGATTTCGCTGCCACGAGGCAGATCAATATCGGTGTTATCCAAACAGTACAAGACTTCTTACTTTTTCAATGTAACTCTATCTTTCTTATGTAATATAATCTGTTATCTAAGATCCGTGTTTGTGTTTTCATTAGTGACCCTTTCCAGGGCCACAACAATAAGTACACAGTTTAATGTAAAAAACAGCTCTATTTCAAACAATTCAGTTTAGCATAAGTTCACATTTTCAATGTCAAAAAACAGTTTCATTCCAAACAACTCAGTTTAGTGTTAGTACAGAGCTTAGTTCTATTTGACGCATACATAGGACCTTATCATGTGCTACCACTCTGGGCCAGAGTGGACCCAGGAGTGATGGCAGTAAACTGGTAGTCCACATTCCCAAAAGCTCCAGTATTACAAGAACTTCAACATCAGATTGTTTAGTGTCATATCCAGGACATACATTGGGGGAGTTTTACCCCTCTGCAGAGGTGCAGTCAGTATATTCTACAGTACCAGCTGATTGGGCAATGTTTCAAGGGTATAAATAAATTTATATCAAATAATCTGGAATGAGCAGCTGCAGGCATAGGACTCCATGTCAATGCACATAAGATGCAATATATGTGCTTTAATCAAACAGGCGACATCTCCACACTAAACAGTAGCTTTCTGAAACTTTTGGACTAGTTCACCAACCTAGGAAGCAGTGTCTCATCAATTGAGACAGACATCAACATGCGACTAGCAAAGATATGGATTGCTATCAATAGGCTATCGGTTATATGGAGGTCAGATCTGACTGATAAAATGAAATGTAGCTTTTTCCAAGCAGTAGTCGTATCAATACTGCTGTATGGATGCACTTCATAGACGCAAACAAAACCTATGGAGAAAAAGCTTGATGGCAACTACACAAGAATGCTGTGAGCAATATTGAACAAGTCCTGGAAACAGCACCCCACAAAGCAGCAGCTGTATGGCCACCTACAACTCATCATGAAAACTATTAAAGTTAGATGAACCAGACATGTGTGACACTGCTGGAAAAGTAAGGACAAACTCATAAGTGATGTACTCCTATAGGCCCCTTCACATGGACAAGCAAAGGTAGGATGACCAGCTAGAACCTACATACAGTAGCTCTGCACCGATACAGGATGTAGCCTTGAGGACCTGCCAGAAGCAATGGATGATAAAGATAGATTGCAAGAGAGGGTTAAAGAGACCTGTGCTGATGGCGCAACATGATGATGACGATATATATATATATATATATATATATATAACAAATGTCTCTATCAAATATTTAACTAAAACAATGATGACTAATTTGAAACATGCTTCATCTAGGTTTTAAAAATGTCTCTGACTTGATGATCTCAGTATCGTATTAGATACATAGAAACCATAAAATAATTAGTTAAAAAACTTGGACACCAAAAAAATTCTCATTGCTGTTCATATTTTCACTTCTTTTTTAACATAAAAGTAAGTAATTAGAAAGAAATATTATGTTCGTCTAATCATTTTTCTCTATGTATATGAATATACATGAAGGAACACCGACGAAACCTATGGCAGAAAGGTTTCACTGGAATTGCACAAGAATGCTATAAGCTATATTTAACAAATCCTGGAAATAACATCCCATAAAACAACAGTTGTACAGCCACCTACCTCCTATCTCTAAAACCATCCAAATAAGATGATCTAGGCATGTGGGACAGTGCTGGAGAAACATGGATGAACTCATAAGAGACATTCTTCTATGGGTTCCTTTACATGGATGTGCCAATATTGGTCGACAAAAAATGATGAGAAAGAGTCAGGGAAATCCGTGCTAGCTGTGTGACTTGATGATATATACATAAATCTGTGTATATATATATACAAATATATTGTATGTGTGTGTGTGTGTGAAGTTCTATATATGTATTTATAGTAGTAGGTAAGTAAAGGGTGTAGGGAAGGGCACTACTCCTTTCCCTTGATTGCTCCACTCTACCCTTGATCCTTGCCTTATAATGTTAATATAGTGTTAAGCAAGGATGTACCTAGTACCATTTTTTGTCTTTGGTATGAGTAGACATGGGATTGATTCCAGGTCTCCCGGGCCATTGGCGAACACTCTAACCATTATGCCAACGTCTAGATGACATAAAATATTTATATTTTGAGAATACAAATATGTTTACATAGGAAAAATCAAAAAATAAATCCTAAAATTATATCCGTTACAAATATATATGCATCTATAAGTGAGTATGGGGGTTGAGCACTCTGGCGAAGGAATTGTCGGCTGCCGCTAGCATAATGCAAAGCTCTTCGAAAGAATTGAGCACTCTGGTAGCCGATAGGGTATAAAAAAAATATAAACAAAGGCTGCTGCAGCTGTTGCTAAAGTAAATACCTTAAAAATTCCATTAGCCAACGTGGTCCGCTTGGTGGACGAGAGGTCTGAAACTTAGTCTAACGTAAAGTTGGACGGGTTTCGATCCCGGCTTCGAGCGTCCTGCGTGTCTAGCCACACTGAAGAGTTCTGATAGAACAAAACAGTCTATCTGTGGATGACAATATATATATATATATATGAATATACAGATATTTTCTCAATATATCAAATATACATATGAATGATATAATAATATAGTAATGATAATACAAATAGAGTTTCATATAAAAAATTATAAATTATCTCCAAATCCTTTTTGATGCAAATATATATGTATATATGCACATATCTATGTATTGGTATTTATATACACAAATACACATATCTATATAATATATCAAATGTATATATATATATATATATATATATATATATATATATGCACATGAATCTGTATATCCATATATAGATATTTTTATATACATATGCAGATGTCTTCATGAAATATCAGATATATATAATATATATTTACATAATTTGATTGTACAGTCTGGATAACACAAATATCGTTACATATTTTAAATCAGAAATTATATTGTTAAAATTTTATGGGATGCAAATGTCTATGTCTATCCGAGTGTGTCTATCCATATACAAATATCTCTGTATAGGTGATATACATACATACACAGATGTCTATGCAAATTATCCAATATATATATATATATATATATATATATATATATATATATATATATATATATATATATTGATAGATAGATAGATAGATAGATAGATAGATAGATAGATATTTGATATTATATGAAAATCTAGCATTGATAATACAAAAACAGTTACATATATAAAAATTAAGAAAGTATAATGTTCAAATTATATTAGATGCAAATGTATGTATATATAAACAGGTATATGTACATCTACAAATATTTGTATATTGCAGTTTATATATACATATAGATATCTACCCAATATATATAAATATGCTATAAAATATATAATATATATACTATTACATATATAATATATATTAAATGTATTATATATAATTTATATCTACTATATATAATGTATATGGCATTTTATATATATATATATATATATATATATATATATATATATATATATATATATATATATATATCAATTATAATAAAAAAAAACTTATTCACATATATGTAAAAGTATATATGAATAAAAATGACATGATATTATATGACATGTTTTATTACCAGAATTTATCTATAAATATACATATATATGTATATATGCGTGTGTGTGTGTGCATATAATTATACTGCCACAGGTCTCTGTGCATGTGTGTGTGTGTGTGTGTGTGTGTGTGTGTGTGTGTGTGTGTGTGTGTGTGTGTGTGTGTGAGAGAGAGAGAGAGAGAGAGAAGTTTTGTTAGCAGCGTCAATATTAATCCTTTGATATTCACTAATAGCCTGACCCAGGGAGATCAAAAACGTTATTACAAAAGATAAATCTACTGAAAGTAGATATTTGATACATTGCTTCCTGGGGAAAAGTTGAGCCATAACAGACTATTTGGCATCGTTAAAGTGTAGATAGGTATAATAGTTCTATGTTCAATATTTTACTCATATCATATGATTGATCTTTTTTCTTTCATATTGAATCCGCCTTTCTCTGTCTTTTAGTCTCTCTTTCTCTCTCTCTTTCTCTCTCTTTCTCTTATATATATATATATATATATATATATATATCAGGAACAGTCTTAATTTTTCTGTTTGCTTCTTACTTTCTTTGCTCATCTATCCATTAATACTGTGTGGATTAAATTATTACCGTGAAAATCTTATTAGATAAATTTCAGAAAATTAAATTAAAGAAAAAAACACAAAAAGAAATGCATTAAATGTAAAATAATTTTCTCTATATTTATTCATCTGATCGTGATTATTTTTAGAAATTTATTTTTAAGGAAATATTAAATTTTATATCCTTTGAAACAATAACTTCTTTCATCTACTTATTCAATGACTTTTTAAAAATATCTGATAATATGCACTCTGAATATAGGCAGGTAGTTTCAATTACATCTGGGACAGTATGTGCAGATACTGCAGTCTAATCCTCGACAGAAGAGCTAATTCACACCAAACTAATGCAGACATTTTTATGGTAGTCTAGTTGGCTGAAGCTTGTGAATACAGCTACTGCCCTTCTGCAGAGGGGTAAGACCCCCACCCACCCAATAGATATCCTTGATATAAAGCTAAATATCATCTAATGGTTTGCCCAGTTGGCTGGAGTTAAAGAATACTTCGACTGCCCAGAGTAATAGCACCTGATAGAGCCACTCTATGGGTCAAATAGAACTAAACTGTATACTTATGCTAAACTGAATTACTTGAAATAGATCAGTTTTTATATTTAAACTGCATACATCTACCAAACTGAATTGTTTAAAGTGAAACTTTTTTTGTTGGCTGAATTAAATTGCTTGAATTGGAACTGTTTTTGACATTGAAACTGTACTATGTTAAACTGAATTGTTTAAAATAGATCTGTTTTGACATTTAATTGTGTGTGAACAAAATCTATACTTATACTAAACTGAATTGTTTGAATTAGAACTGTTTGACTAAACTGAATAGCTTGAAATAGAAATGTTTTTGACAATTAAACTATGTATTCATGCTAATTATTTGTATAAAAGTGGATTTGGCATTAAATACCATACAAAGGTTGATATGTCATGAAAACCCAACCAACCAACCAACTAACCAACCAATCATTTAATAATGAAGTTTATGTCCTGGAGCTTTAGTCAATGTGGAACAATAAAATTGTCGCCCTAGAAAAGACGACATGATTCCATTTCCATTTAATAAAAAACGGTTTTCTTTTTTTGTTGCAGACCATCTACTAGTTGGCCAGTTGTGTACAAATCCAAAGAGCGATAGGAACCTTCTATAATGTCTGAAAGTGACACAATGTTCAACAAGCGAGATCAAAGATGCACCGCTGTACAACTCATGCTCTCTACCGATCCAAGTTATGACAACAGGACCATTGCCAGCACCCTCAAAATGCAAATCTGGACAGTTCAATGCTTGAGGGCACAGCTCAATGCATCGGACGACTCCCTGGAGGTGGTGGAGCGTAGGTTTCAAGTGAGGGCCACATCATGCCACCTCACATCTTCGAAGTCGGCTTGAAAGTCAACACCAAAGTGTACCTGGATGTGCTGAAGAGTGTGGTGATCCCCTGGTGCAATCAGGTGGCCGTGGCAGCCGGACTCGGCGCTGGCCCACTAACCATTTAACTGTGTGCAAGCAAATGATTAATATTAGATTGAATTATTATTGCAAAACTTCAAACCATTTAATTGCATGTAAATAAGATTGTCTAAAGTTCACCCTCCTAGGAAGCAGTTTCTCATCAACATGCGACTAGCAAAGGCCATCGGTCATATGGAAGTCAGACTTGACTGATGAAATAAAATACAATGAATGATAGAAAAGGGTGGTGAGAAAGGGTCAGGGATATCTGTGCTGATGGTGTGACATGATGATGATGATGAAAAGTTTGCACATATCTTTCTTCTGTGGTGGGGACTCTTTGTGTGTATTAGAGCGATGGCCGGAGAACACAACCAGGAGAGCTGACTGGTTTTCTAGAGTGACCAGCGGACCTCCTCCTTTGCTTGATTGGCCCACGGGTCTCTGCCTTCAGTCCAAAATTACAGACTTTATATTGTCTTTTAATGTCCCATGCGGAAATATGAACCCGCCTCTTCGCCCACATATTTTCTGTTTATGGCTGGTTATCAGAACTTACATACTTCCGGGTTTTTTTTCCGGTATTTAGTTGATCTTATCGGCAAACGGAAATATCTGTCTCACTATCCATAGGCAATAAATTATTTTCCTCGCCATCCTCCTTTATTTTTTCTTTCCTGTGAAACCACTTGGTTGATGTTATCTTACGACCACATTGAATCTGCTAAATTCATCCATGTGGCCAGCTAAGTCAGTATATTACATTGTGTCTTCCCTCTTTTAAGTCTATCCCCTCTCTCCGAATGTTGAAAAAGTCTCTTTCTATCTCTTTCTTGTGTCATCCCTATCATATGATCAATGATACCCAGCCAACTGGTCAGTAGATCTTATTTACTTTATAAACCTTCAGGTGTCTCTAACTCTGTACCAATGACACCAAAACCATTTTCATTGATATTGTCATTCAATCACATTTGTGCGACTGAATAGCATTAATCCTATTTACCCAACCCCTCCACTAGGGCAGGATATGACACAAGGTCAACTTTTAAAGCGGAGTTTAGCAGGTTTGAATTCAGGGTTTTCCTTCTCCTAGACTAGTTGCCTCACCAAGGCTGAAGAACCTAGTCTGCCCTACTATTTACCCATAGCTGGAGGGAGAATAATTGGATTCATACCTTTCCCAAGGGTATTAGTGCTATGTGAAATGCAATCAGTCTTGTCCAGGAATTGAACTCGTATCGCCGTGTCCATATCCTGTGACGATAACCATTACACCACGGGCACCTCCCCGAATAGCCTTAATATACATTAATCTGTGGACTGCGGTGGAGGGCGAGCCAACTTGAAACTGTTTGCTCTTTATTTTGCCCCAAGGCCCTTGGGAAATCCTTGACTCACTCTTTTCTCACTCTAATGAGAGAGTTCTTTAAGTTTGCTCGGGCAACCATTCTAGGTTGCCATAGCAACACTAGAAAAATTGTATCATATCTTGTTTGTGACTAAGGTCAATTTTTAGGAGGAGTAAAGCTGGTTTGAATCCAGAGTTTTCCTTCACATAGATTGGTTGCTTTATAAAGTGTAAAGAAGCCATCTTGTCCAACAATTTACTTATGACTGGAGAGATCACAGAGGGATTTATGTTTTTCCTCAGGGTAATAATGTAATGTGAAATGTAAAGAACTTCATCCAGGATTTGATTGGTTTTGGTTTCTTTGTTTAATGGCATATAAACCTTTGCAGGTTATTTAATACCAAAGCTATTCTCCCAGAAGAACAGTAGTGGTGCTATTTAACCCATAGCTGGGAGGATAAGGGGGTTCATACCTTTCCCAAGGGTATTTGCCCGAAAGTGAACATAATAGTGCGACTGGAGTACGAACTCGCTTACTACGATTCCGGAGTCCATCGCTTTAACCATTAAACCACGAGGACCCCCCCACTAGGATTTGAACTCAAGATACTAATTTCATTTCCTATGGCAATAAACATTATGTGAAGTGTAGTGTCAGGCCCAGTCATAACTCAGTTTAACCAGTCGTTCCCAATTGGGTTTCACACTAAACGGGGGCCCACACTAAAGTGTAATCTCCCCTTGGCTGGCTCATAAAGTATGTATTTACCAACTCTGGGCATGATGTTTGACAAGGTCAATTCTTAAGCGGTGTTTAACAGGTTTGAACTCAGAGTTTTCCTTCACCTAGACTGGTTACCATACCAAAGATAAAGAACCCAATCTTCCCTACTATTTATCTATAGCAGGAAGGAGAATAATTGAATTCGTACTTTTCTCAAGGGTATTAGTGTTGTGCAGAATGCAATCAGCCTCGTCCAGTTTTGTCACAGAGTCAATTTCCTGCGATGATTACCACTACACTACAAGCACCTTATCAAGTACAAACAACACATTCCAATATATATGTTCTCAATTGTGCCCTACGCATAGAAATTAGGTAACTACATACTACTGTAATTATTGTAGTAGTATTTTGACCTAATGAGTAGAGAGTTTGCCAATGGTCTGGGAGATCGGGGTTCAATCCCATGTCGAGTCATACCAAAGACTTAAAAATGATATTTGATGCCGCATTGCTTAACACTCAGCATTATAAGGTAAAGTGGAGCAATCTAGGGCAAGGAGTAGCGCCCTCCCTTACACCTTGGTGTTGTAGCTATTGAAAAGAGAGCCTTTGAGTCATCCTGGACTACAGTCGCCAACTTTACTTTTTTACTTATTAGCAGCAATAAACCAATAAATCTTTTGAACACTTGTTTCCATATTTTTTGCGTGGGTACACACAAAAACTTTCTGATACCATCCAAATATAATTAACTCATTTCAGGTCTAAATTTTCTTTTCATCTCTTTTGATAGCGTAAATATTTCCAGACACCATAACTGCCAAGAGATATTGTTGTCAGCATTTTTTTTAACTGTGATCCTCTTCGTCCAGCTGCCATGACTTAATAAACAATGAATAAATAACAACAAATTATAAAAACGTAAATAAACATAAAATATTAAATAGATAATACATATGATAACAATGATTATAAAAGAAAGTTGACACAAGATTAGATTTACAAGTTCTAATGAAAGAACATAACACCTTGCGGTGTACAGGCCAGTCAACTGGAGCTGTAGAATACACTGCATCTCCACAGAGGGGTAAGACTTCCCCAATGAGTGTCCTATGGCCCTATCCGCTGGGGCTGTAGAATACATCGACTGCCTCTACGCAGAGGGGATAGACTTCCCCAACGAACGTCCTATGGCCCTGTCGGTTGGGGCTATAAAACATACCAACTGCAACTCTGCAGAGGAGTAAGACTTCCCGACGAGTGTCCGGGATATGACACAAAACAATCTGATTGTGAGGCTCCAGTCTTAGAGATTTTGGAGGTGCCTTCGTGGTGTAATGGTAAAAGCGATGGACTGCTGAATCGTTTGAAGCAAGTTCAAACTTCAGTCGTGCTATTATGTTCCCTTTCAGACAAATACCAATGGGAAAGGTATGAACCCCCTTATCCTCCCAGCTATGGGTTAAATAGTACCGCTATTATTCCGCTGGAAGGATGGCTTTGGCATTAAATAACCGACAAGTGTTGATATGCTGTTAAACAAAGAAACCCAACCAAGTCAAACCAAACCAAACTTTAGAGATATAGGGAATGTGCTATAGCACCCTGGTCCACTCAGACCCGGTGTGGTCCCATCCATTGGTCAAATAGAACAAACTGGACAAACAAATGTTAAATTGTGACTGATATATTCGCAATACATGAAGCCATTTAACTGTGTAAAAAAGAATCGTTTATGAATGTTATCTACAATATCAAATTGAAGATATTTATGATAACAATGATTATAAAAGAATATTGACAAAATTAATTGTATGGGTTCCAAAATAAGAACATAACACCTTGTGGTGTAATGGTTCACAAGCTTGTCTTAGATCCATTGGACCTTGTTATTTGAAACCATATAATTGATTGCAAAAAATCATAAAAGGTTTTTAACTTTTATAATGTTCGAAAGGATTCTTCGTTGCTACTTTGATAATATTTCGTTCAGGGTGTAATTTTGGCTGACACTTTATAATCTCTTCATTCTCATAGAATGCCGATTTCTGAACATGAAATGCTAATGCAATACTTAGAATATTGACTAACAATTCTACTCTACATACCCCGTCAGACTTCTATCTGACTGATTTGTATATTTACTATTTTTAGTTTAGTGCTTTTAAGGGTTAGTTTCCATAACACTATAAATTAATTGACAATACAAATAAGTAACGAAACTTCTGTAAAATAATGGCCGAGGGATTTCGGTTTATGCCTTTGGGTTTTATTAGGCTGAGAACTTTTCAGTTCAGCACATGGGTTACTTAGGTGCTACATTAACACAGGTGTTCACGCACGTGCGTGCAGAGCGGACGTGTCACTCAGAGATGTCACAATAGCCCGAGATGGGAAACGGGGTTACAGAGTGCGAATGACGTCACGCACTGGAAGCGCGCGGAGGATTTTGGGAGATTTTGAAAAAGTCAGTTAGCTGAGATGAGACCTGTCTCGGGGGAATACGGTTGGCTTTCGCTTGCTCGCGGAGGCCTTGGGCTGGTGTCGCACGGGCTGGGGAGCAGATGAAAAAGCCAGAATAGAAAGATTGTGCCTCTCTCTCCTTATGTCGAAAAACCTTTATGCTCAAAGGTAATAAAAAGTTTCGTACCTGAACTGAGAAGTCGTTACGTGTTTTTCGAATTTCGAGATTCCTATGTTCTACGTTATATATGTAATGAACAGTCTATATACGTTTCACACATAGCCGTATCTGGCTATGGTACACTTCTTTTGAAAACACAACAACGAAAGGTTTATTATAGTAGCAGAAGTAAACGAGTCAGAGTGAGAAAAGGTTCTTTTTGGTGTTGTCGGTTAGTATGTTGGTCTTTGAGTTTGTAGGAAGTGTGTGTCTCTGTAGCAAGTAGCTCGTGTGACTGACCACAAGGCTGGTTCGTCTGTGTGTGTAGATCATAGCAGCGTGTTCATGTGGAATGTCCATAGCAAAGGACGCGAGAGAGGTCTGTCTTGGCTGCTAACTAGGTGCTCTCTGTCTTGTTTGTGACTTCCAAAAAGGGCTAGAAAAAATAGTACTTGAGAATAAGAAGGAAGCAATGTGCTCTGCCCCTGATTGGTCTGTGTGTGGCTGAATCGCTTGGCGGGGGCATTGATTCGCGAGAGGAAATAGATCTGTGACTGCTACACTAGTCATATGACCCCCAAAGCACAATCTATTTCGACAGTTATGTTTGTTGGCTGGAGATCCATGTTTGACCTCATGAGTCGGTATTGGCACACTCTTCTTATATAACAATAAAATGAGTCATTTGTAGTCATGGAGAAGTGGTAAATATTATTTCCATCAGTGAAACTGTAGGATTTATCATCAAGTTGTGGTATTAGCATTGAGTCCCTTGACTCTTTCTCTCCATCCCTCCCCATCGTCCATCACACCTGGAAGCTTCTCTAGACTGTATCTTGTGTCCGTACAGAGCTGATGTCTATCTTTCCTGATCAACTGGTCAATTGGCACTGGTGTGTCTTTGTGTAGGTACTATTTACCAACCCCTCCGCTCGGGCAGGATATGACACAAGGTCAATTTTTAAAATGGAGTTTAACAGGTTTGAATTCAGAGTTTTCCTTCTCCTAGACTAGTTGCCTAACCAAGGCTGAAGAACCTAGTCTGTCCTACTATTTACCCATAGCTGGAGGGAGAATAATTGGATTCATACCTTTCCCAAAGGTATTAGTGCTATGTGAAATGCAATCAGTCTCGTCCAGGATTTGAACTCGTGTCGCCGTGTCCATTTCCTACGACGATAACGACTACACCACGGGCACCTACCTGTTTGTGTAGGTGTCCATGAAAGAAAATCGCTTTTGAGTTCATGCTTACTTCTACAGCAGTGTCCAGTATGTCTAGTTCAGCTTACTTGGACAGCCTGTGAGATAAGAAGCAAGTGGCCATACAGTTGCTGTTTTGTATGGTGCTGCTTCCAGGATTTATTCAAAACAGCATGTAGCATTCTTGTGTAGTTCCCATCAAGCCTTTTCTCTAAACATTTTGTTAAAGTCCAGGTGGTGTATTTATAGTGACAGAAACATTACTTAGGAGGAATCTTGAGATGTCAGAGATCAGATTTCAATACGATCAATTACCTATATATGGCAGTCATCATCTTTCATATGTTTAACTTGATATCAATTTCTGTTGATGATATATTGTTCCTAATGCATGTGAACGGATCTACAAATCTCAGAGGCTTGGCATTAAATGTGAAGATGGTTCCATCCTGTTGAAAACACATGAACTCTGCTTTATCTGCCTTTATGTAGAAGTCAGTCCCTCTTTCTGCCTGCTCCAGGCTATGCAGCAGGGATTTGGCTTGGGCAGATGCATTTGTAAAAAGTGCTAGATCATTCATGTAATCTGTGTCTGTCATGATTTCTGGAGGATATCATCTGATTGTTTTTTTTTTTAAGGTGAAGCCATTTTCTTCTCTTAGATCGAATGACATCAATTGTACATACCAACCAAACCAAGACCCAAATGTATATAACAGAAGTCACAGAAAAACAAGATCACATGAAAATAGCATCCTTTCTGTTATAGACAAGCGTATTGTTGCAAGAGACAACGGATGATTGGAATGGATTCAGTTTCATTTATTTTTAAATAAAAAGTCAGTTTATTTAAAGAGATACAGGCTCTCTTCTTCCTCCAGATAAAGGTCAGGAGGTGAGTGGGTGTTAGTTGTTTTTTTGTTTGTAGCACGGTGGTGTGGCATGGGTCAGTAAGCTATGAGTGGTTTTGGTCTTGTGGAGGAAATGCCCGGGACTGAGTTGTCTGGTGTGTTGATTGTAATATGGGTTGGTAGGGCATCAGCGGTCTTTGATTTTGTTTGAAACATGACATGCAACACTTCTCAATGATTGCAATGTCTACTGTTTTTATGAATTTTTGTTGACCATTTTATAGCAACGTTTGGAATCGAATTGGCTCAAAAAACTTTTTTGATTGAAAACCGGCTTATTGGCCTTGTGGGAAGAGTGTTCGCCAATTGCTTGGGAGATCAGGGTTCAGTCCCAATTTGCATCATACCAAAGACTTAAAAAATGGTACTGGATACCTCCTTGCTTAATGCTCAGCATTATAAGGTACGGATCAAGGGTAAAGTGGAGCAACCCAGGGGCGAAGGAGTAGCACCCTCCCCTACACCTTCATGTAGTAGTTATTGAAAAGGAAGCCTTTAGGTCGCCCTCGACTATGGTCGCCAATTTTACTTTTTACTTATTTTTATATTTCAACTGGATGGCTGTGTGGAGCCTACCTTTGTAGTGATGTGTTTTATTCATTTTGTTATCAGTGTTTGTACAGACAACATCTGTTTAATGTTACCCTTATATGATCTGGGTATTTTTATTTGTTTACTTATTTAATGATTTTGCTGGTAAGTGGGTGTGAAATGTATTTTCAAATCAGAAGAAAATTTAAAAAAAGATTGAAGATAGACAATCAACGAAGTGAACTGATGGAAAAGCACCTCGAGAGCAAGACTAAAAGCTGTTAGCCAAGAAGAAAGACTTCAGAAATGGAAAGAACACTTCAAGAATCTGATAAAACTACAAAAACAATTATTAATGGCCAACTAGACATCAAACTTGAAAAATTTATGGATAAAAAACATCACACAGAATATTGACAGTTGGATGATAAAGATAAGGAAACCTTTTCAATTTACTTAAGATTAAATGTACCGGTAAGATTAATGGATAATCACATTAAACAGATTAATACCAAACAGGTTCCAAAATAAGGGGTGTGTCATCAAAATACATTGTGCTGTAATGGTTCACAAGCTTGTTTAACAGATACATCAATTACTTGAAACAATATAAATGATTACAAAAAATTAAACAAGGTTACAATGACAATAAAATAATACATTAGTTGTCATGGGGAAGTGATAAATATTGTTTTTGATTGTGAATTTATGTTGGAAAATAAAATGGTAACATCTTTTTTATTTCTTCAAAATTAAAATCACAAGGAATAGAGGTGGATGACAGTAAATGATCATGTAGACAAATTAATACCAGAAAAGGTTTCAAAATAAGGGATGTAACAACCATTCTCAGTACAGGTTCCAAAATAATGTGTGTATGAACCCTCTGCTATACAGCTTCCAAAATTAACAGTGTATCAAGCGTCCTCAGTTCATTTGTGTAAATTTCTGAGGTGAAGATTGATAATTTTTATCACTTAGAGTATTCAACGTGAATCAATAATCTATTCAGACTATTTGGCAACCAATAATCAAAAAGGTTTGATTAAAAAAATGCAATATGAGATCAGAAAAAAAAACCCTACATAATAGTAACTGATAGTATCTCATGGCTTAATGGAGATGTTAGGTGTATATGTCCCGAAAATTCACTCTGAATTGTCCAGCTGGACAGATGACACAACAGATAATAGTCATTTGGTTGAAAAGTGCTTCTATGTGAAATCATCTGGTTCAGTCCCAACAATAAGGAAATAGCAAAGACTTCTTACAATAGATTGACATTTATACCCTGTCATGGTTAATGGGATTAGGACACGCTCTGAATTAAGTAAAGGGTTCAGTTTGAAGTTCTATGTAGCCTTCCAAGTTTGTCATAAAACACCAGAAGAAGGACGCATTGGCCAAAATGAAATGAAGACAATAGTTTGATTATTCTAAGAAATAAAAACCTCCTCAGCTCAGCTTCCGAAATCAATAAAAGTTTGAAAATAATCTCCTGCTTACACTTTAACAAAAGTCTGTCTTATCTTGTTGGCAGCACTTAAAATACACCAACTGCATTCTCTTCAGCAGAGTAAGACCTCCGCAAAATCTGTGTCCTGGCTAAGGTAACAAGTCAATGGTAGATCAATTTCAAGAGGCATGTTATTTTTCCTTGGTCCACTCTAGGTAATATCTGTTAGGGTCCCATCTCTGGATCAAATTGATCTATTGGGAAATTATTAGTATTCGTGAAATTATGTAACTCAGTAAACAAATGTGTATTATCAAATATCATTATTAAGCATCATTAAATATTATTATTAAATTAGTTGTCTAAATTTCTGAAACGAAGTTTGTTGATTTTTATCATTAAGGGTTTTCAGACTATTGTCTTCATCTTGAATTCATCCTGAATTGTTTAGCAGGACACATGGCGTAATGGTTATAGGAGTTGGTTCCCTAAGCTTCTAAGGAGACAATCATCTGGAGGTTGTAGGTTCGATCCCCACTACAGGCGAGTAACAATACAGGAATACTTAACACTTGTACCCGGTTATGGCTAACGGAATCAGAACAGGCGACCCCCGTGGTTTCAATAAAAGATGTAGTTCGAAGTTCCGTGAAGGTTCCCGAGTTCGACAAACACCTGGAGAAGGCCGGAGGACATATCAGCCGAAACGTTGTGGGAATAACAATAAAGATCCGAAGACCCTTAAGGATAAAATTATTATTAAATATTACTGCATATTATTATGAATTGAATTAGTGATCAGAAGGAATACTTGAAACCATTTAAGTGTATGAAACATTAATATGATAAAATATACACAGCAACTTAAAATCATATAAAGTAAACTTGGCGACCTTAGTCAAGGATGACCCGAAGGCTCCCTTTTCAATAGCTACTGCACAAAGGTGTAGGAGAGGGTGCTACTCCATTTCATGGACTGCTCCACTTTACCCTTGTTCCTTAACTTATAATGCTGAGTGTTAAGCAAGGCAGCATCGAGTACCATTTTTTGAGTCTTTGGTATGACTTGACCTGGGATTGAACCCTGGTCTCTCGGGCCATTGGCGAACACTCAACTACTGTGATTCATTTCTATGAAGAATAATTACTTGAAGTTATAATTGTTTGTGAAGGATTATAACTTGATACCATAAAATTGTGTACAAATTATTTGTATTAGATAGAAAGTCTTGAACCCATCTATCTCTATGGAAACATATTATTAAATAAGAACAGTTACTTGAAACAATATAATTGCAAATAAATTATTGTTACATATACAGGGTCCACGAATGTGTGAAATAGACATAGGGAATCTAAAAACACGAAATTTTACGAAATTGGTTCAGGTACGAAACTTTTATTCACCCTTTTGAGTTTAAAGGTTTTTTTTGACATGAGGAGAGAGAGACACAATCTTTCTATGCTGACTGCTTTTACATCTTCAGCTTTCAACCCAACCAACGTGCAGCGCCCGCTCAGCTCTGAAAGTCAACCTTCTTCTTCCAAGTCAGGAACTCAACTGACTGCTTTTTCTCAAATCGATTTAAATGTGTACCATCAAATGATTGATTTAAATTGTTACTGTTACGTTGTAATACTTGAAAGCATTTAACTGTGAGCAAAAAAAAAAAAAAAAGGTCAGGCTCATTGAAAATTGTTATCAAGAAAATATGCTGATAATATATACAAATATTTAATATATATGTATAAACTTTATTTTGCATTAAATAACATACATAGTTTGATATGCCATAAAACCAAACTGAATTATCTTTAAACCATCCAGAGCTCATTTTTTTGCACATAGTTAAATGGCTTCCAGTATTTTAATCCAATACTGATAATTCTATTTAAGATTTATCATACAGCTAAATGGTTTCAAGTGTTCTATTTGCACAGAGTTAAATGGTTTCAAGTATCGCTATTTATTGTTGGCACATAGTTAAATGGTTTCAAGTTAATAATTCTATCTCACATTAATCATTTGTTTACAGGCAGTTAAATGGTTTCAAGTATTATTATCAAACATCAATAGTTCTATTTGCACACAGTTAAATGATTTCAAGTATAGTCATCTAACACTAATAATTCTATTTAATATTCATCATTTATTTACACGTAAGTAAGGTATTTCAAGTATTCCTGATTATTGTTGGCACACAGTTACATAGCTTCAAATATGAAGGCTCCTTTTTCAATAGCTGCTACACCAAGGTGTAGGGGAGGGCACTCCTCCATTCCCTAGTTTGCTCCACTTTACCCTTGATCCGTGCCTTATAATGTTGAGTGTTAAGCAAGGCAGCATCAAGTAACATTTTTTCAGTCTTTGGTATGACTCATCCTGGGATTGAACCCTAGTCTCCCGGACCATTGGCGAACACTCTACTCATTAGGCCATAATAAATCTTGATATTTATGATTATCCCAAGTAAAATATTTCAAGTATTGCTATCTAATACAAATCCTTTTATTTAGAATTATTTATTTGTTTGCACACAGTTAATGATTAAATAGTTAAATTTGACCCCTTAAATTAGATCCTACAGGTGTAGGGAGAAAGGAACTAGGAGTGATGACAATGAAGGGGTACTCCATATTTCCAATAGCTCCTAGACTGGAGCCTCACTATCAGATAGGTTGGAGTCATAAACAGGACACTCTTTGAGGAGTCTTACTCCTTTGCAGAGGTACAGTTGATGTATTCAACAGCCCCAGCCAACTGAACCAATCATAGATTTATCTAAAGCTATAGAAACAGCAAAAAGATTTTTATTTTTCGTTTTTTTTTTATAAAATCAAAATAAAAGGCAGTTTTTCTATATTAACTTTATTAGTCTACATATTTACCTTTGATTTACTTTATTAAAATCATTTTGTCAGAATTCACAGTAGGAGTAAACATATTAACTATTGAGCTGAATTCCTTTGATGTCATTGGCTCATTCTTATATTTGTTAGCTACTAACTTTATTCCTTTCTATTAAGTAAAAATTAGAGATTTTTTACATTACCTTTATTGATCAGTCTATTTACCATTTTCTTCCGCTATTTTCTGCAGTTTTACTGACAACATTATAATCTGGTCCAATCTTGAGGGAGTGTGCGTAACATTGAGTGTTTTAGTCTAAGAATAGCAGATTTTTTTTTTCATCATACAACATGTGAAAGCACGTCCAATACCTTGCCTTCATCAGCCGCCAATGAGGGGTGATAAAACAGTTTTGATAGCTTAAGGCAGACCTGCCACTCCTGGCACTACCAAGCAGCTTTTGCCACTGGATAGGGTATTTTAAAATATATATATATATATATATATATATATTATTGACAACTTTCTAATCTGGTCCAATCTTGAGGGAGTGTGCATAACATTGAGATTTTTGGTCTAAGAACAGCAGATTTTTTTTTTCATCATACAACTTGGGAAAGCACATCCAATACCTTGCCTTCATCAGCCGCCAACAAGGGGTGATAACACAGTTTCGATAGCTTAAGGCAGACCTGCTGCTCCTGGCACCACCAAGCAGCTTTTGCCACTGGACAGGGTATTTTAAAATATATATATACATATATATATATATATATATATATATATATATATATATATATATTACTGATAACTTTATAATCTGGTCAAATCTTGAGGCAGTGTCTGTAACATTGAGTTTTTTGGTCTAAGAAAAGCAAATTTTTCTTTTCATCATACAATGTGTGAAAGCACGTGCAATACCTTGCCTTCATCAGCTGCCAACCAGGAATGATAACACAGTTTCAATAGCTTAAGGTAGACCTGCTACTCCTGGCACCACCAAGCGGCTTTTGCCACTGGACAGGGTATTTTAAAAAAAAGAATATATATATATATATATATATATATATATATATATATATATATATATATATATTACTGACAACTTTATAATCTGGTCCAATCTTGAGGCAGTGTGCGTTTCATTGAGTTTTTTGGTCTAAGAATAGCAAATTTTTTTTTTTTCATCATACAACGTATGAAAGCACATCTAATACCTTACCTTCATCAGCCGCCAACCAATATATATATATATATATATAAATATTATTGACAACTTTATAATCTGGTCCAATCTGGAGGCAGTGTGTGTAACATTGAGTTTTTTGGGTCTAAGAATAGCAGTATGAATCATATACAAAGACTTGGGATCTGGTCAACTCTCTATCGCACACAATGTCTAGCTGTGATTTGCTTGAAACTCTAAAATTATTTTTTGACATTAATTATGTATTTTATGTAAATAAATCAATTCTACTAATAAGTACTTATTTAATACTCTCACAGAATTCATTTTTACCTATTTATATTTACCCAAAAATGGCCCAAACATGGCACAAGAAAATAGAAGTATATTCTTATAACATAAAATTGATAATGATGAAACTGTTAAATATTGTTTCCTTACTATCAAAATTAAAGTTTTGTTTTTAAATCATGCATTCTATAAAATAATTTCATCAAAAAATGAAAGTAAACTACATCTACCAACCAGTGAGAGAATTTTACCATCAGGTCAATTCCAAGAGGCCATCAAAAGAATATAAATCAGTTATGGTAAATATTTTGGTTTGGTTTTATGGCATATCAGCCATTGTAGGTTATTTAATGCCAGATCCTTTTAATATATATTTATTACATATATATGATTTAGTTAGGTTTGGTTTTATGGCATATCAACCATTGTAGATTATTTAATGCCAGATCCTTTTAATATATATTTATTACATATATATGATTTAGTTAGGTTTGGTTTTATGGCATATCAACCATTGTAGATTATTTAATGCCAGATCCTTTTAATATATATTTATTACATATATATGATTTAGTTAGGTTTGGTTTTATGGCATATCAACCATTGTAGATTATTTAATGCCAGATCCTTTTAATATATATTTATTACATATATATGATTTAGTTAGGTTTGGTTTTATGGCATATCAACCATTGTAGATTATTTAATGCCAGATCCTTTTAATATATATTTATTACATATATATGATTTAGTTAGGTTTGGTTTTATGGCATATCAACCATTGTAGATTATTTAATGCCAGATCCTTTTAATATATATTTATTACATATATATGATTTAGTTAGGTTTGATTTTATGGCATATCAACCATTGTAGATTATTTAATGCCAGATCCTTTTAATATATATTTATTACATATATATGATTTAGTTAGGTTTGGTTTTATGGCACATCAAGTTATTTAATTCCAAATCCTTTTTATACATATATATTAAATATATGATTTCTAAACTCATTTGGTTGATAATGTTAAAGGAGACTGATTTCAATTTTTTGCAAAGTTAAATGGTTTCCCTTATTTATGTTGAATATGAATAATTTTATTCCGTATTAGTCGTTTGTTTGCACACAGTTCAATGTATTGCTATGAATCACTGACAATTCAATAAAACATCTGTCATTTGTTAAATGATCAAAACAGTTAAATGATCATACAGTTCTGTTTCATACAATTCATTTTAGGATAAGAAGACAGTTTATATGTCAAACAGTTCTATTTGACCCATTGATAGGACCCTATCAGATGCTAACATTCTTGGACAGAGTGGATCTGGGAGCAATGGCAATGAAGGAGTACTCTACATTCCCCAAAGCTCCAGCATTACTGAAACCTCACCATCAGATTGTTTAGTGTCATATCCAGTATACTCTTTGGAGGAGTCTCATCAGTCTGTAAAAATGCAGTTGGTGTACACTGTAGTCCCGGCCTTATGGTAAATATGTAATCAATCTCTTGTGTTTGAAGTAATTTAAGGCTTTAAAACACATTTTGTTAATATGTTTACAGGCATATATGAATATGCAAAATTAAAAGATAAGTGTTCAAAATTATGTGTTCAAAATTACAAAGCAAAATTAACTGTTCAAAATTATGTTTTCAAAATCATTAAGCAAAATTTACTGTTCAACCCTTTCACGACCAAGTTTTTGTTTGTTTTTTCAAAAGAAATCATGAAACTGACAGTCATAGGGTGGCAAAGGAGGGGTAAATGGTCAATAATATATCCTATATTTTATCCTCCTCTACTGACAGGTATTGAGAACCTTTTAATTTTTATGAGATGATATTTTTAACTGTTAAAATGCAAATGAAATTTTTATGGGTAAATTTATAATTCTAATCCTTCCAGACCATTCTGTCTTTCAATAGAAAAGATCTGATCAAGGTGTCTTTTAAGTTCTTCTAAAGAATGGAAAATGCAAAGTGAATGAATGAAAGTTACCCGTCAAGCTCAAAAGATTATTTTTCATTCAATCCTTTCCTTACTCAGAATATCATTCTGTATAATTGTCAATATTCTAGTGGCGATTTTTTGTATTTAAATTTTCCTTATCATTTATTCTTTTTCAAGTAGGTTCTTTCCAAATCGGTTATGTTCTTATATTTATTTAGAGGCTAAATTTTGCATTTTGAAAAAGAATTCAAAGCAAATTTTCATATTTGATATCAACTTTATGTAGTGATATATTTACCTTTGATTTACCTTATCAAAATAGTTTTTGTAAGAGTTCAAATATTCATGGCTGAAGTGAACGTATAAATGACTGAACTCAGTTACTTTGAGGTCATTTTCTCATTCTTTTTCGTTACTATATTGATTAACTTTATTCAGTTGTTTACTTGTTTGGGTTTTATGGCATATCAACCTTTGTAGGTTACTTAATACCAAATCCATTTTTATACAAATAATCAATTCTATTTCAAACAATTAAGTTTAGCATGCAAAAACAGCTTTATTTTAAACAATTCAGTTTAGCATAAGTATGCAGTTTAGTTCAATTTGACCCATAGTGAGGGCCCTACCAGGTGCTACCATTCCAGGACATAGTGGACCTGGGAGTGATGGCAGTGAGGGGTGCTCTGCATTCCCCAAAGATTCAGCATTAATGGAACCTCATCATCTGATTGTTTAGTGTCATATAATCAGGACACTCATTGGAGGAGTCTTACCCCTCTGCAGAGATGCAGTCAGTGTATTCTACAGCCATTCTGGGCCATAGGACACTCATTACATGGAGGGGTCTTACTCTTCTGGAGAGATGCTGTTGGTGTATTCTACAGCCCGCCTCCCAGCTCATTTGGCCATAGGACACTTGTTGGAGGAGTCTTACCAAACTGCAGAGGTGTAGTTGGTGTATTCTACAGGCTCAGCCAACTGGACCATATGACACTGGTTGCAGAGAGGGGTTTTACTCCTCTGCAGAGGTGCAGTCGGTGTATTCCACAGCCCCCTTCCAGCCAACTGGGCAAACTTTATTAAGAGAAAATAAATTGGACATTAAAGTTGCAGAATAAAATCAGCAATATTTCCCCGTGAACATAAAAAATGTTTTTTGTAAATTTTTTGAAGAGCTTATCAATAATTTTCTTCAACTGTCTTCTGCCATGTTTCAGGTAACTTTATAATTTTAACCTTCCAGACCATTTTATTTTTCATAGAAAGGGACTGATCAAAGTGTCTTTTATAGTCTTCAGAAGAACTGTATTTTTCTTTAATAAAAAGACCCCTAAAAAGGTTTTAATTCGTGCTAATCCAAATGTGCAATATCTACAAAGTAAAATGGATGAATAAAAATTCTCATGTCAAGCTTGGACAATTTAAAAAAATTTCTTACTATCCTAACTCTGAATATTACACAATATTATTGTCATGATAATAGCTACAATTTAAAATTTTTGGCATCAAATTATTGATCAAATTTTTACATCAAAATTCTTCTCTGTATCATCTATTCTTTTCCGAGTGTGTTTTTTCAAAGATATGACATTCTCACATCAGTGTTGGATATAAGTAAAGGTTGGCGACCTTAGTTGAGGGTGACCTGAAGGCTCCCTTTTCAATAGCTACTATACTGAAGTGTAGGATGCTACTCCATTCCTTGGATTGCTCCCCTTTACCCTTGATCCGTACCTTATAATGCTGAGTGTTAAGTGACCATTGGTGAACACTCTACTCATTAACCCAATGGTCCAGTCAATCATAGACTATTCTCCTTTTATTTTTAAGGGCTTATATCATCAACATTATGTTGCGCTGCCAGTGCGGATCTCCCTGACCCTCTCCCGTCACCCTTTTCTATTGTCCATTACTTCTGGTAGGTCTTCAAGGCTACATCCTATATCAGCACAGAACAGTGGTATGTGGGTTCTGGCTGGTCATCCTGCCTTTGCTCATCCATATGAAGGGGTCCACAGGAGTAAGTCACTTATGAGTCTGTCTTTACTTCTCCAGCAGTGTCCCACATGTCTGGTCCGTCTAACTGGGATAGTTTTCATGATGGGTGATAAGTGGCCATACAGCTCCTGCTTTGTGAGGTGCTGCCTCCAGGACTTGCAGCATCCTTGTATAGTCGCCATCAAGCTTTTTCTCCATATATTTTGTTAGCATCCATGTAGTGCATCCATACAGCAGTATCAATATGACCGCTGCTTGGAAAAAACTGCATTTCATTTTATCAGTCAGGTCTGACATCAATATGACCAATAGCCTATTGATAGCTGTCCATGCCTTTGCAAGTCACATGTTGATGTCTGTCTTGGTTGATGAAACACTGCTTCCTAGGTAGGCGAAGTTGTCTACCAGTTTCAGAGAAATACTGTTTAAAGTAGAGATGATGACTATTTGACTAAAGCACGTGTATTCCATCTTGTCTGTGTTGACAAGGAGGCCTGTGGCTGCAGTTGCTCATTTGAGACGATGTAGCAGGGTTTCAGCTTGGGCGGGTGTATTTGCCAGAAGCGCTGTGTCATCGGCGTAGTCCGCATCTGTAATTGTTTGTGTGGGATATCGTCTACTTCTTTCCTTTGTCAGCTTGAAACTGTTGTCTTTCATTTTATCAATTGATATTCTAAGCATGTAGTCTAGACAGATGATAAAGAGGTATGGGACAAATGTTTGTATAAAAAGTCTAAAATCTAAATTCAAAATGAAACCTATATCTTTATTTACAAACAAAGAGAATTAAGGATTTGAAATATATTGCTATTGGCGAGTGAGGACCAGTCATATGATAAAGTCTTCACTGTTTTATTTATTCTTGTGTAGGCTCAAGTAAATCTTTAGTGAAACATTTCTGTGATCAGAAGATACTTGTTCAAAAGAATCATATGCCTCACAGTTCATAACACTGTCTATTTACATCTTGTTTATAAATAGATAATCAAGATGTGCTTTTGAGCAATTTGGGTAGGAGTAAGTCCATAGATTTCCTTTCCTTTTCTGAAATTTAGTGTTTAGGCATAGAAGTCTGTTCTCAAGAGCAAACTAGATTAGATGTTCACCATTTCTGTTTTGAGAGTTTGATTGGCTTTTATGCCATTTCAACCATTGTAGGTTATTTAATGCCAAATCCTTTTTATACATAAATATTAAATATATATGATTTGGTTTCGTTTGGTTTTATGGCATATCAATTATTATTGGTTATCTAATGCCAAATCCTCTTCATACATATATATTGAATATACATGATTTGGTTTGATTGGGTTTTATGGCATATCAAACATTGTAGGTTATTTAATGCCACCTTCTCTTCATACATATATATTAAATATATATGATTTGGTTGGTTTGGGTTTTATGGCATATCAACCACTGTAGGTTATTTAATGCCAAACCCTCTTTATACATATATATTAAATATACATGATTTGGTTTGATTCGGTTTTATGGCATATCAACCATTGTAGGTTATTTAATGCCAAATCCTCTAATTACATATGTATTAAAATATATGATTTAGTTTGGCTGGGTTTTAGGACATATCAATCATACTAGGTTATATAATGTAAAATTTTCTTTATTGAATATATGATTTATAAACACATTTTCAGATACCATTTTTAAATGAGCCTGAGCACATTATTTTTTGCACACAGTTAATATTTTCAAATTTTTCTATCTAATATGAATAATTCCATTTATTATTAATCATTTGTTTTACAGAAAGTTAAATTGTTTCAAGTATTGCTCTGTAACAGTAACAATTCAACATTAGTCATTCGTTAACTCATATTTAAATGGATATACATTATTCGTGAGTGAAATTGTTCATTATTTACATTTTTTGTACTATCATATTTACCAACCCCTCCGCTCGGGCAGGATATGATACAAGGTCAATTTCTAAGCGGAGTTTAACAGGTTTGAATTCAGAATATTCCTTTTCCTAGACTAGTTGCCTCACCAAAGGCTGAAGAACTTAGTCTGTCCTACTATTTACCCATAGCTGGAGGGAGAATAATTGGAATTCATACCTTTTCCATTTTTTAACTATTGTCCTCATCTTTGTAACCATGTTTATCATAACATTTCAGCCATTGTATGCTCTGGCTTTCTTCTGGTGGTTGGAATGTCAAACTTAATCCTTTATTTTGCTCACCAGGGTAGACTGTTCTAGTTACATGAGCCATGTTTAATGGATGTCAGTTATCAGTTATCTCCTGTTAATTTTCCCCTCTGAAAGTTCTCCCCTGCCTTCACCTGGTATTGAATTCATACTCTTTTTGGGTATGTCACTGGATCTAACCAACGCCTTTATCCACTGTGCCATGTGTCCTCGAGGACATATGGCACAGTGGATAAAGACATTCCACCCACCTGATGAAGGCCGAAGCGTACAACAGCCGAAACATTTTGGTTTGGTTTGATTTCTTTTGTTTAATGGCATATCAACCTTTGCCAAAGCTATTCTCCTAGAAGAACAGTAGTGGTACTATTTAACCCATAGTTGGCAGGATAAGGGGGTTCATACCTTTCTCAAGGGTATTTCCCGGAAAGTGAATTAAATAGTACGACTGGAGTACAAACTCGTTTACTGCGATTCCGCACATGATGACAAAGATGAGAAGAATAGTCCAAAAAATGTAAATAATGTACATGATACCTCATCTTAGAAATATAGATAGATAGTGAATAGTTTATGGGTAATTTCATTCTTAAATAAGTTAGAACTAATTTGTTTGCTTACAAGTATTGCTACTATTTCAACACAGTTAAATGGTTGCAATTATTGGAATAATTGCTATTTTACACTAATAATTCTATTCAATATTAATCATTTGTTTGCAGACAGTAAAGTGATTATTTCATTTCAACACAATTCATTCATTTGCACAAAATCCCATGGTTCCAAGTATTGTTATGTAATACCAATAATTTAATTTTGACTCATAATCAAACAGTTTAAAGTATTCCTATCTAATACTAATACTTCTATTCAACATTACTTTTTCATTTGTATACACCTTAATGGTTCCACGTATTGGTATGAGTTAATAACTATTCAATCATTTGTTTATACACGTTTAAATGCTCAAACAGTTCATTTTGACATCTCTTATATATAAGCACATACATCTACAGTGATCAAAGGTTTAAAAACAGAATGCAAATTATATTGACTTGAAAGTTGTTAAAATTTAATCAAAAATCAATTTTTATCAAATGAAATTAGTTCTAACTAAACACACCTAATGCCATCTAACAACATAATCCAAATAAAGTTTTTTAGTTCGACAATATAATAACTTGTCTGCTGGGAATTTGGATGTTGTTGTTTGGAGAGAGGGTGGTGAAATATCAGGTGATGAGGGTGATGGTGTGATATCTAGTAGTGGTAAACATTGCCATTCTCAGGCCAGGAGTTAAACTCATTGAACATATCCTATTCCCCTCTAATTACACATATATATATATATATATATATATATATATATATATATATATATATATATATATGTACTAAAAGAAGCATGCCTATTTATAGGCAAATTTACTTATCAATAACACATTAAACATGCATATATTTCTATGTGTCCCTCTGTGTATAGAACGCTCTTATCTAGCATCTTGGAAAATCTATAGCAGCTTACATGTAAATACTTTTGAATATACATATGTGCAACTCACATAAGTAACTTCTGCTTGATTTTATGTATATTAGTCTAGAAATAGACTGGAAAGCAAAGCTGCAAAAAGAGATCTGTGTGTGTAGATAAATGAAGAATTGTTGACTTATTGCCATTTGAAACTTTGAGAAAGACACACACACATGTACACACACATGAAGGCGTGAGCAGAATTTCATTTTCTTTCTGTGTGTCCTTCCTTCGCTTTATTGTGTGAGAAACAGAGTCTGTTGAATTTGCTTTACATCTCAACCTCTCTAAGATTAAGAGAGGTGAATTTGGGGAGACTGAAATTGATAGACAGAGAGAGATGTAGAGAGGTTGAGAGAGACAGGGAGAGCTGGAAATAGATAAATTGATAGATAGGTAGATAGATAGATAGATACATAGACAGATAGATATGGAGAGACTGAGATTGACAGATTGAGAGATATAGAGGCTGAGAAAGATTGAAAGAGCCTGAAATATATAGGTAGATATATTGTCATCCACAGACTGTTTCGTTCTATCAGAACTCTTCAGTGTGGCTAGACACGCAGGACGCTCGAAGCCGGGATCGAAACCCGTCCAACTTTACGTTAGACTAAGTTTCAGACCTCTCGGCCACCAAGTGGACCCTGTTGGCTAAGGGAATTTTTAAGGTATTTATTTAGCAACAGCAGCAGCAGCCGTTTGTTTACATTTTTATACCCTATCGGCTACCAGAGTGCTCAATTCTTTCGAAGAGCTTTGCATTACGCTAGTGGCAGCCAACAATTCCTTTGCCAGAGTGCTTAACCCCCATGGGGGAGCGTATATATTGTCATCCTCAGACAGACTGTTTCATTCTATCAGAACTCTTCAGTGTGGCTAGACACGCAGGACGCTCGAAGCTGGGGCCATAGACAGATAGATATGGAGAGACTGAGATTGATAGACAGAGAGACATAGATAGAAAGACTAAAATAGATGGATAGGTTGTTAGATAGATACATAGACCGATAAATATAGAGAGACTGAGATTAACAGACCGAGAGATATAGAGAGGTTGCGATAGATAGGAAGAGCCTGAAATAAATAGATAAATTGATAGATTGGTCAATAGATAGATAAATAGACAGATAGATATGAAGAGACTGAGATTGACAGAGAGATATGATGAAGTTGAGATAGATAGAAAGAGCCTGGAATAGATAGATAGATAGATAGATAGATTTACTAACCCCTTACTCAGGGAGGATATGACACAAGGTCAATTTTTAAGAGGAGTTTAACAGGTTTTAATTCATATTTTTCCTTCTCCTATACTGGTTGGCTAACCAAGGCTAAAGACCTCAAGCTGTCTTTTATTTACCCTTAGCTGGAGGGGAATAATTGGATTCTTACCTTTTACCAAGGGTATTAATGCTATGTGAAATGCAATCAGCCTATCGATAGATAGATAGATAGATAGATATGGAGACAGACACAACCAGTCAAAAGTATATGGTAACCTTTAAAAACTTTTATTTCTCATCCTAAATGTGTTATTTTTAATGAAATAAGTTAGGCACCATAATATTTTTATTTATAATGCTAAAAACTGCTTCCTCAGTAACTAATAACGGAAAACATTGCAATACTTGAAACCATGAAGGTGTATGCAAATGAGTAAGTAATGTTGAATAGAATTATTAGTATTAAATAGCAATACTTTAAACTCTTTGATTGTGTGCCAAAATTGAATTATTGTTATTACATAACAATACTTGGAATTATTGGACTGTGTGCAAATGATTGAATTGTGTTGAAATAAAATGATCATTGTAAAAAAGCAATACTTGTCGTCACTTTACTGTCAGCAAATAAATGATTAATATTGAATAGAATTATCTGTGTTAAATTGAAAAAATTGCAACCATTTAACTTATAATACTAAATATTGCTTCGTCAGTAACTTGGTATAAACAGATACGCGGTGCCTTCAATAAGTTTCGAGACTTTTTTGTATAGGCATTTAAAATTGTCATAGACTCTTGATAATTCAGTATGTTATTGCTATACATCTTATGAGATGACTGGACAATTTTTATCATTTCAGCTTTAAATGAACAGCTACAGCAGCAATTGGAATACACCCTACTAAAGCCTGATTGTCACAGCTGGTGAATTTCAAAAAGGCAATCTGGACGTGAGGACACTTTAGAAAAACGATATGCAATAAAATTCTGTTTTAAACTTGGAAAAAAGGCTACAGAAACGTATGAAATGCTTCAGACTGCTTTTCGACCATCTTGCATGAATCGAGCATCAGTTTTTGAGTGGCATAAGAGATTCAAGGAAGGCAGGGAGTCTGTGAGGGATGATGAGAGGTGTGGGAGGAGTAAGGAAATTAATACACTAGAGTTGACTGGCCAACCCAATAGTCCAGACCTTGCTCCCAGTGACTTTTGCTTATTCCCTAAGCTAAGAGGCTGTCGTTATGAGACAATTGAGGAGATGAAAGAGCCTATGACGAAGGTCATTGACACGCTCATACAAGAAGACTTCCATGGGGCCTTCCGGAAGTTGTTGGAACGGTACAACACGTGCATTGCAGCCGGAGAGGATTACTTCGAAGGGGACTTGAGTTTAATGTGTGTACTATCAATAAAAGTGCCTATAGGAAAAAAGTTTTGAAACTTATTTAGTGATCCTCGAATCTTTTGAAAAATTGATCTGAAGGCATTTGAGAATGAATAAAATGTTTTCCAAAAGATTATACAGTTAGGAGACATCAGGAAACAGATCTAAAGAAAAGCAAAAGTTTGGTTGATAGACCAAAAGCAAAAAGAGCAGAGGACAATTTCATCAGAGTCACCAGCTTGCGTGACAGAAGCCTGACTGCTCCAAACATCTCTGCACGACTGAACCAATGTCATGAAAAAGTATGTCAACATCAACTGTGGGAAGAATATTCGGTGAAGCTGGTCTATATGGCAGATTTGCTGTCAAAAAAAGTACCGTTGAGAAAGCAAATCAATATCAATATCATCACCGTTGAGGAAACAAAGCAATATCAAAAGGCCTCAGTAGTCCAAGGCGCACAAAGACAGGTCAATAGAGCAGAGGAATAAAGTCCTTTGGAGTTATGAATCAAAGTTCAAAATCTTTTGGTCAAAATGGTAAGAGTGTTCACCAATGGCCCAGTAAACTGGGGTTCAATCCCAGGTCAAGAAATACCATACACTCAAAAATGGTACTTGATGCCTCCTTACTTAACAGTGAGCATATAAGGTATGGAGCAGTCCAGAAAGAGAGAGAGAGAGAGAGAGAGAGAGAGAGAGAGAGAGAGAGAGAAGAGGGGGAGAATGTGAAAGACTGAGATAGATAAACAGAATGCCTGAAAAAATACTGATAGATAAATAGATAAATACAGACATTCTAAAATAAATAAGAAGAGACTAAGATATATATATATATATATTGAAAGTGAATGAGATAGATTAATTAAGAGGTAGATATATAGGAAGAGATGCCCGTGGTGTAATGGTTATCGTCGTAGGAAATGGACACGGCGACACAAGTTCAAATCCTGGACGAGGCTGATTGCATTTCACATAGCACTAATACCCTTGGGAAAGGTATGAATCCAATTATCCTCCCTCCAGCTATGGGTAAATAGTAGGGCAGACTGGGTTCTTTAGCCTTGGTGAGGTAACTAGTCTAAGAGAAGGAAATTGACCTTGTGTCATATCCTGCCCAAGCGGAGGGGTTGGTAAATATGGATTGATAGGAAGAGATTTAGATAGACTGATTGGAAGAGGCTGAGGTTGATAGAGAGACAGGAAGAGACTGAGAAAGATAGATAGATAGATAGATCGATCGGAAGAGATTGAAATGTAGAAAGAATTCAATGATTTAACATTTAATTTTAGGAACTGATACTTTACTTCTTTTATTTGCTTTTGCATGAGAAATGAAACTTGCACAAACTGCTTTGTACGTCATCCTCTTTCAGATTAAGATGAATATATACATACTCTCAAATACACACACACACACATATATATATATATATGTATATATATGATGTGGTAAAGATTAATTTTACATAAATAAATATGAGGGAATGTGAGGATACAGGTTGTTGTCCTGAAGACCTACCTAGGGCGATGAACGATAGGGAGGAGTGGAGAGAGAGGGTCAGGGATATCCGTGCTGCCAGCACGATATGATGATGATGATGATGATATATATAAATTATTTTAAAGACAAGTAGTTGTCCCAAGAACCTGATTTAGATTAAGATGAATATATACATACTTTCAAATACACACACACACACACACACATATATATATGATATGGCAAAGATTAACTTTACATAGATAAATATGAAGGAATATATATATATATATACATAAATAAAAAAAGAGATAGCCGGACTTTTAGTTAAAACTTAAGGAATATTCAGTGGTAGAAGAGAGAAGAGGAAAAAAAGGGAATGGACGAAACAGGAGAGAAAAAAAAACAAAGAAAGAAGAAAGAAAGTATTTTTTATCCACCAACAAGTTGAAGCCATGGGAAACAGCTTGGTGGATTTGAAGCATAGTGGATTTGAAGCACAGCATCAGGTCAACGGTGTGCTTCATCAGATGCGGAGGGAATGAACCCAACAAGTCAACGCCCAGGACCACATATTTTAGTCAGGAAATTACTGATACTCATCTTTAAGGTTGGCGACTACTGATAAGGTTAAAATATGACCATCGAAAAATTACTATGACTTCCACTCAAACCATGTATCCAAACCGAATCATCCTTTGCGTAGTTAAAAAATGGACGCGTTCTGCTGAGGTTAGAGCTTTGGCCCCAGTGTTCGAAAAATCTGATACAGAACTCGAACCCAAAATTACTTAAATACAAAAGCACAATACAAATAGCGACATTTCACATTAGAACTTGAAACAGAATAGGCCAACAACCAGAGCTGAGAGCGTCTGCAGTAAAGTATAACATAGACATAGTAAGCATACAAGAAAACAGATACTATCGCAATGAAGTAGAAATAAAATACCACGATACTGGCAACTGATGGATGTTTGTCTCTGTATCTGCAGAGAAAAACTCTTTCAACGCAGTCATAGATGGTGTAGGAATACTTTTCAGTCCCCGTGCCTTAAAATCACAAAACAGCATCGAGAAAATACAACCCAGAATAATGGTAGCTACGTTCAATGGCAATCCTGGCATAACGATAATTTCCTGCTACAGCCCTACTAACGCTAGTGATTAAACAGGCCTAGACACCTTCTATAATGAGCTATCCTTTCTTGTTCGTAGCGTCCCTAAACACAACGTTCTCATTATCGGAGGAGACATGAATGCCCAAATAGGTATAAACGTAAACTACAAATTCAGCTTACACAACTCATAAAGCAGAAATGGGTAACATTCAGAAAAAGAAGGGAAAACTATGGACCTACACCTACGCAAATAACGCTAAAGCACAGATAGATTACATCCTTATAAATAAGAAATGGACTAACTGCGCTTTGAATTGTGAGGCATATTCCTCTTTTGAAGGAGTGTCTTCCGACCACCGAATTGTTTAGGCAAAGATACGTCTGAGCCTATTCAGAAATGCGTCGCAAACAACCAGGATCGCACCTTATGACTGGCCCATGCTTAAAAATAGAGATAGGAGCGATACATATAGGATAAGACTAAGAAATTCGATGCACTTCAGATATCAGAAACAATGACTCCGAATGACGAATACGAGAACTTCGTCAATGCCCACATGGAAGCGGCAGCAGAATGCATACCAATCAAACTAAGAGCAAAACGTAGAGTTCCCTGGGAGACAGTAGCAGTTTAAAAAAACGTGACCATGTAAAAACCGCATGCCTATGGTATAAAAGGAATCCAACTTGTGCCAACGCTCAGAAACTTAAGAAGGCACAAAGTGAACTACCTAATGCTTACCTAACAATAGATCCAAGACCAGATCAATAAGATTCGACACTCGGTTGAAGATAGACCACCTCAGATAGTGTGGCTGATTGTAAATGAAGTGAGTCAAAGAAAAAGCACCGCAAGAGCGAAACTAGAAGCTGCCTGTCACCCCCCCAAAAGAAAACCCAGATACACAAGTTGAAAGAACATAAGAATTTGCTTGGAAAGTCCCTTAAAGTTATGGATGAACCTATCACAAAGATTATTGATAATTAACTAGATATCAAACTAGGACAGTTTACGCCAGAAGAACACGATGTAATACTAATAAAAATTAAAAACAAGAAAGCTGCCGGTCTCGATGAAATAGCCCCAGAAGTATGGAAGACAAGGAAACTAGATGACATGCAGCTCCAATACTACAGCACCGTATATAACCAGAACACAATTGACAGATGACTTCGGAATTGCTTAGAACTACCGGGGTATAACCCTTACTTCCATAGCGGCTAAGATCTACAAAGCTCTGCTACTCAAACGCATTGAACTTGAAATTGAGAAAAATCTTTGGAAAAACCAAAATGGCTTTCGTAGGAATCGGTTCACAACACCCCAAATTCTGACAATCCGTCGAAATTTAGAAGGTGTTCGTGCAAAAAAAAAATCGAAGTTATACCTTCATTTGAAGATTTCTCCAAGACATTTGACTCCATCCACAGAGGGAAGATGGAGCAAATACGATACGCCGACGGTCTACCTAGGGAGACCTTTTCAGCCATAATGATACTCTATAAAAACATGAAAGTAAAAGTACGCTCACCGAATAGAAACAGACTTTTTGACATTGTTGCAGGTGTGCTGCAAAGGGATACATTAGCACCATACCTGTTCATAATCTGCCAAGGACTATGTACTTCGGAGATCGATTTAGTGAAATAAAATAGCCTTACATTGGAAAAGGCAAGAAGCAGACGATACCTCGCACGAACTATTACTGATGTAGACTACGCCAATAACATAGCGTTTCTGGCAAATACACCTGCCCAGGCCAAATCCCTGCTGCCTAGTCTGCGGCAGGCAGCAAGCAGCATAGGTCTCCATGTGAACCCACACAAAACGGAGTACAAGTGATTTAATCAAAGTGGCGATATCTCAACACTGAATGGTGGCTCTCTCTCGGAAGCAGCGTCCCATATGCTACTAGTGAAGCCATAGACATCTATTGATAGGCTATCGGTCATATAGAAGTCAGACCTATTTGATAAAATAAACCCCAATTTTTCCAAGCAGCAGTCGTGTCCATACTACTGTGTGGATGCACGACTTGGAAAAGTATGGCTTTGGCCTAAAATAACCCACAAAGGTTGATATACAATTAAGAAAGATTTTTCTTCTCCACAAATCGCAATACCCTGATGGAGATGTTGCTTAATCCCTAAATTATTCAATTTCTCCTATTAACTGAGCACATGACACAAATATTTTATCCGAAATGTTTTAACTCCATTCGTTCTGTGACAAAATGCCTTATCATCCTGAAAAAAAAAAATTATTATTATCAAACAAATTTTCTGACAGTAATATAATAGCCAAGAGATTTCAGTTCATGCCTTTGAGTTTAGTTAGGCTGAGAACCTTTCGGATCAGCACATCGGTTAGTTAGGTGCAAACATTGATGCAGGTGTTAATGCGGGCACGCGCAGGCGGACGAAGGTGTCACTCAGAGATGTCACAATAGTCCGAGACAAAACGGGTAACGGAGTGCGAGTGACGTCACGCACCGGAAGCGCGCAGAGGTTTGTGGAGAATTGAAAGAAAGTTAGGGAGTTGAGACTAGACACTGGACGAAGACGGTCGACTTTTGGGGCTCGCTGAGGCGAGACGAATTTGCGCGCCGTGGGTGCCGCACGAGATAGGGGCCAAATGAATAAGGCGGCATAGCGAGATTCTGTCTCTCCTCCTTATGTCGAAACCGTTAACTCAAAGTTAATAAAAATGTTTCGTACCTGAACAAGAAGTTACGTGTTCTTTATATGTTCTATCGTTATGAACATTATATGTCTATTTCGCACATGGCGTTAATTGTGGCTATAGTACAAGTAGAAAGAGAAAATTAATCAGAATTTTAATGTACACATGTGCACTGATTGTTGAGGTAAAGATTGCCATTTCCCCAAGTCTTTTAAATGACATGCAATCCCATATTGAGAATGACTTAATGTAAATCCCATTTTATTCAGCCAATCTCTTACAGTTCTGTCGCAAATATTGACTCCTGTTTATGTCCATTTGGTTTTAATTTGTTTTGACGGAAATTTTCTATTTTCAAGGCAGATAACTTTGAATTATCTATCCTGATATACTTGATGTCTTTCTTGGTCTACCAGAATGTCTTCCTTTTTTAACCACCGCATTTCTTTTATATTCACACTAAATTTACACACTTTGAACAACCAACATCTTTCACCACACTCAAGAAAAGATTGCCTTCTTGAAAGGGGTTTTACCATACTTTCCATTGTTTCAACTGACAGTCATTTTGTGGAAGCCATGTTTCCTTTCAATTAGGTATGTACAACCATTTGTTGCCATCTGAAAAAGCTATCTTTTAATTGTAGACTGATTAGCATATGAAGGCTTTTTGTGTCTTTTATTTGTACAGCAATTTTGCTGGTATTTGTTTTAGGAATGTAAATTACATCATTTGATAATTTGGTTTGCTTATCATTAGGTTATTCCATAATATTTTCATCTGTTTTGGTTTTTGTTGGTTTTATGGCATATCAACCATTGTAGGTTATTTAAGGCCAAATTCTCTTTATACATATATATCAAATATATAGGATTTGGTTTGGTTTGGTTTGGTTTGGTTTTATGGCATATCAACCATTGGGAGGTGCACGTGGAGTAATGGTTATCGTCGTAGGAATTGTACACAGCGACACGAGTTCAAAACCTGGACGTGACTGATTGCATTTCACATAGCACTAATACCCTTGGGAAAGGTATGAATCCAATTATTCTCCTTCCAGCTATGGGTAAATAGTAGGGCAGACTAGGTTCTTCAGCCTTGGTGAGGCAACTAGTCTAGGAGAAGGAAAACTCTGAATTCAAACCTGTTGAACTTCGCTTAAAAATTGACCTTGTGTCATATCCTGCCCGAGCGGAGGGGTTGGTAAATAGGATCAACCATTGTAGGTTATTTAAGGCCAAATCCTCTTTGTATATTAGATATGTATGATTTATAAACATGAGTCAACAAAGTTAAATAGTTCCAAGTATTGCTATGTATGTGTTGTGACTGAGTTATCAATAACAACTGTTGACTGTAGGTCATTTTGTACAAGGGAATATAAAAAGAGTAAAAACATATGGTAACGAATTACTATAAGTGAGACTTACTCCAGGTATAGAGTTGGTTGTGATAAGCTCATTTAGCCTGTATATGTCTATTCGATTGGACGAGTCCAACTTTCTTGTTGGGAATATATCCATCCTTACAACAGTATCACTAAAAATTCAATTAAACATCAATCATTTGTTTACACACAGTTATACAGTCAAACAGTTCCATTTCAAACAATTCAGTTTAAGATAGATCATTTAATTGGACACTGTGGGAGGTACCCGTGGTGTAATGGTTATTGTTGTAGGAAATGGACATGGTGACACGAGTTCAAATCCTGGACCAAGCTAATTGCATTTCACATAGCACTAATACTCTTGGAAAAGGTATGAATCTAATTATTCTCCCTCCAGCTATGGGTAAATAGTAGGATAGACTGGGTTCTTCAGCCTTGGTGAGGCAACTAGTCTAGGAGAAGGAAAACTCTGAATTCAAAACCTGTTAAACTCCACTTAAAAATTGACCTTGTGTCGTATCCTGCCCAAGCGGAGGGGTTGGTAAATATGGATTGGACTCTGTTTAAATGTCAAACAGTTCTATTTGACCCATAGTTAGGATCCTATGAACTACTACCATTCCCAGCCAGTATGAACCAGAGAGCAATATCATTGAAGGGGTACTCCACATTCCCCAAAGCTCCAGTATTACTGGATGCTCACCTTCAAACTGTTTAATGTCATAACCAGGAACGCATTGCAAGAAGTCTTACCATTTTGCAAAGATGCAGCTGGTGTATTCTATAACCTCAGCCAAATGGGGTGATTTTTATTTGTATGGCTTGGAAACAAATTATATCATTGATTTAAATAATCTAATCTCTTTTGTTTAAGGAATATTTTTTATCATTAATGATAAAATATTTTTCATCTTATCTATTATTAATTTACTACAAAACAAATAACTGAAGCGAAGATCATCAAAATGTGCTTATTCTATAATTCTAGCCTGGAGTGATAATAGCAAAAATACATTATAATCGTTAGAACCCTGAAATTATAATTGGTTATTGAACAGCTTATAGATTACAGCAATTCATAGATGATAGCAATGTAGCAATGAAGATTTCCAGATAATATATATATATATATATATATATATTGCAACAGTGTTGGTTGTCACTAATTCACTTTGTGGGTTTGAGGTGAGCCAAGAGCGATATAATATGGAAACTGCTCAATATCTGAGATAGAGCTATTATATAATAATAGTAATAAATAAATATATATTAGATTTATATGGAGGTGCCCGTGGTGTAATGGTTATTGTCGTAGGAAATGGACACGGCGACACAAGTTCAAAACCTGGACGAGACTGATTGCATTTCACATGGCACTAATACTCTTGGGAAAGGTATGAATCCAATTACTCTCCCTCCAGTTATGGGTAAATAGTAGGATAGACTAGATTCTTCAGCCTTGATGAGGCAACTAGTCTAGGAGAAGGAAAACTCTGAATTCAAACCTGTTAAACTCTGCTTAAAATTGACCTTGTGTCATACCCTGCCTAAGCGGAGTTGTTGGGTAAATAGACATATTAGGAATAAATGTAAATCATGTATGAGATAGCCATTAGTTAAACGATCTTAGTCTGTTTAGAAAATCACACTTGCTTAGGAGAAGAAACTACTACAAGAAGGCAAGATTAGAAGGGATTGACCAGGAGACTAATTCCACTCCTGTTTCTTAATCGTTCTAACATATAACATGTTAACCCCTTCTGCTCACGCCTATGAATGAAATAATTTGTAATTTGATTTCCACCCTATTCTTATTTTTATTCTTTTATTTTTAAAAATTTTTTTTTTTTTTCAATTTTTATTTTTTAATTTTTTAATTCCTTTATTTTATATTCTGAATATGAACTGTAACTCCACATTTGCTACTCTGCAACGAGAGAGAATCATGTAAATAGTCATCTGACGAGACGGAGAGTATGGTAATAATATTCTCCGCCGAAATAAATTTTTTATGACGACTTAACCGAGTTTGAGTCTCCATTAAATTGTACTATATTAGATTTATATATTTAATGCCATGGAAGTTTGTCTGCAACCTATTATCTAATATATATATATATATATATATATATGACTCTTTTTCTCAGACCATAGAAGGACTCATACCATCCCCAAAGTGTGTAAAATATAAGGAGTAATGATCTTTAATGATCTTCACCCATGATGTATTAGCCAGAGGCGTGAATTCAAATGAGTCAGGTAGGCTCTATTATTTGACATAGCTAATGAGAGAAGAGATATGTTAATATATATACTGCCTGGAGGGAAGGCAATTTTGAGTGAGAACCTGTTTGGAGGTTTGTCAGATGAGGTAGCACTAACAACTAATTTACTGAGTTGTAGTAATGAGTGGTTCACCAATCAGAGCAAACCTCGTGATGCTTTCTTAGGGTAGAAGTAAGATATATACAAGATATGGTTTGGTATGGGTTTATGGTATTGTATGTTATTCAATAACAAATTCTCTTTATACTTATATATTAAATACATATAATTTAGTTTGGTTGGGTGTTATGGCATATCGACTATTGTTGATTATTTAATGTCAAATCCTCTATATACTTATATATATCAAATATATATGATTTGGTTTGGTTTTATGGCATATCAACCATTGTTGGTTATCTAATGCCAGATCCTCTTTATACATAAATATTAAATATATATGATTAAGTTTGGTTTAGTTTTATGGCATATCAACCATTGTAGGTTATTTAATGCCAAATCCTCTTTATACATATATTTATTAAATATATATGATTTGGTTTGGTTGGGTTTTATGGTATAACAATCATTGTAAGTTACTATTTACCAACCCCTCCGCTCGGGCAGGATATGACACAAGGTCAATTTTTAAGCGGAGTTTAACAGGTTTTGAATTCAGAGTTTTCCTTCTCCTAGACTAGTTGCCTCACCAAGGCTGAAGAACCTAGTCCATCCTACTATTTACCCATAGCTGGAGGGAGAATAAGGGGGTTCATACCTTTCCCAAGGGTATTTGCCCGAAAGTGAACGTAATAGCACGACTGGAGTACAAACTCGCGTACTACAATTCCGCAGTTCATCGCTTTAACCATTACATCACGAGGACACCCCTCATTGTAAGTTAATTAATGCCAAATCCTCTTTATAAATATATATTATGTACATAGGATTTAGTTTGGTTGGGTATTATGGCATATCAACCATTGTAGGTTATTTAATGCCAAATCCTCTTTATACATATATTTATTAAATATATATGATTTGGTTTGGTTGGGTTTTATGGCATATCAACCATTGTGGGTTATTTAATGCGAAATCCTTTTTATACATATGTGTGTATATATATATATATATATATATATTCATCCACAGACAGACTGTTTTGTTCTATCAGAACTCTTCAGTGTGGCTAGACACGCAGGACGCTCGAAGCCGGGATCGAAACCCATCCAAATTTATGTTAGTCTAAGTCTCACACCTCTCGGCCACCAAGCGGACCATGTTGGCTAAGGGAATTTTTAAGGAATTTATTTAGTAACAGCAGCAGCATATATATATGATTTCTAAACACATTTTGTTGATAACATTCTTTAATGAACCTCAGCTTTTTGCACACAGTTAAATGGTTTTATGTATAAAATTGCAATTTAACATCAGTCATTTGTTTGCTCAAGTAGTTTGTTCTATTTGACCCATATCATGAGCTACCACTCCGGATCAGAGTGAACATGGACACAATGGCAATGATGAGGTCATCCATATTCCCCAACTCTCTAAGGCTGGACCCTTGCTATCAGATAGTTTATTGTCATATCCAGGACACTCATTGATAGAAGTCTTTACCCTCTGCAGAGATTCTATAGCTCCAGCTGTGTGGGCTGACAAGATCTGGGTGCCCCATGTACACTGTAAATAACCTGAGTTATATATCTAAACAAAGTAGGTAAAAAAGCTAAGTGAAAAACAATGAAATATACAGAGGAAGACTTAGGCTCAAGTAATGCTGAAAGCATCCCTAGTGAGATCACTAAAGTTACCCATTGATGAGCATGTTCAATACTTAGATACATGGCGCATTCAATAAGTTTTCTGACTTTGTTGTAAAATTTAAAAATTTAATTTAAGATTGTCGTAGACGCTTGAAAATTCACTATGTTATTGCTATACATCTTATGAGATGACTGACCAATTTTTATGATTTCAGCTTCAAATGAACAGCTACAGCAGGAATTAGAATACACCCTACTAAAGCCTGATTATCACAGCTGTTGAATTTCAAAAATGCAATCTGGACATAAGTACACTGAAGTACAATCTGGACATGAAGTACAATCTGGACATGAAGTACAATCTGGACTGAAGTACAATCTGGACATGAGTACACTGAAGCATTCCATGCATTTCTGTGGCATTTTTTCCAAGTTTAAAAAAAACGTTATTGCATATCATTCTGATATGCAATAACGTTTGGAAAAAATGCCACAGAAATGTATGGAATGCTTCAGTGTACTCATGTCCAGATTTAAAAAAAACGTTATTGCATATCATTCTGATATGCAATAACGTTTTTTTTAAACTTGGAAAAAATGCCACAGAAATGTATGGAATGCTTCAGACTGCTTATGGAGCACGAATCGAGCATCAGTTTTTGAGTGGCATAAGAGATTCAAGGAAGCCAGGGAGTCTGTGAGGGATGATGAGAGGTGGGGAATGAGTAAGGAAGTCAATACACCATAGTTTATTGGCCAAAGGGTTAGGATTAGGGTTCCTATGTTGACGTTTTAAGGTAGTTCAGGAAGAGATTCTGTCGGAAGAAGCCAGCACTCTTCAAATCGGGTCAGTAGCATTTCCACCAGGACAATGCACCAGTCCACAATTCCATCCTTGTCACAGACTATTTATGCAAGATGGGCATCAAGACAGTTCTTCACCCCCCCCTATAGTTGAGACCTTGCTCCCTGTGACTTTTGGTTATTTCCTAAGTTCAGAGGCTGCCATTATGAGACAATTGAGGATATGAAAGAGGCTGTGACGAAGGTCATTGACACGCTCATACAAGAGGACCTTGATGAGTCCTTCCAGAAGTTGTTGGAATGGTACAACAAGTGCATTGCAGCCGGAGGAGATTATTTCAAAGGAGACTAGAGTTTCATGTGTTTACTATCAATAAAAGTGCCCATACGAAAAAAGTCTGGAAACTTATTTAATGATCATTGTAGGTTACCACTTAAGCTACCACAAGTACTCTAAGGAACCTAGAACCGTTGTGCCATATCTTAACAAAACTTAGTAAATAACAATAAAATTAATGCAAGATGACTTGCAGTTAAATCACATTGAAAATTCACTTGATTTATAAAGTTAAGCAGAAATAAACATATTCAGCACGTTGATGAGAGACGTCTTCAGCAACATCAAGCCCTGTAAATAACCTGATGCATGTATGCAATATCACAACAAAGCTTTGTAAATAATAATTATAGATGCAAGATGACTTATCAACAAGTTTGCTCTCTCAATCTGTTCATATCAACCTATGCCAATTCAGCTGGGGCTGTAGAATACACTGACTGCTTCATTGCAGACAGGTAAGACCACACCCACCAATGAGTGTCCTGATATGACACTGAACAATCTGATGATGAAGTTCCTGTAATACTGGAGCTTTGGGGAATGCAGAATACCTCTTTATTGCCATCAGTCCCAGGTCCACTCTGGCCCGGAGTGATTGCACCAGATAAGGGTCTTATCTAAAAAAGTGGTACTTGATCCTCCTTGCTTAATACTCAGCATTATAAGGTATAGATCAAGGGTAAGTGGAGCAATCCCCTGCAAAGGAATAGCAATTGAAAAAGGGGCCTTTGGATCACCCTTAAATATGGTCAGTCATCTTATATATATTTACCAATCTCTCCGCATGAGCATGATCTGACATAAAGTCAATATTTGCAGAGTTTGACAGATTTGAATTCAGAGTTTTAGTAATTTGGTGTAGTAGCTATTCAAATGGGACCCTTCAGGTCACCCATGATGGTTGGCTAACATGCATACCTACTTACTTATAGATATATATATATATATATCATCATCATGTCGTGCCGCCAGCACAGATATCCCTGACCTTCTCTCACCACTTCTCCCTATCATTCATCGCTTCTGGCAGGTCTTCAGGGCTACATCCCATATCCTCACATAGTTGCTGTATGTATGTTCGAGCTGGTCATCCTGCTTTTGCTTGGCCATATGTGTGGGTCCATAGGAGTACATCACTGATGAGTTTGTCCTTGCTTCTCCAGCAGTGTCCTGTGTGTCTGGTTCATCTAACTTGTATACTTTTCGTGATGGGAGGCAGGTGGCCGTATAGTTGGTGCCTTGTGGGGTGTTGCCGCCAGGACTTGTTCATTGTTGCTCGCAGCATTCTTGTGTAATTGCCATCTAGCTTCTCCAGCCGTTTAGTTAGCGTCCAAGTAGTGTATCCATATAGCAGTATCGATACGACCGCTGCCTGGAAGAAACTGCGTTTCATTTTATTGGTCAGGTCTGATTTCCATATGATCGAGAGCCTATCGATAGCTGTCCATGCTTTCGTTAGCCGTGTGTTGATGTCTTTTTCGGTTGATGAGACACTGCTTCCTAGGTAGGTGAATTTGTCTACCAGTTTCAGAGAGGTTCCGTCTAGAGTGGAGATGTCGCCTGTTTGGTTATAACACATATATTCAGTTTTGTGTGCATTGACATGGAGGCCAATGCCTGTGATGGCTCCTTCTAAACTATGCAGTAACGCTATGTCATCAGCGTCGTCGGCGTCAGTAATTGTTTTTGCGGGGTACCTTCTGCTTCTTTTCTTTGTCAACTTGAAGCCATTTTCTCTGGTTTTGCCAATTGAAGTTCTAATATATATATATATATATATATATATATATATATTGATTTATTTACCTTCTTGTTCCCTTATGTAGTTATTTACACAAGCTCTCTGCCATGAGGTGGATTCAACACAAGGTCTATTATTTGGCGAGTAAAGTTGGTTTGAATACAGAGTTTTTTTTCTAGATTGATTGCCTTATCAAGGCTAAAGAACCCAGTTGGCCCTACTATTTTCCCATGGCTGGAGGGAGAACAGGTGGGCTCATGCTGTTCCCAGGGGCATTAGCAAAACACAAACAGCTTCAGCCAGGTTTGAACTTGGTTTGCCCATTCCATTTCCTACAAAGTGCCTCCTTTTTCACATATATTGAGATCTCAAATTCCAGTATATATATATATAAGTACATTAGTGTGATGGTATGTATGTGAATGCATATATTTCTTTCTTTCAAGTCGATAAAAATGAAGAAGTAAAAATCAAAAAGAAGAAGAACCACTTCTGTTTAAATAGAACCAATCAGTCCCAATTATAGGCCAAATCTATTGGCTGTAGACAAGATATTTGTGTTTGTTAGCAAAATACGTCCTTTCTTTCCAATTGATTAACTCAATAACCTTTTGATACCGTGATTAGGGCAAAAAATATGACTTTAACAATGACGACTAATTGATATAATCATACAAATTTAGTGAATGGCAGGGGGAAGTGAAGGATATGAAATACCAGAAATTCCAAAGATTCAATTCTTAGATTCAATACATCTATCTATCACAGTCTGTTTATATCTATTCTATTATATCCATATCTATCTATCTATCTATCTATCTGTTTGTTTGTTTGTTTGTTCATATCTATCTATCTATCTATCTATCTCTTTTTATCTCTATTAATTTCTTTCATTATACATATATACATATTTCTTTTGTTCTCTATCTATCTACATATGCCCATGCTTCTTCATCTATCTATCTATCTATCTATCTATCTATCTATCTCAGTTTATTCCTATCTATCTATCTATCTATCTATCTCAGTTTATTCCTATCTATCTATCTATCTATCTATCTATCTCAGTTTATGTTTATTCCTATCTATCTATCTATCTATCTATCTCAGTTTCTTCCTATCTATCTATCTATCTATCTATCTATCTATCTATCTATCTATCTCAGTTTATTCCTATCTATCTATCTATCTATCTATCTATCTCAGTTTATTCCTATCTATCTATCTATCTATCTATCTATCTATCTCAGTTTATTCCTATCTATCTATCTATCTATCTATCTATCTATCTCAGTTTATTCCTATCTATCTATCTATCTATTAATCTATCTATCTCAGTCTGTTGATGTCTACATATTTCTTTCTATATCCAGATCTATCTTTCTACCTGTTTATTCATTTATCTACCTATCAATCAATTATAGTCAATTCATATCTATCAACCTTTCTTTCTACCTGTTAGTTCATATTTGTAACTATCTCAGTATCAATCTATTATAGTCTATTCATAACTATTTATTTATCTCTCCATATCTATTTTTCTACCTGTTAATACATATCTATATGAAGAGTAAATAAAGGATTGTAATCCGATAATATGTTGAAAAACTGATAACAACAATCCAAGTGGAAGGAATGATTTATTAATAAACCATTCCTTTCACTTGGATCGTTGTTATCAGTTTTTCTACACATATCTATATCTATCTATCTATCAATCTCACATTATTTCTATCTATCTCAAAATATAGATATCTATATGAATCTAGATCTCAGAGTTTTCCTATCTATCTATCTAAGACTTTATCTATCTATCTATCTATCAATCTATCTATCTATCTATCTATCTATCTATCTATCTATCTATCTAAGACTTTTCCTATCTATCTATCTATCTATCTATCTATCTATCTATCTATCTAAGACTTTTCCTATCTATCTATCTATCTATCTATCTATCTAAGACATTTCCTATCTATCTATCTATCTATCTATCTATCTATCTATCTATCTAAGACTTTTCCTATCTATCTATCTATCTATCTATCTATCTATCTATCTATCTATCTAAGACTTTTCCTATCTATCTATCTGTCTATCTATCTATCTAAGACTTTTCCTATCTATCTATCTATCTATCTATCTATCTATCTATCTATCTATCTATCTATCTATCTAAGACTTTTCCTATCTATCTATCTATCTAAGACTTTTCCTATCTATCTATCTATCTATCTATCTATCTATCTATCTATCTATCTAAGACTTTTCCTATCTATCTATCTGTCTATCTATCTATCTAAGACTTTTCCTATCTATCTATCTATCTATCTATCTATCTATCTGTCTGTCTATCTAAAACTTTTCTTATCTATCTATCTATCTATCTATCTATCTAAAACTTTTCTTATCTATCTATCTATCTATCTATCTATCTAAGGCTTTCCTATCTAGCTATATATCTATCTTAGTTTCTTCATATCAATTTATCTTGTGCAGTTTATTCATATTTTTCTCAGTCTATTGATCTATGTATCTCAATGTGTTCATCTGCATATTTCAGTTTATTCATATTTATTGATCCGTTAATCTATCCATATCTATTTCTATTACATAATAACTGTTACATGGTTTCAAGTAACATCCTATTTAATTATAATTTGCCCAAAATCATTTATCTTCAATTAACTATTCCCATCTACTCCTAATAATTTACAAGTCTTCATATAGCTTTGAGAAATTATTCGTATTTAATATGATTAATTTGTATTCAATTATATGGTTTCAAGTATTCCTATCTAATACTAATGGTTCCTAAGAAATTAAACGTATCTTCACAATCATTTTAAGCAGGTAAAAACTTCATTTTTATTTTAATGATCAATTTTTTAAGAGCCACTGTATTAAAGTTCACAATTATGTCAAACAGATAAAAACTTTTTATTTAGTTGCAATATCAACGTTTTGAAAGCCAATGTATGAATAAAGTTCACAATTCTTATGAACAGACACACACTTCGTACTTAGTTGCCATATCAATATTTTAAGAGCCCATATATTCAATAAGTTTACAATCAATTTACACAAATAATCACTTCTGAAGAAGCAGTTTGATTTGTTTGCTTGGGTTTTAAGGCATATCAACCTTTGTTGGTTATTTAATGCCAAATTCAATTTTTATTCAAATGAGTAGTTCTATTTCAAATAATTCTGTTGAGCATAAGTAGAATGTTTAAATTTCAAAACAGTTCTATTTCAAGTTATTCAGTTTAGCATTTGTTCTATTTCAAGTTATTCAGTTTAGCAAAAGTACAAAGATTAGTTCTATTTGACCCATAGATAGGACCCTATCAGGTGCTTCCACCACAGGTCAGAATGGGTCTGGGAGCAATAGCAATGAAGGGGTACTCTGCATTCCTCAAAGCTCCTGCATTACTGGAACCTCACTATCAGATTGTTTAGTGTCATATCCAGGACACTCGTTGGTAGGGCTTACCCCTCTGCAGAGAAGCAGTTGGTGTATTCTACAGCCCCAGCTGACTGTGCTATAGGACACTCATTGAAGGAGTTTTACCCCTCTGCATAGAAGCAGTTGGTGTATTCTACAGTCCCAACCAACTGGGCCATAACGCAAGCATTGGAGGAGTCATACCCCTTTTAGAGATGCAGTCTGTGTATTCTACCGCCCCCTCTAACTGAGCAAGAAGTGGTTTGTTTTGGTTTATCTGTTTAGTGTTTAGTTAAACAGTTGAAACTTTAATTCAAATTTAACTATAGTATTTATGAAGTAGAAATATAGTAAGTATATTTATAGGTAGGTTTTTAAGTATTTCACTCTATTCATATCTCCCTATCTGTCAAAGTTCCAAAGGAGGAAGAACAAATGGATTCATTAACAGAAGCCAGAAAGAAGGAAAGAAGAAAAAAGAAGTAGAAATATATTTAGTATATTCATAAGTAGGTTTGTAAGTATAGATTTTTTTCGAGATATTTATAAGTAGGTTTGTAAATATAGATTTTTTTCAAGATATTTATATTTATAAGTAGGTTTGTAGGTATAGATTTTTTTTCAAGATATACGTTTGATTGTTGAATTTAGATTTGTATATTTAATATAATCATTCATAAACAGTTAAAATTTCAAGTAACTATTCTTAATACAAATAATTTGCATATAGTTATATGGTCTCAATTATTCTTATCTAATACAAATAATTTTCAAACAAATCTATTTGATAGATGGATAGGACCCTAACAGGTACAAACACTCCAGATCAGAGTTGACTGGAGAGTAATAGCAACAAAGCAATGATTCCTCATCCCCCAGAGCTCCAGAACAGGAGCCTCACCACTGGATGCAGTTTAATGCTACAATCAAGATCCCCCACAACATTTTTGTGGGGAGGAAATTTTATCTCCTCGCAGGAAATAAAATTAGTGCATTTTAGGTTTTGCTGGCATAGTAATAAATAAATACATCAAAATTTTCATTCTTTTTAATAATTTTTATATATAATGATTTAGCGGACAGAAAGAAAGAAAGAAAGAAAGAAAGAAAGAAAGAAAGAAAGAAAGAAAGAAAGAAAGAAAAAGCTGGAATGAATGTCTGAAAGAAAGAGTCAATGGCAAAGGTAAAAGGGAGGAAATGAAAGAAAGAAAAAGAGAAATGAGAAGAAAGAAAGAAAGAGAGAAATTGGAATGAATGTCTGAAAGAAAGAGTCAATGGCGAAGGTAAAAGGGATGAAAAGAATGAAAGAAAAAGAGAAATGAAAAGAAAGAAAGAAAGAAAGTAAGAAAGAAACTGGAATGATTGTATGAAAGAAAGAGTCAATGGCGAAGGTAAAGGGTAGGAAAAGAAAGAAAGAAAGAAAAAAAGAAAGAAGAAAGAAAAAGCTGGAATGAATGTCTGAAAGAAAGAGTCAATGGCGAAAGAAAAGAAAGAAAGAAAGAAAGAAAGAAAGAAAGAAAGAAAAAAAAGAAAAAAGAAAGAAATGACTGAAATGAATGTATGAAAGAAAGAGTCAATGGCGAAGGTAAAGGGGAGGAAAAGAAAGAAGGAAAAAGGGAAATGAGAAAAAAGAAAGAAAGAAAGAAAGAAACTGGAATGAATGTATGAAAGAAAGAGTCAATGGCGAAGGTAAAGGGGAGGAAAAGAAAGAAAGAAAGAAAGAAAGAAAGAAAAAGGTGGAATGAATGTTTGAAAGAAAGAGTCAATGGCGAAAAAAAGAAAGAAAGAAAGAAAGAAGGAAAAAGAAAGAAATGATTGGAATGAATGTTTGAAAGAAAGAGTCAATAGTGAAGGTAAAGGTGAGGAAGAAAGAAAGAAAGAAAAAGAGAAATGTAAAGAACGAATGAAAGAAAGAAAGAAAGAAAGAAAAAAGAAAGAAAGAACGGAAATGAATGTATGAAAGAAAAAGTCATTGGCGAAAGTAAAGGGGGGAAAGAAAGAAAGAAAAAGAGAAATCAGAAGAAAGAAAGAAAGAAAGAAAAAAAGAAAGGAAGAAACTGGAATGAATGTATGAAATAAAGAGTCAATGGCGAAGGTAAAGGGGAGGAAAAGTAAGAAAGAAAAAGAGAAATTAGAAGAAAGAAAGAAAGAAAGAAAGAAATTGGGAAAAAGCTGGAGGTGAATAAAAACGAAAAAGCATAGAAAAAGAAAAAAGAAAAAAAGAAGGACGAAAGAATATAAAAAGAAAAAGAAAGAGAAGAGAAAAATAAGGAAGGTAAGGAAAGAAAAAAGAAATTAACGAAGAAAGATTTGGAGAATTTCAAATGAATTAGTGTTGATATAAAACTGATTTACACCATTTAATTTTGTTCCTTTACTCCTTTTACATCAGAAATTTTGTCAAGTGTTGACGCCTTTCTGGTTTGTCAGAAGTTACAAACATTATGGCACCTGGAAAAAAACAAGAGAATACTAACAATGAGGACAATCTAAGAATTCATGGAATGTGACAAACAACTAATTTATGTTATCCAGAACTTCTTGCAGATGCACCTTTGAAGAGAGAAAGAAGAAAAACAAGAGATGCAAGAATTTGGGGACTAATTTGCTGGTTTGTCTTTATGAAAAAGTAAAAACAATGGAAGCACGAATTTTCTCTAAAACTTAAAAGTGAGTCATTCCAGAAAACAGACAAGCTTAGAATGTATTTCTCTCAGATAGTTCTGGCTTGTTTGTCCAAAAAGAAAATAACTTGAAAAGACAGAATTATCTCTCATGTTTTTATGGATTGTCATACCAAAGAGAAAATAACTAGAAAAGCGAGAATTTTCATTCAGATTTTTACGGATCGTCATTCCAAAGAGAAAATAACAAGAAAAGCGAGAATTTTCATTCAGATTTTTATGGATTGTCATTCCAAAGAGAAAATAACTAGAAAAGCGAGAATTTTTTCTCCGATTTTTATGGATTGTCATGCCAAAGAGAAAATTGCAAGAAAAGCAAGAATTTTCCCTCAGATTTTTATGGATTGTTTTTTCAGCTTGCAAAAAGTTAGAAAATCCCGAATTTTTTCTCAGATTTTATAGATTGTTTTTCCAGATTGCAAAAAAGAGAGAAAAGCGAGAATTTTATCCTAATTTTTTATGGATTGTTTTTTCAGAAAGAAAATACAAATGGAAGCCAAAATATTTTTTCCAGATTTTTATAGAATTTTTTTCCAGTAAACAAAAACTGAGAAAACCAGTGTTTTCTCTCAGACGTTTTATAGATTTCCAGAAAGCACAAAATGGGATTTCCAGAAATCACCAATTTTGTTTCTTTTATCAGACTTCTCAAACTGAAAATCGATTTTAATGTGTTCACTTTATTACACCTATTTATCTTATTATCAAAATATTATTAACGATTTTTTTGAGGCTAAGAGTAACTTTATATTACTTACTCTTACATGTTAAGAAGTGTATACTTATACACTTTGATAATTCAATATTTTTACCCAAACAACCGTTTTCCCTTGGGTTGGTAAGTTTTATTATATTTTATCTACAATGTTCTGTCTGGAAAGTTTATCACATAAATCATGGTTCGATCTGATAAGAATGACCGATTATTTTATGGGGTTCTTAGGCTTCCTGTTTGCCATTTCCACTGAGGTCTTTTGCCAACAAAAAGTTATAAAGGCAATTCACACAATTTTCAAAGACATTCATGCTATTTTTTCTACAAATTTCTGAAACAGAAGAAACAGTCTCCTGATGTTGAAGCTGATAAAGGAAAAATAACATTAGTCTTATAGATATTGTTCGTATATATATATATATATATATATATAAATATATATATATATATATATATATAAATATATATATATATATATATATATATACAATTATACTTATAGATATATTTGCATACATATATGTATATATGTGTGTGCATGAGTGTGTGTGTGTGAATATATGTATATATATAGAGAGTGAAACAAAGAAATATAAATGCATTGCTGTATATTGACTACATACTGCGTATGCACATTCATGCATCTCCCTGTCTCGGTCTTTGTCTCTCTCCTCCTCCTCCTCTCTCTCTCTCTCTCTCTCTCTCTCTGTATATATATATATATATACGAGGATCATTAAATAAGTTTCCATAATTGTTCGTATGGACACTTTTATTGATAGTACACACGTGAAACTCTAGTCCTCTTCGAAGTAATCTCCTCCGGTTACAATGCACTTATTGTACCGTTCCAACAACTTCTGGAAGGTCCCATCGAAGTCCTCTTGTGTGAGCGTGTCAATGACCTTCGTCACAGCCTCTTTCATCTCCTCAATTGTCTCATAACGACAGACCATCAGCTTAGGGAATAACCAAAAGTCACAGGGAACAAGGTCTCGTCTATAGGGAGGCTGACGAACTGTCTTGATGCCCATCTTGGTCAAATAGTCTGTGACAAGGATGGAGTTGTGGACTGGTGCATTGTCCTGGTGGAAATGCTACTGACCCGATTTGAAGAGTGCTGGCTTCTTCCGACGGAATCTCTTCCTGAACTCCCTTAAAACCTCAACATAGTAACCCTAACCCTTTGGCCAATCAACTCTGGTGTATTGACTTCCTTACTCGTTCCATACCTCTCATCATCCCTTACAGACTCCCGGGCTTCCTTGAATCTATTATGCCACTCAAAAACTATTGCTCGATTCTTGCAAGATGGTCGAAAAGCAGCCGGAAGCATTCCATACGTTTCTGTGGCATTTTTTCCAAGTTTAAAACAGAATTTCATTGCATATCATTCTTCTAAAGTGTACACACGTCCAGATTGCATTTTTAAAATTCACCAGCTGTGACAATCAGGCTTTAGTAGGGTGTATTCCAATTGCTGCTGTAGCAGTTGGTTTGAGCCTGAAATAAAAATTGGTCTGTCATCTCATAAGATGTATAGTCATAACATAATAAATTTAAAGAGTCTACGACAATTTTAATGCCTGTACAAAAAAAGTCTGGAAACTTATTGAATGCACAACGTATATATATATATATATATATATATATATATATATATATATATATGTGTATATATATATATATATATATATATATATATATATATACCCTTCCTCGCAAGCAGGATACTATAATAGGTCAATTTTTATGCAGAAATAAATAAATTGGAATTCTGAAATTCCCTTCTCCTAGATCAGTTGCCATACCAAGCTTACCGAAGTCTAGTCTACTCTTCTATTTACCCATAGCTGGAGGGAGAATAATTAGATTCATATCTTTTCCAAAGGTATTAGCGCAGTATGAAATGCATCAGCCTCGTCAAGGATGTGAACTGGTGACACCGTCTCCATTTCCAACCACGGTAAACATTACACCGTGAATAATTTTGGTGGCAGAGGTGTAACAATACAAGTGTTTCTGTAAGTGGAGAGCAAGGTGCAAACATGTGGGAAGAGCTCTGTTCCGAGAATAACAAAAAAGTTCCTGCATGGTGTCATTTAACCATTTCCTCCTGCTTCCACAGCCTTGGAGACTGAAAGGAGAGAGAGAGAGAGAGAGAGAATAAACCATGAAAGGTACTATCACTAATCGTCAAGTGATTTTTTTGTAACATCATTGACATAGCAACCTTGTAACAGACATATTTGGGGCCGGTGAACACGCTTGCATAGAAGGTTAACAATTGCCTATTTAGGTAGCTTCTCATCATGATGCTGACGATAATAAAGGAAAGGACTAGGTACAAACCACCTTGGCATTAGTTTGGTTAGGTTTCTTTATTTAATGGCATATCCACCTTCATGGGTTATTTATTACCAAAGCCATCTTTGTAGAAGAACAGTAGTGGTACTATTGAAGCCATAGCTGGTAGGGATAAGTGGGTTCAAACTTTCTCAAAGGCAGTCCAAAAAAGAAATTAATTGCACAACTGGAGTTTGAACTCGATTGCTATGATATCGAAATTCAACACATTAACAACTACATCATGAGTTGCCAGAATGAGGTTGGGTTGAATACAGCATCGGACTGCCCCCACGGACTCCAGCTCCTGGTTTTCCCACTCCAGCACAATAATTTACTCTGCTATTCTGGTTGGAGTTTGAATTCAGAGTTATTCCCTAAGTTCAGACTACATTCTGTTGTAGATACGTGGTGCATTCAATAAGAATCGCAATACTCGTAGTCACTGTACTGTCTGCAAATAAATGATTAATATTGAATAGAATTATTACAGTTAAATTGAAAAAATTACAACCATTTAACTTATAATATTAAATACTGCTTCGTCAGTAACTTCGTATAAACAGATATGTGGTGCCTTCAATAAGTACTATCAATAAAAGTGCCCATAGGAAAAAAAGTCTGGAAACTTATTTAATGATCCGGGTATATATATATATATATATATATATTAAAATAGGTAAGTCCTCGAAGTGATTTGTTCTTACATACGTGTATGTCTACAGCTTGTTGCTTTCGTCAGAGAACATATATGGCACAAGGCCTAGTTAATTGGGTACTCAATGAAACTTGAACTCACTCGTGTTTGCAGTTTGAATGATTTTCATTTGGTTATGGGATTATGTAGAGGTCATACTCTCTTTTTCTTAGAGTGTATTTTACCTTAGTCTGCTTTACCCCTTATTGATATTTGATATATTTTGTCTTTGTATGTGTGTGTGTGTGTGTGTGTGCATGTGTGTGTGTGTGTGTGTGTGTGTGTGTGTGTGTTGGAGATTTTTGCGTGTGTATGAGTGATAGTGTGGTTTGAAATTTAATGGTTACCATTTTTCTAATAATTTTTGTCTGTGTATATATACATATATATGTATATATATATATGTTTCCAGTTTGATGCTTTCGTCAGAGAACATATGTGGCACAAGGTCTACTTAATGGGGTATTCAATGAGACTTGAACTTACTCGTATTTGGAGTTTGAATGATTTTTATTATGAAGGCTGGCCCTTCCTTTTTCTTAATAAATAAATAAATTCTAAAAAAAAAAAACAAATCTTTTCGTGGACCTACCTATTTTAAAATGATTTTATTCTCTCTTTGGACCTACAACAACATATTATATATATATATATATATTAATCTTTATATCTAATCTATAATTCTGTTGGTGTGAAAAAAAACTAGATTGTACAATTTGAAAATTCTACAAACTGATACCTGGAAAAAAATTCAGTAAAAAAAAAAAAAACGAAAAACACACGTGCTACTTGAAAATAATCAAGTTGCACGTATATCTACCCAAAAGAAAAAACACCGACAGAATTACCGATGCTAAAACGTAATTAAGTGCTCAATACTTGAGATAGAGCTAATATCATGAAAAGGGTTCCTATATGGCTAAGTGCAAGTCTACCAAGGTTTCATCTTAACGGCTTTTCAGGATTGCATTGGCCAATGCGATCATGAGAAGCCGTTTAGGTGAAACCTAGGGAGACTTGCTCTTGGCCATGTAGTAATTATTTTCATATATATAAATATATATTTATGAAAATTGCATCATCCAATGTCTTCGGTGTGACATCAGCTCTCTAAACCGCTGCATGGGGAAATAAGTCTTGATATGTTTATCATATTTACCAACCCGTGGAGGTGCCCGTGGTGTAGTCGTTATCGTCGTAGGAAATGGACATGGCGACACGAGTTCAAATTCTGGACGACACTGATTGCATTTTACATAGCACTAATACCCTTGGGAAAGGTATGAATCCAATTATTCTCCCTCCAGCTATGGGTAAATTGTAGGGCAGACTATGTTCTTCAGCCTTGGTGAGGCAACTAGTCTAGGAGAAGGAAAACTCTGAATTGAAACCTGTTAAACTCCGCTTAAAAATTGACCTTGTGTCATATCCTACCCGAGCGGAGGGGTTGGTAAATAGTATCATATTTACTAACCCTTGCGCTCGAGCAGGATATGACACAAGGTCATTTTAAGCGGTGTTTAACAGGTTTGATATGTTTATCATCCATGTTCTGTCTTCCCAAACTTACAACAGGTTTTCGGATCATCATCACTTTCATGTTCCATAACATTTTTAGTTCTCGGGCAAGATCCAGGTATTTTTCAGTTTTTTTGCTTTCTTTATTTTTTCATGCCAGAACAGCAAAATACATTTGATAATATGTTCTTTTCTTCTAATCAATTAAAACTAGATCTTGTCTTCTGGCCAGGATTTAATGATTCCTTTATATCTTAATGGAGGGGCCTGTGGTGTAATGGTTATCGTCGTAGGAAATGGACACGGCGACACGAGTTCAAATCCTAGACGAGACTGATTGCATTTCACGTAGCACTAATACCCTTAGGAAAGGTATGAATCCATTTATTCTCCCTCCAGCTATGGGTAAATAGTAGGACGGGCTGGGTTCTTCTGCCTTGGTGAGGCAATTAGTCTAGGAGAAGGAAAACTCTGAATTCAAACCTGTTAAACTCCGTTTAAAAGTTGACCTTGTGTCATATCCTTCCCGGGCGGAGGGGTTGGTAAATAGGTATATATCTTAAAATCACAGAGAATTTTATGTATTTCATTGGCGCTTGCAATTCCCCAGCGTGTTATCAATATATGAGTCTTACAAGACGATGGATCTGCACTTGAGATTTGGCAAAGGTTCAGTCAATATTGTGTAGCATTAAAAGCAATCTCTCTTCCACTGCACTAACAGTAACATGAAACACTTGAGCTCCCACTCCCCATGACTAGTCTTACAGAGGTCATAATTCAAAACTGTAAGTTACCCAAGGCGAGATGTAGGATTTTCATAAATATATAAATATAAATATATTACCGTTAATGGCGCACTCATCATCATCATCATCATGTCGTGCCACAAGCACGGATATCCCTGACCCTCTCTCGCCATTTTTCCCAATCGTTCATCGCCTCTGGCAGGTCTTTTGGGTTACATCCCGTATCCTCACACAGCTGCTGTATGTATGTTCTAGCTGTTCGTCCTGCTTTAGCTCGGCCATATGTGGGGGTCCATAGGAGTACATCACTTATGAGCTCGTCCCTGCTCCCCCAGCAGTGTCCTGCGTGCCTGGCTCATCTAGCTTGGGTAGTTTTCTTGATGGGAAGCAGGTGGCCGTATAGTTGGTGCTCTGTGGAGTGTTGCCGCCAGGACTTGTTCAATATTGCTCGCAACATTCTTGTGTAGTTGCCGTCTAGCTTCTTCTCCAGGCGTTTTGTTAGCGTCCAAGTGGTACATCCATACAGCAGTATCGACACGACCGCTGCCTGGAAGAAACTGCGTTTCATTTTATCGGTCAGGTCTGATTTCCATATGACCGATAGTTTATCGATAGCTGTCCATGCCTTCGTTAGCCGCGTGTCGATGTCTTTTTCGGTTGATGAGACACTGCTTCCCAGGTATGTGAATTTATTCCCTCCTAATTCCACTATATTACTAATTTTATTCCCACAAAATTTCTTTACCTTAAAGATGCCATGAATGGCAAAGAACTGCAAACGCGGCATATGAAAGTAATGGTGATTACAATGGTAGTCGAAGTCCTTGGATCTGTAGCAGAAAGAAACTTGTATGTTTTGTTTGGCGAGTAATTTAATTTGACCGTTAGAGTCGCCGAACAATTTCACCCAATCAGGATGCCCTATCCTATTCAGCCCGAACCATATTTCCTAGCAGCACCAAAAATTGAAGAAAGCCTGCGAATCTCTCTCTCCCTCAGAAATCCTCAATAGGAACGGACGTCTATTCGTCTGCTCCTGAATAGCAGTAGCACCATGATACTCTATGAGGAGAGCCATCTAGTTTATGGACCCCTTGGGTCTATTCTTCTAGACCAAGGGATCCTAGTTAAACACAAATTAGATGATACACTCTTACAACTTCTTTCCTTCCAACGAAACCCCGCAGCATACGAGCGTAAACCCCTTTACTTCATGCTGCCATTAAAACCTTGATACAAAAACCTAACGACGTCTTCGTTCTTCTCCACTACCTTTATTTTCCATCAACATTTAGCGAGGGGATAACAACCAACGAAATACCAACGCTACCAACGAATTACCAACGCTACCAACGAATTACCAACGCTACAAACGAAATACCAACGCAACCAACGTAATACCAACGCAACCAAAGTAATACCAACAAAACCAACTTAAACTTTAAACCAAAAACACAATAATAATAATAATAATATCCCCATCGCTAATAAATGGCGACCTTCCGACTTGTGAGAACACGCAACCATATATGAAAACAAATTAAACATAGCACTACAAAATGGAAATTAAATATCAAAACACAATATCCCCCCCTACAGATCAGTTCCCAAGAAAAAGAGACTGGTCGGAGATCAGAGGAAGAATTGCAGCGATCCAGACCACAGCATCACTAAAATTAGCAAGAATATTTAGAAGTTTGTAAAATAATTAGAGTGAATAATGAATTATATCAGTTAATTTATTTATTTGGTAAAATTGTAAGTTAAAGACTTTGAATGCATGTGTTGTTCATTGCAAAGGTCATACGTGAGCACTGGTGACAACCAGGTTCCATACCTCATGTCAAAATAAAGTTTGGGAAGACAGAATATGGATGATAAACATAGCAAGGCTTGTCAACTGGCATGGGGAAATAACATGTGATGATTCAATGCAGTGGTTTAGAGAGAAGATGTCACACCGAAGACATTGGATGATGCAATAAATGATTAAAATAAATTATATATAAAAGATAGATAAAGTGCGTCTTCAGTCAGCCTTCAGTGACTCTTCAGAGAGTTGGTAGAGTCGGTTGGAGGTGGGTGTCTCTTTGGTGTGCCATCTGGTTGTTCAAAGACCTTTACGATGTCTTTCTCTCTCGTTCCCTTGTGTTTGTACTTACTCCTATAAAATATCGGGTCCGAATAAAACCCCTTCATATATGAAACAACTAAGTTGCCTTGTATTTGAAGGATGTAACACTGTCTAATATTTGAGATGATGCTGGTTTGTTAGACTACATCACACAAGCGGCTCCCTGGTTCCTCGCTCCATCTGGTGTTATGGTGTTGTACCTATTTCTATTAGAACACATAGTGTTACGAATTGAATGACGTAACGTTACGAGTTCTGGATATGTGAGGAGACTTGCCGTTACTCAGACTCCAGTGAAAAGCCACCAGTTAGAACTGGTGTAAAATAATGATTATAAAAATTAATGGCTTTATTCATCTTATTTTACACACATTGTTTTGTGTTGGGATGTGAGGTCGGTCTGTTTAATAAGAGGACGAAAGCCTCTAATAGGTAGTCACAAAAATAGTTCTTGTATTATTCATTATTTAACTACGGACCTAATGTATTTAGACAAAGAGAGACAGACTGACAGAGAGCACACACACACACACACACACACACACACACACATATATATATATATAGACACAAATATACATACATATGTATATACACCTATATATATACATATATATATACACACATATACATCATATATACACATATACACACAAGTCTGTATACATGCATGCATGCATATACAGGCACACATATATATACACACGTATATACACACATATATGTATATATACACACACATAAATATACATGCAGATACATACTCACATATATGCACATATATATATATATATATATAGGCATACATACATACATACATACATACATATATATATATATATATATATATAAATTACAGGCACACATACATACATACATACATACATATATATATATATATATATATACAGACAGAAATATATACACATACATATATACCTATATTCATATATATATATATATATACTCACACACTCTTTCTCTCTCTCTCTCTCTCTCACACACACACACACATATATTTATATATACCTATATATACATAAACATTATCCCTTAGTAGTGCATACATCTTCATCTAAATTTTAAAATTAAAAACATTTAAAGCTTCTTGATTGAACAATTGATAGATTTTTTTATGGCATGTCTAACCGCCTAGGGTTATCTTAGGCAAAAATGTTTTGGAATTGTGTAAACTATACATGTTCATTCAGAGTTTTTTTTTGGCACAGTTATATAATATTAAGTCATTCTATTTCATATGAATAATTTCTAATCAGATTTAATAGACCCATAGATGGGGCCCTAACAGGTACTCTCACTCTAGGTCAGAAGAGATGACATCACTCTCCCCTGAACACCCGAACTGGAGCCTTATGCAGTTTAGAGTAATACCTAGGATGCTGCTTTTTTGGGAGGGTCTAACTCCTCTACCGGGATAACGGGTGGTTGGAAGCTTTCGTTTTTAGACTTTTTGATCAGACCGCCTATACAAACATGATGAAGTTTACTAATAGAACGTATGGAGAAAAAAGCTTGACAGCAATTACGCAAGAATGCTGTGAGCAATATTGAACATATTCTGGAGACAGCACCCTACAAAGCAGCAGCTGGACGGCCACCAACTACCCATCTCAAAAACTATCCAAATTAGACGAAGCAGACATGCGGGACACTGCTAGAGAAGTGGAGACGAATTCATAAGTGACATACTCCTGTTGACCCTCTCACATGGACGAGCAAAGACAGGACGACCAGCTAGAGCCTACATACAACAGCTCTGTGCAGATACAGGATGTTGAATTGAAGACCTACCGGGAGCGATGGACGATAGAGACGGGTGGCAGGAAAGGATCAGGAAGATCCGTGCCGGTGGCGTGACGTGATGATGATGATGATACATCGGGGTAATTGTTATATAATTATGGAATGATTTTTTATATAAGTCATTTTTCGTTATTTATATTTTATCATTCAGTTTGGTTGGGCTTTGAACTATTCGGCTCTTAGTTTAGGTGCACAGACACTGGGTACAGTTTACGCTCGCGTACAGAGGATATGACAATCACAATTGTCATAATAAACCCCAGATAGGAAATGGACTGGAGTGTGAATGACGTCATGCCCGGAAGCAATGGGCTGAGAATTTGGGTATTTTGAAAAAGACGTCAGTTGGATTTTTACTGAGGAGCAGTCCAGTTGGTTGTCGAACCAGTTGAGTTGGGAGATGACTTGGGCCATGTCGAGAGTTGAAGTTTAGTTAAGACCATGGTGTTGAGAAGTTGAAGTCTGACCATGGAGTTCTGCAGATCTTTACCGACTGAGATCTTAAACACTGCGGGATGCACTGTGCGTTTGTGGGGGTCCGACCAGGCAAATGTTAGTTTTGTTAGTATATAATGATTATGAAAGACTTTTAAGAATTGTGTCACGCTCCCCTCGTGTCGAAGAACCGAACTCAGAAGTCAAGAAGTTAATAAACGTTCGTACCTGAACAACAGTGAGTTCGCCTGTTAATGTATTGTGTATTTCCCTTTATTTGAATTTGTACATGTGCCGTTGGATAGGAGATATCATTGTGATTATGATATGATTATGATTATAGTTGTGGATATACGACATCAAGCATTTTGGTGCCGTGACCAGGATCTGGGACCAGAGTATGGTCCTTTTATGGTTTTGAGATTCTTCAAGGAATTGCAGAGGGCTCTATTGTGTTTGGGAGAGATAGACCAATTGACAGTGGTCAAAAGTTGAAGAAAAAGGGGAAACATTTACCTTGGTTTGATTATGAGCTATGCTTAGTTGTAAAGGTCGCTTTAATGGAAAATGTACAGGGTACGAACAATAGTAGTGTGCGTTATTAAAATATATATATATATATAAATTAATGACAGAGATTACTAGAGAATAAGGTTAGAAGTAATAAGTTACCGATGTAGAAGGAAAGCCAGAAGAGAAAAAGACACATAATGAGCAATTGATCCGTAAAAATAAAAAAAGATAAAATAAAGACCAAAATAAATACAATCATTGTGATTATGATATAATTTTTTCACACAGTTAAATGGTTTTACTTATTCTTTTATCTAATACAAATAATTCTATTTACTATTAATCACTTAGAATCCAATTAAACATCCTTCATTTATTTACACACAGTTTATTGATCAAACAGTTTCATTTCAAACTATTTAGTTTTGCATTTCAGCAAAGTTAAATGATTCAAAGTATTGCAAGATATCACAAACAATTCAATTAAACATCAGCCACTTGTTTACACACAGTTAAAAGATCCAACTGTAATATTTTAAACAGTTCAGTTTATCATAAGTGATTTGTTTGCCCATAGTTTAAATGTCAAACAGTTCTATTTGACCCATAGATAGGACCCTATCAGGGGCTACCACTGCGGGCGATTGTGGACCTGGGAGCGATGGCAATGAAGGGGTTCTCTGCATTTCCCAAATCTCCTGCATTACTGATATTGTATAGCCATGACCATGACCGCCTATACAAATACATAATATATATACATCTACATATGCATGCAGAATCATAACGACAACACAATAAATACGAGCGACACAGTCTTTTAGAAAAATATACCTCTCATTTTATTTGAAAGGGTTGTGTGTGAGAGGGAGTTGGAGACCGAACAGAACTGCAACATATTGACATCCCCACTCTTATGGCCATCAGCGTTTCTTTCCCGTTCTCCAGGGTTGCTTAACCGGAGGCCCGGGGCCCAGCTCTCTGCTGGGTGCTGGTCTTCTCTACCGCATCTTGCCTCCAACTGGTCTGGTCTCCAAACTGCTCAATTGGGGGCCTGAGGGCCCACTCTGCTTGGTGCTTGTCTTCTCTACCAACTCTTGTCTCCCACTGGTCTAGTCTCCAAACTGATTGAATTTTCTGTGCACTCAGTTATATAATAGTTCAACGTCCACCTTCTTGTAGACGTCACAATCGCACTCATTCAACCCGTCCACAGTCAAGGTTATATTCTGATATTCTTTGAGTGGATGCACCTGTTATTCACATTGGTGCATTTCCCATTTTGACAGCCTGGCTGAGTCGAAGGTCAATATACAACACTGAAGCCTCACCATCAGATATTTTGTGTGTCATATCTAGGATACTCATTAGGAGGTCTTACCCCTCTGCAGAGATGCAGTCGGTATATTCTACTATCATAGTCATCTGGGGCAGCTTAAAATTTGATTAATTTACACTTGCTATTCCATTGTGCATCATTGAATTTGGCTTTAATTTAATTGGTCCTTATGGCGTTGTTTTGTGTTGTTATTGAAGAGATTCAGTTTCTCTTTTAAGATTCTTCTTTCTTTGTTAAGTCCACAACTTCTGAGTGATTTTCCAATTTGTTGCTTGAAATAGCCATTTTGTTGCTTTTCTTCCTATTTCTGTCTCCGAGTTTTAGTTGCTGTTCTATTTGCTCTGATGTCAGTGCTGTTACTTGCGGCAGTAATTAGTCTTTCTTTGCTCTTTTTAATGTAATCCTCAAGTCCTTGTATCCATGCTAGCTTGTGAGTTGTCTTCCTCCATTACTTGATATATGTCTATAGCATCTCTCAAATGTAAAGCTCAGTAAATCATTATCAATTTTCTTATCTTTTGGTCCATTTTTTTGAGTTCCCATCTTGTTCATTTTAAGAATGGTCCCATATATCTCATAATGGGGATCGCCCAGGTGTTAAATTCTTTGGATGAGAATTTTACGGTAGAACTTGGTTTCTAGTTTTCTCATTTGTCAGAGGTATTCTTTCATTATATTTTCTTTTATATCAGCTTGTTTGATTATGTCCATTTCCAGTATTTCCAAATACTTTTAATTTTCTTTTTTTCCTACTGTTCTGATTCTCTCTTGTTTTTGTAGTTCTATTCCTTCCTTTATTCGTCTTTTTCCACTTTTCATTATGAATATGGCACATTTTTCTATGCCAAATTCCATTCCTATATCCTGGCTGCATATTCTTATTGTTTGTACCAGAGTCTCTAATTCTTCTTCCTTTTTTGCTAACAGATTATTATTATTATTATTAATATTTACTCCTTTAGAGTTTTTCACATCAGTGTGAGCTGATGGTTTTTCACTGAAGTTTGAGTGACAGTAAGTCTCCTCAAGTCTCATGGACTTTTCTCAGTATTCTGGCCATCCTCAATAATGCTGTCATTTGGATAGTCTCCACTCATCTGCCAACTTCCAAGTCCTCCAGGTCCTTTAATAATTCTTTAGTTACTGTGCAAAAAGTAAAATTGGTATTATTGTCACCTTCATATTCCATAGTTTTTTCAATTGTCTAGCCAGGGTGAGGTACTTATCCTTCTTTTCACATTCTTTCAGTTTTATTCTGTGGTCAGGCAGGACAGCAAAATCCACAATTTTGCAAGTTCTCTTTTTTTTGTTGATTATTATAAGGTCTGGTCTTTTGGCCGAGATTAGGTGATCCGTGTGTATGTCAAAGTCTCATATGAGTTTATGTATGTCATTTTCTAGGACAGGTGCTGGGTTGTGCATTTACCATTTATCATTCACTCATTAGAGCTTTTCACATCAGCGTTAGCCGATGGTTTTTCACTGGAGTCTGAGTGACAGCAAGTCTCCTCAAGTCTCCAGGACTCTTCTTAGTATTCTAGCCGTTCTCAATAATGCTGTCGTTTGGATGGTCTCTACTTGTCCGCCAACTTCCTAGTCCTCTAGTCCCTTTAGTAATACTTTAGTTACTGTTCCAAACACACTGATTACAATTGTTATTATTGTCACCGGCATGTTCCACAGTTTTTTCAATTCCCTAGCAAGGTCGAGGTACTTATCCTTCTTTTCACATTCTTTCAGTTTTATTCTGTGGTCAGCCGGGACAGCAAAGTGGACTATTTTGCAAATTCTCTTTTTTTTTGTTGATTATTATTAAGTCTTGTCTTCTGGCCGGGATTAGGGGATCCGTTTGTATGTTAAAGTCCCATTGGAGTTTATGCGTGGCATTTTCTTGGACAGGTGCTGGGTTGTGCATATACCATTTGTTAGTATGGTTGAATTTAAATTTCTTACACATTTCCCAGTGAATCACCTTGCCGACCCAGTCGTGTCTCACCTTATACTCCCTCTGTGCTAATTTGCTGCATTCGCTTATTATATGATTAATGGTTTCATCTCTGTCACCATATAGCCTGCATTTGCTATTTTATTGAGCTTTATCTATTCCCGCTTTGATATGATTGGTTCTTAGGGTGCTGTCATGTGCTGCTATTAGGAGAGATTCTGTTTCTCTCTTAAACTCTTAAAGTTTCCTTTTCTTAGCCATGTCCCAGTTTTGTCGTGTGAGATTATAATAATTATTATTTCTTGCATTAAATAAGCTAGTATCTTTATCTTCATTGTTTATATGACAATCATTTGAGTATGCTTTCAGTATTGTCATATAATCTACAGACCTGAGATTAGATATTGATATTCAATGAATTATTTAAACTTGCATTTCTTGATGTCTTCAGGCGAGGCACGAATATTCTGACTAATATCCTCATCTTTATGCAGCTTATTTCATAATTTTAGAAATATTGATCCTTAGATTGCAGGTCAGAGAGTGCAGTAAATGAAATGCTGTGATTGAAGCTAAACAAGATGAGATTAGTCGTTGGAATTATTCATGGATTGATAAATTTGATGTTTGAATATTTTTCACTGTGAAGAAAAAAAAAGGAAAGAAGGAAGAAAATGTAGAAGAAGAAGAAGGAGAAAGGTAAAACAAAAGAAAGAAAAAGGGAAATATAAAACTGAAGAGAAAAGAAAGAAGAGAAGAAAGAAAAAAAAGAAAAAAGAAATATATATTTTACATTAAAAAAGATAGAAAAGGACAAGATGAAAGAAAGAGAAAAAGAATAAGAAAAAAGAAAGAAAAAACAAGATTAAGAGAAAGTAAAAAAAAAAAAAATGAAGGAAGAAACAGAAAAAGAAAGTTGGAAGAAAATAAGAAAGAAAATCACTGAGGAGGAGTAGAAAAAATATAGAAATTCCAATGGAATAAGAAAGAAAGAAATAAAGAAACAAAGAAAGAAACAAAGAGGAATAATTTAGAAAGAATTACAAAGAAAAAAAGAAAGGAAAAGAAAAAAAGATTTACTAGGAATAACAAGAAAGATAGAAAAAGAGAACAACGAGAATAACAAAGTGAGAAAATGAAAAAAAAGAGAGGAAGGAAGAATAGAAAAAACATTTAGAGGGAATAACAAGGAAAGAAAAAGATAAAAAGAAGATATGAAAGAAGGAAAAGATTTAGCATTATCATATTTACCAACCCCTCCACTTGGGCAGGATATGACACAAGGTCAATTTTTAAGCAGAGTTTAACAGGTTTGAATTCAGGGTTTTTCCTTCTCCTAGACTAGTTACCTTACCAAGGCTGAAGAAGATATTCTGCCCTACTATTTACCCAAAGCTGGAGGGAGAATAATTGGATTCATACCTTTCCCAATGGTATTAGTGCTATGTGAAATGCAATCAGTCTCATCCAGGATTTGAACTTGTGTCGCTGTGTCCATTTCCTACGATGATACCTATTACAACACGGGCACCTCCTAAAAAAACAATTAGCATTATAATGTATAGATCAAGGTTAAGTGGAGCAATCCAAGGAAATGTGTAGAGCCTTCTCCTAACCTCAGTGTAATAGCTAATGAAAAAAGAGCCTTCGAGTCACCCTTGACTATGGTTGGCCAACTTACTTAAACATATCTATATATATATATGTGTATATATATACATATATATATATATATATATACCCATATATATATATATAATTTATATAACATACACCAATATACACAATTCTTATATATCATAGTCTGTTATATAGCTTATTCCCTTTACACAGATACACATTCATATATAGAAATATCTAACGAATCTAACAGTGTTATAAAAGACAAATTAAAACAACACAGACAACAATACTAGAAACACTAAACTCATATCTATAGAAATATCTAACCAATTTAAGAGTGCAACAAAAGACAAAAACAAAACAAAACAACATAGTGATACCAGAAACACTAAAAAAATGAATGGATAAAATGCTTGCAAACACTGGCACCAAATGGATTTAAAATCAATCCTAATGGCCCTGTCTTGAAATAGACTCGACAGACTTTGGGTGACACATAAAGACTTGAATAAACAAATAAGCAGGTTGAGCAGTCATGTCTAATTTGAAACACACTCCTCCCAAACTTAATATACACATTCCAAATGAAGAATTCATTTTCTATGTGTCCACATTACAGATATACAAAGGCCAGTTAAAGATACATGGAGACCAGAAAATAATTCCCATTGAACACATGGATATGCCACATCATCGTTGGATATTTTGTCATTTCTCTTGAGGCGTATGAACTCTTAAAAAGTTTCCAGAAACACTTTTGTCTTGACAATAACACAGATTCAAAACTAGTTGAAAACAATCCAAAACTAAACATTAAAGAAATATTCCTATTTGTCTTGTCACTTTTCTTCTTATATATATATATATATATATAAGAAGAATAAAAGTGACCAAGAAGATTAAACATCACTGACGACACCTACTTGTGCCGATTTAAGCACGTATATTCAAGGTATATATATATATATCAAATGGCCTTTGATCCCATGGAAGTCGGACCTATCAGGTAAAAGAAAGTGCAGTTTCTTCTAAGCAGTGGTCATGTCAATACTTCTGTATGGATGCACCACATAGACGTTGACTAAGCATATGGAGAGGAGAGAGCTGCTTGACAACAATTGCACAAGAATGCTGCATGATGTATTGAACAAGTCTTAGAGGCAGCATCCCGTTAAATAGCAGCTGTACGGACACCTACCACCCATCTCAAAAACCATCCAAACTAGACGAGAAATACATGCAGGACAAGTAAGAGCGAGCTCCTAAGTGATCTACTCCTGTTTACCCTCTCACACAGACTAGCAAGGATGGAGCGACTAGCTAGAACATACGAGTTTCTAGACTTTTTTCGTATGGACACTTTTTTTAATAGTACACACATGAAACTCTAGTCCCCTTTGAAGTAATCTTCTCCGGCTGCAATGCACTTGTTGTACTGTTCCTACAATTTCTGGAAGGCCCCATGGCAGTCCTCTTGTGCGAGCGTGTCAATGACCTTCATCACAGCCTATTTCATCTCCTCAATTGTCTCTGAACTTAGGGAATAACCCAAACTCACAGGGAGCAAAGTTTGGACTATAAGGAGACTTCTTAACTGCCTTGATGCCTATCTTGGTCAAATAGTACGTGACAAGGAGGGAGTTGTGGACTGGTGCATTGTCCTGGTGGAAATGCCACTGAGCCAATTTGAAGAGTGCTGGCCTCTTCCGACCGAATCTCTTCCTGAACTCCCTTAAAACCTCAACATCGTAACCCTAACCCTTTGGCCAATCAACTCTGGTGTATTGACTTCCTTACTCACACCTTTCATCATCCCTCACAGACTCCCTGGCTTCCTTGAATCTCTTATGCCACTCAAAAACTGATGCTCGATTCTTGCAAGATGGTCGAAAAGCAGTCGGAAGGATTCCATACGTTTCTGTGCCATTTTTTCCGAGTTTAAAACAGAATTTTATTGCATATTATTCTTTTAAAGTGTCCTCACGTTCAGATTGCATTTTTGAAATTCACCAGCTATGACAATCAAGCTTTTGTAGGGTGTATTCCAATTGCTGCTGTAGCTGTTCATTTGAATGTGAAATCATAAAAATTGGTCAGTCATCTCATAAGATGTATAGCAATAACATAGTGAATTTTCAAGAGTCTACGACAATTTTAAATGCCTACAAAAAAGTCTGGAAACTTATTGAATTCACTACGTATCTACAACAGGATGTAGTATTGAAAACCTTCCGAAATTAATGGATTATTGGGTCGAGTGGCTGGAGAGGGTCAGAGAAATCCATACCAGTGAGCATGCCATGAAGATGATGATGATATATATAATATAGTATCCATATCTCCCTTGCCATCTCTCCCATATGATTAATTCTATTTTTCTGAAATTCTTTAGACGGTATTCCTGTAGGGAAACATGTCAATGTAATTTTCCTTACTGTCATAGTTTTTGGCACATCAACTATCATTGATTATATAAAGGGATGAAGAGTTATAAAAGAAAAACAAAAAACAAAACCTTAAGTTTTATAAAAGAAAAACAAAAAAACAAAACCTTAAGTTTATATACATACATGGACATGAGCAACTATGCAGACACACAAGCTCTCTGTATGCACTCTTATTAAAAAAAAAGAAGGGAAAAAAGAGAAAGAGAGAAACGACACCGGCAGAGATGAAAATTTGTCTCGGGCAATTAATGGGAACTGAAAATTTGCAGACACAAATCCTGGAATTTAAAAGAACCACAACCTTACCAAAACAGTCACCGCTATCTAAATCAAAGGAACCCAAAAAGAAACCATTTTACTCCCTGAAGTCAGTGTAAAACGAAAAAAACACATGTTGAAGAAAAATAAATAACTTTAAAGCACTTGGGGACCTATTCATTTTAAAGTATATATATATATATATATATATGTTCTATCTATAAATAGTACTCAATATCACTAATATATATATATACATATATATATGGACACTGAGTCAGCAGTGCTTGGTGACTGCCAGTTTCTCACCAATTCAGTGATTACATTGACCAGAAGGTGATAGTCACCGAGTGCCATTTATTCTATGACTACATTATCCTAAAGTTGAGCTACTCATTCTCTATTATTGATATTGAGTATTCTTTATTTATATTGCTGTCAGTAGACAATAAAAATCACGTGTCTGTTGATCAGGTCTTAATTCAGTTCCCCAAAACTTTCTCTTTTTTTACACTGTTCTTAGAAAAGTTAAGACCTTTATTTTCAGTCCTCGCTCAAGGAACAAAAAAAGCATTTTTTTTCATTTCTGTTCATTGAATAGAATAGAGACCTTCGTATCCAACAATAATGAGGTACTTCAATTCACCTCATCACGAAGATCTTTGTAAGATATTTCCACCCTTCTTGAAACCCTTTTTCACTCTGCTTGTCTGGGGAGCAATGTATGCAATCTATCTGTTTGGGACTTGTATATTACTGCTACATTTGTTATAATTTTTATTAGATGTATTCATTAAAAGTCTTGAATATTCCCATTAGTTTATCTCATTTTTCCTTTCCATATATTCAGTGTTAGTTAAAAGATACACAAATGCTAATATTGGAACCTGATGAGTAGAAAACAATTAATTATCCTTCCCAGTACCAAATTCCCTTAAAATTATAACTGGCACAAACTATTCCAATATAGCAAACTACATTGGTTTGGTTTGGTTTGGTTTGATTGTATGGCATATCAACTATTGTCGGTTATTTAATGCCAAATCTTCTATCATCAAGTCGTGCCGCCAGTACAGATCTCCCTGACCCTCTCTCACCACCAGTCTCTATTGTCCATAACTACCGGCAGGTCTTCAAGGCTAGATCCTATATCGGTACAGATCTGTTGTATATAGATTCTAGCTGGTCGTCCAACTTTTGCTTGTCCATGTGAAGGGGTCCATAGGAGTACATTGCTTATGAGTTCAACCCCACATCTCCAGCAGTGTCCCACATGTCTGGTTCGTCTAACCTTGATAGTTTTCGTGCTGGGTGGTAGGTGGCCATATAGCTACTGCTTTGTCAGGTGTTGCCCCCAGGACTTGTTCAATATTGGTCGCAGCATTCTTTTTCTCAATATGTTTAATTAGCGTCCATGTAGTGCATCGATATAGCAATATCAACACAACCACTGCTTGGAAAAAAACTCCATTTTATTTTATTGGTCAGGTCTGATTTCCATATGACCGATAGCCTAACAATAACTGTCCATGCCTTTGCTAGTCGCGTGTTGATGTCTGAAATATTCTATACATATGTAATAAACATACATGATTTGTAAACACATTTATATTGATCATCTTTTTAAATGATCCTAAGCTCATTCTTTTGCACTCAGTGAAATGGTTCCAAGTATTGCAATGAATCATTAACAATTCAATTAAACATCAGTCTGTTGAAAAATCAAACCATTCTATTTCAATCAATTCAGTTTAGTATGTCATTTGATTGGACGCAGTTTAAACTGTTCTATTTGACCCATGGATTGGACCCTACCACTCTGGGCCAGTGTGAATGGACCAGAGAGCAATGGCAATGAAAAAGTTTTCTGCATTCCCCAAAGCATTACTGGAACCTCGCCATCAAAATGTTTAGTGTAATATCTACGACACTCGTTTGGGGAGATCTCACCCCTCTCCAAAGATGCAGTCGATGTATTCTAAAGCCCTAGCAGACTGGGCCACTACATTTGTACATACATAGATGTTAGTTTATATATATATATATATATATATATATGTATATATGTATGTATGTATGTTTGGTTGAATACCACGGATTGTATCTTTTTAAAAATCTTCCAGTGAAGATGTTTGAGTCTTCTTACTCTTCTTATGTCTAGGTCAAGTCGTTAAACAAAGTACCCAATATTCGTCCAAGTGCTTTCGACCATTTCACTGGCCCTCTTCTGGGATTATGTGAGATCATGTGTTGCTATAAATGTTTTTTTATATTATAGATTGGGTTGGTTCATTTTGATAGGATAGGTGGTTATTCATTGAATATGTTTCATATGTTTATACTTGTGGTGAATGATATTTTATTTATTGTATTTTTTTAAAGATTTTTTATAGTTATTGTTTCTAGGATTTGTAAATGGTTTTTATAGTTATTTTTACATATGATTTTTGTATTGTTAATAAGGATTTTTCTTATATCTGGGGATTTCAGTTTGCCAATGTCTTTGTTATGCTTTGTCATTTGATGCAGTTTTATTGGGCTTTTGTTGAAGAGGTGGTAGGTAAGGCGACGAGAGAGTGTTGTCATTGTATGACCAATATAGACATTAGGTGAGATGTTATTTTCCGAGAGATACTCAGGAAATGGAGATATAAATTTATACACTACATTAGTTTGAGTTAGGGGAGTTTTCGGGGTGTTTGTGCTATTCTTAACGATGAGGTCTGATCTTTTAAATTTAGAGTAGTAGATAGTGAATTTTATTTGCTTTTGAAGTTCAGTGGGTTTAATGTATCCGTGTACAATGTTGGTTGTTACTTGCTCATCTAATTTGTAGTTTTTATATATTTGATTCTTGTAAAATAAGTTTATTCTGTTAGTAAGAACATTCAAACATCTTCACTAGAAGATTTAAAAAAAACATCTGCATTATTCCACCAGACATATTTAGATAATGACTTGCTGCCTAAGAAAAAAAAAAATATATATATATATATATATATATACAAAGGTGGTATTCATCTCTCCCAATCTATGTAGTTGATTTCATTTTTGTGGAACAATCAATAAATTCTTATATAAGGATTCCTAGAGGGAAGTATGTAAATTCGATTTTACTGTCTTCCTTTTTTCTCATATATATATATATATATATATATATGTATGTACCGGCCCATTCATAAAATGGTCTGGGAGACAGGGGTTCAATCCCAGGTCCTATCATACCAAAGACTGAAAAAATGGTACTTGATACCTCCTTGCTTTACACTCAGTATTATGTATGGATCAAGAATAAATGGAGCAATCCAAGAAAAGTAGTAGCACACTCTTTTACACCTCCGTGTAGTAGCTATTGAAAAGGGAGCTTTTGGGTTGCCATCAACAATGGTCACCCAATTTATCTACTTATATATATGGAGGTGCCTGTGGTGTAATGGTTATTGTCGTAGGAAATGGACACGACGACACAAGTTCAAATCTTGGACGAGACTGATTCCATTTCACATAGCACTAATACCTTTGGGAAAGATATGAATCCAATTATTCTCCCTCCAGGTATGGGTAAATAGTAGGGCAGACTTGGTTCTTCAGCCTTGGTGAGGCAACTAGTCTAGGAGAAGGAAAACTCTGAATTCAGACCCGTTAAATTCTGCTTAAAATTGACCTTGTGTCATATCCTGCTCGAGCGGAGGGGTTGGTAAATATGATATATGTATATATATATATATGTGTGTGTGTGTGTTTGGGGAAAGAGAGAGAGAGAGAGAGAGAGAGAGAGAGAGAGAGAGAGAGAGAGAGAGAGAGAAAGCAAAGTTTTAAAAAAGAGAAGCAATGTATTAAAGATAAAGAGTGAAAGACAAGGATTAAAATGTCTTATGGATATGATATCATTGTTTTTCTGTCTTAGTGGTTAAGCGTTAGCCATTTCAGACTTGATACTATAGAGACCATCACCTCAGCATATCTCTTCTTCAACCCCACCCTATACACATATCACAAACTCCCTCGCCCTTATCAAACTGATCTTACACTGTCAACCAACACAGGACTCAAAGGAGGCCATTTGTTAATTACTTCTTGATTACTTCAGCCAATTAATGTGCCTCGGGTTAACACTGGTCAATTCCAGCCACATTAGGCCACTGGACACTTGCAGAGAATCTCGATTAGGGCTAACATGGCCAGACAGCAGATTCACATTTTACAACCTGACCGCTTAAATGTCTTGGGGTGAGACCGGCACTCCACACTTTCTTTTATTCTTCTTTACATCATTTGATGTGCCCTCTCCGAATTGTGAGCTTTATTGTTAGTATTGGTGGGGGATATCCAATTAGAAAAGGTCTGTCTGCTATTGTGAGGGTGCCTCTTGAGGGTAAGGGCATCCAACTTGGCGCCATCAAATATCAGAATACCATTAATTAAACTCATCTCATTCCTGTAGGCCAAGAAAGATATGAATCGCATTCTGTCATTTTAATACATTCTTTTTGAAGCTGAAGAGACATTTGAGGAACCTAAGGTTTTCCATTTCTGTCATTCTTTGTCTATAATCTTTTTGCCTCATTTATTTATTTCTCTCTCTCTCTCTCTCTCTCTCTCTCTCTCTCTCTCTCTCTCTCTCTCTCTCTCTCTCTCTCTCAGGTCTAAATCTTATTTGGAGGCATATTTGTGTTAGCTTATAGTCTGAGGAAATAGGATTAGCAATCCAAGTTCAAATCTTGGCTGAGGCAGTTTGCAGTTCATTTTGAGCTAATGCCTGAAGGAAAGGTATATAGATCAAATTTTTATATCAAAATTATTCTCCTGAACTTTTCCATACGTTCTTTCAAATAGGAGATATTCTAACATTAATATTGAATATATCTGATATTATCTTTATCAAATTACATATCTAACTTTGATTTACTTAACAGATTTCATTAGTTAAAATGTTTATTATTTATTTTCTACTGGGTGGCCAACAAAAGACTGACACATTTTTAAAAGTCTAATGGTTCTTGCTTTCTTCCAAGCAGCGGTCGTGTCGATACTACTGTATGGATGCACCACCTGGACGCTAACAAAACGGCTCGAAAAGAAGCTAGACGGCAACTACACAAGGATGTTGTGAGCAATATTAAACATGTCCTGGCGACAACACCCCACAAGGCACCAACTATACGGCCACCTGCCTCCCATCACAAAAATTATCCAAGTTAGACGAACCAGGCACGCAGGACACTGCTGGAGGAGCAGAGACGAGCTCATAAGCGATGTACTCCTATGGACCCCCACTTATGGCCGAGCAAAAACAGGACGACCAGCTCGAAAATACATACAGCAGCTATGTGAAGATACGGGATGTAGTCCAGAAGACCTGCCGGAGGCGATGAACGATAGGGAAATGTGGCGAGAGAGGATCAGGGATATCCATGCAGGCAGCACGACATGATGATGATGATGATACCGTTTGTCAGATAGTATAAGTCATCTCAGGAAATGGAAAAAAAAGTCAAATTATAATGTAAAAGAATGAACTAAAATAATTGAATTTTACAATTCATCTGTTAGATCTACTATTTCAAAAATTACATCAGTATTTTTTATGAGTACTTGTATTAAGTAAAAATAAGACATTTTTTAAAATTTAACTTTATTGAAGAGAATATTATCTTGTTTCTTCGACTATCTTTGGCTAACTTTCATATAATTCTGATAATTTTGTTATATAACATTTTACATCAAATTTATGGAAGAGCCTCTTTATTATTTTTTTATTAACTTCCACCGTTTTTCAAGCATGTTTATAATTCTATCTTTATGCATTCTAGTTACAACATTAAACTGAATCTGACGGTGAGGCACCAGTTTTGGAATTTGGGGAATGTGGAGTGCCCCTTCATTAACAATATTCTCTGGTTCCCTCTGACAAAGAGGGATTGCATCTGTTAGGGTCCCATCTGTTCAATCTTTTACGAGTGATTATGTTAATATCAAAAGTAATTATTAGTGTTTAACAGCAATACTGGAAAGTATTCAACTGTGCACAAAACAATTGATTTTAAATAGAATTATTAGTGTTAGATTTTAAGACTTGAAACCATTTAACTGTGTGCAAACAATAAATAGCAATACTTGAAACAATTTAATTGTGTGCAAACAAATGATCGATTAGCTTTGGTTGGGTTTTTTGGTATATCAACCCTTGTAGGTTATTGATTGCCAAATCCTCTATACATATATATTAAACATATTTATTTTGTAAACACATTTCAAGGATAACATCTTTAAATGAGCCTGATCTCATTTTTTTGTATGCAATCAAATAGTTTCAAGTATTGCTATGTGTTGTATCGTGGTGAAGAAACGATACACAGTGAAACAAAGTTAATTATTTATCAATTCCAGTGTGACAGTCCGACTAGTATTATAAGTCTCTCACTGTAGGTGTTACGTCCAAAGTTGGTCTTTTACTGACCGATGTCCTTTCAGAACTCTTCTGTCTCTGCTTCTGTCTCTGTCTCTGTCTTGCTTGAGAAACACAGTGTCTTTTATACTTCCGTGATACCTGAAGTCATGTGGTACGTTATAAGTCTCTCACTGTAGGTGCTACATCCAAAGTTGGTCTTTTACTGACCGATGTCCTTTCAGAACTCTTCTGTCTCTACTTCTGTCTCTGTCTCTGTCTGTCTTGCTTGAGAAACACGGCATCTTTTATACTTGCGCAATACCTAAAGTCACGTGGTACGAGCCACTATACAACACTATGCAACAGTAACAGTTTAATATCAGGCATTTATTTGTACACATTTAAATAGATAAAAATTTATAATTTAGCCTTGGTATGGCAACCAGCTGAGGGAAAAAAAATTCTGGATTCATATTAACTTTTTTTTGCTTAAAAATTGATATTGTATCACATCCTTTCTATGATTTGGTTTAGTTTGGTCTAGTTTAATGGCACATCAAACATTGTAGGTTATTTAAAGCTAAATCGACTTTTATACATTGAAACAGTTCTATTTCAAACAATTCAATTTAGCATAAGTACACTGTTTAGTTCTATTTAACCCATAGATAGGACCCTATCAGGTGCTTCTACTCTGGGCCAGAGGACCTGGGAGTGATGGCAATGAATGGGGCCTAACCATCAGATTGTTTAGTGCCATATCCAGAACACTTACTGGGGGAGTCTTATCCCTCTGCAGAGATGCAGTCGGTGCATTCTACAGCCCCAGCCAACTGGGACATTCCTATGGTTGAGGGGTTGGGTAAATACATATATGACATGAGTATATATAATCTAGAGTTGCACTTAGTGTAATGGTTATCATCAAAGGCAATGAAATTAGCAGAAGAGTTGAGTAAATACCTGTCATTGTTTTTTTTCTTATTTTAAGTAATGTGTTTCCGATGCCATCTTTAAAAATGCTTTCCCTCTACTGTTTGCTTATTATACATGTACCTATCCAGTTTCAAGATAATATTGAAGAAGTTCTTGGCCTAACTATGAAGGAAACAAAACATATATACCCGGCACATTACTTTTAGAACCTTCCAAGATTTAGAAAAATAATAAACTTTAAAAAAGGCATTTACTTTTTGGTTGGGTTGAGAACATTTTCATTGGACCCCATGATTTCACAAACTTTTCTTGCTCAGAGTGCACTTTAAAAGCAACAAAAGATTCAAAAATTTACTTTAAAAGAAGATATTTATACATACATACATATATATATATATATATATATATATATATATATATATATATAGGAAATTTTAATGAATGAATTAATAAATAAAAAAAAAGCAAAGTTGGTGACCACAGTCGAGGGTAACCCGAAGGCTTCCTTTTCAATAGCTACAATACTGACATGTCAGGGAGAGTGCTACTCCTTTCCCTGGATTCCTCCACTTTATCCTTAATCTGTACCACATAATGATGAGTGTTAAGCAAGGTGGTATCAAGTACCATTTTTTGAGTCTTTGATATGACTCGACCTGGGATTGAACTCCAGTCTCCTGGACCATTTGCAAATACTCTACTCATTAAGCCAGAATAAAAAATATTTTTTTCACCTAAAAAAAGAAATGAGCCTCAGCAATGATTCTTTACAATTACAATCCAAGATAGCAGAAAATTTTAAAAAATTATTCCATTCTGTTCAATGGTCAGCTTACTCACTGCCCATATTCTATTTGACAACAGTGGATGTGGGGATGGGGCACTCTGGCCCAGCACAACTAGCCCTCAACCATGGGCTGGAACCCAACTATCTTTTAATTGCTTTCCTGCATACATGAGGCCTAAAAGAATCCCTATACCTCTCTTGTGGACCTTCCAAAATTAAAGAACCGAAAAAAAAATTGCTCTTGTCCAGTGACCTTTGACAATACTAGTGCCAAAGACCTCCGTTTATGACAGACTTTAAAAACTCTTTCAAGTCGATACTGTGAAATATTTCTCTTTCTATTTTATCTCCTATTTGAACTTCCAAAATTTAAGCATTCATTTGATATCACAACACATGTCTACATACATTTAGGGTCCTTCTAACCACAGATAACAGAGAGATATGCTTACTGGGAAGTCCTTGTAGCATAATAGCTCATGTGATGTACTATAATAGCATAGAAAGTGTGTTTCATTGGTTGGTTGGTTGGTTGGTTGGGTTTCTATTTTATGTTATCTAATGACAAATCCATTCTTATACATATAAACAGTTCTATTTCAAACAATTCAGGTTAGCATAAGTACGCCGTTTAAATATCAAAACAGATCTATTTCAAATAATTCAGTTCAGCGTAAGTACAGTGTTGTTTACTGTTAAATGTCAAAACAATTAATTTCAAACAATTCAGTTTAGTGTAATTACACAGATCAGTTCTATTTGATCCATAGATAGGACCCTATCTGGTGCTACTTCTCCGGGGCCATAGTGGACCTGAGAGTGATTGACAACAAAGAGGTACTCTACATTCCCCACTGCTCCAGCATTACTGTAGCCTCACCATCAGATCGTTTAGTATCATATCCAGGACACTTGTTGGGGTAGTCTTACCCCTCTGTTGACATGTAGTTGGTGTATTCTTCTGCCCCAGCCGACTGGGCCAAATAGCTTATGTGATGGACTGTAATATCACAGAAAGTGTGTTTCATTGGTTAATTGGTTGGTTGGGTTTCATGGCATATCAACCCTTTGCAGGTTATTTAATGCCAAATCCTGTTTAAACATATATATTGAATATATATGATTTGTAAATAGATAGTTTATTGGTAACATTTTAAATAAACCAGAGCTTGTTTGTTTGCACGCAGTTAAACAGTTTTATGTACTGCTATTTAACACTAGAAATTCAATTTAAGAATAGTGATTTATTTGCACATAGTTAAATGGTTAAGCTGTTCTATTTGATCCATAGATAAGAAGCCTAACAGGTACTACCACACTGGGTCAGAGTGGACCTGGGAGTAATGGCAATAAATGGGTACTTCACATTCCCCCATGCTCTAGGACTGAAGCCTTACTATCAGATGGCTTAGTGTCATATCTATATACTCATAGGATGAGAGGTCTTACCTCTCTGCAGAGATGCAATTAGCATATTATACAGCCCCAATTGACCAGGCTGAAGTAAGTTTCAAACTCCAGTCATGCTAGTACATTAACTTTTGGATTAATTACCTTGGGAAAGGCATGAAACCTCTTATTCCCTGAGCTATGAGTTAAATATTACCACTACTGTCCTTCAACAAGAATGATTTTGGCATTAAATTACCCTCTAAAGTTGATATGCCATTAAAGAAAGAAATCAAACCCATACAGATATGCTATACCTATTCCTATTCCCATTTTTTTGTGTGGTTGTTTTGAAAGAATTTTTTGTTTGCACACGGCCCTATTAAATAGGAATAATTTTTTAAAAAGATGTAATTGACCCATGGCTTGGTCTCCTAATATATACAACCACTCTTACAGTGGTCCATGATGATATGAATGCTTCTATTAAGGAAGGATTAACAGAGTCTAATTAGCATTTCATTGTTATTTCTGTTATAGAAAAAGTTTGAATGATTAAAACAATCTTCAGCACAAATGCAGACCCCAAAAGATCATCCTTGTAATTGTAAATTGGACTGGAAATTGTCTTATTCTCTAAGGTAAAGCACTTTAAATGGATTATTCCATTATAAATCTCACTCGCATATGCCAATTTTGTTGGGTTCCGGTTTACACACACACACACACACACACACACACACACACACACACACACACACACACACACACACATATATATATGCATAGAGACATGATATATGTACGCATATATATACACGCACGTACACACACATACACACACATATAAATATATATAAAGACACAAGCACATGTATAAGTATATATACACATACATAAACACACACATATATATACACGCATACACATACTAAGACATATAGACATGCTCATACCAGCAAGCATATGCATCATTGCAACAATCTACATCCAGGAGCAGATGAAGTGAGAGCCTCACTGTTGTACTTAAAAAGCCCTCCCCCTCCTCCACGAACGGGGCTGTGTCAGAAGGTGCTTGACCATTCCGTGCCCATTTTAAGTAATGCAGTCTAGACGTCTTACCTTCATCTCTTTGAAATGGCTCAGGTGTGAACAAGTCATAATCTAAAGTTAAAAATAAATTTTGAGGGAACCTAAGAACTGAAATGACTTCCTCAAAGAACAAAAATATTGATAGAAAATTATGTTCTTTTTCTTCTGCCGTGTCTGACTTTGAAAATTTTATCCTTTTAAAGGGATGATTCCAGTCGTGAATTTAGAAAGAGTAGGTAAATTGTGAGGAAATAAAATGGGAAAAATCCATTTTAAATTACAAGCCCTAATACAATGGTCAGTTGTGATCAGTGGTAATTTGATAAAAGTGAAAAGAAATGTGAATGAAAAGGAAGGAAAAAGAAAAGAGGTGTTACTGGAGATGAGTTGATTGCTGATGTCAGCTAACCAATCTTTAGTGATGGGTCAATTTATTGGTTTATATGGCCGAGTGGTCAGATTTAACAAGTAGAAATGGGAATTATGAAAGATGGACATGATGCTAGCAAGGTTACTAAGCATTGCCCTCAGTTTAAAATACATCATGTACCATTTCTTAAGATGTAGCAATGTGTGTACCATATAAAACTATTTTCCAAAGCCAGCAGAAAAGAAATTGCATCTATTGTAGGAGAGTATTTAGCAAATTTCAAATAGAAAATGAACCTTTATTTTCTATCAATAAGCCTACAAGATTACGACTGGGCTTAAAACCCTTTCCCTTTTCTCAAATAGACATAATGTATCAATAGGTATCACATTATGCCTGTTTTTAAGCCTGGGATTAGGTGATAAAGACACCATTTCTTCTTCAGATGATTTTAAGTAAATATCAGATTAAATTTTTTATGAAAAGTCTTTGAACCCAATCATTGTCTTTAATGATGAAAAAATCAGTATATCTCAAATGTTCAACTTGAATAGAAGTCAGCTGGAGCCTCTCATAAGTTTTAATGGTTAACAAGCTAGAATAATTGTTAACATGAACATATTTATGGGCGATACTGTAATATATATGCCTGTGGTGTAATGGTTATCAGAAATGGACACGGCGACATGAGTTCAAATTCTCGACGAGACTGATTGCATTTCACATAGCATTAATACCCTTGGGAAAAGGTATGAATCCAATTATTCTCCCTCCAGCAATGGGTAAATAGTAGGGCAGACTGGTTCTTCAGCCTTGGTGAGGCAACTAGTCTAGGAGAAGGAAAACTCTGAATTCAAACATGTTATGGAGGTGCCTGTGGTGTAATGGTTATCGTTACAGGAAATGGACATGGTGACACGAGTTCCAATCCTGGATGAGACTGATTGCATTTCACATAGCACTAATACCCTTGGGAAAAGGTATGAATCCAATTATTCTCCCTCCAGCTATGGGTAAATAGTAGGGCAGACTAGGTTCTTCAGCCTTGGTGAGGCAACTAGTCTAGGAGAAGGAAAACTCTGAATTCACACCTGTTAAACTCTGCTTAAGAATTGTCCTTGTGTCATATCCTGCCTGAGTGGAGGGGTTGGTAGATAAGGATACTGTAATATATAACATCCATTTTGATCGTATAATGTTCTACAAGAAGTAATAAAATCTTGGGATATCTGGTTTAGAAGAAAATAACTTTTTAGAATTATTAGAATGAATATATTTATGGGTGATACTATTATAATTAATAAAATCCATTTTGATTATACAGATTGTTCTATGAGAAATAATGAAATCCTTGAATTTTTGTTTTAGAAGAAAATAAACTTTCATAAAATATTATTGGGGATGTACATATTTATGGGTGATACTGTAATTATTTATAATATACATTTCGATGATATAATGTTTCCCTAGAAATTATAAAATCCTGATATCTTTTGTTTAGAATATCAACCATTTATATAAAAAATTGTTTGGGGTGTACTTATTTATGGGGGATACTATAATAATCAATAAGATCTGTTTTGTTTAGTATTTCCATAAGAAATTATAAAATCCTATACAAATTACAACATCCTATACAAACAAAACGGATGTTATCAATTATTATATGTTTATAATTATTTTATTAATTGTAAACATATAAGAATTGATAATATCCGTTTTGTTTGTATAATGGTCCACTAGAAATAAGAAAATCCTACCAGACTAAAGTTTGTAAACATAGTATCGTCCACACATAAGCACACCTCTAAAAGTTATCATGTAAAAAGATAATTTTCTTCTAAATGAAAGTAATCAGGATTTTATCATTTCTAGTGGAACATTTTACAATTTAAACAGATACTATTAGGTACTATTTATGGCCAAACTCCAAGGCTGTGGAACTCTGTTGGCAAAGATAAAATTATATGAATATTTATAAGAGGTACAATTATTTCTGAAATGTTATATATCAATATTCTTGGCTACACTATTTTAAAGCTATAGAGTTTGGAAGTAAGTATTACCTAATTATATCCATTTTGATTGTATAATAAAGTCATGGTAAATTTTGTTTAAAAGAAAATTAACTTTTTTTATGAAATTGTAAGAAGTGTATTTTATTAGTCATGGATGATACTATATTTGTATCTTTATATATGTTGGAAACAGTGATATTAAAAGATGAACACATCCAGTCACATTTTTTCCCTTCAAAAATTCATCCATTTTTTTTTTTTTCATATTAAGTCTCCCTTGCTCCTCCCATTCTTTTTGCATCTGAATATTCTTTTAACAAAATATACAATCATTTTTTTCTCATTTTCCCAAATCACTCTTTTATTTCTAATTTCCTTCTCTCTCAATTTCTCTACTTACAATTTTTTCTTCTCTAGTATCAGTCTCTAGTCACATCTGTACGTCTGATATTTTATGCTTTTTTTCACCCTCTTCTTTTTCTAGGCCATTCTTGTCATTACTACCATCTGTTCAAAACTCTCAGGCTAAATTCCAACTGGACCTGTCATATCTTTGTCTTTCTCACCTTCAAATATAATAGAACTTTGAAAAATATGGTACAGACTTCAGGATAGATTGACTAATGAGAACACTGGCTTATAAGACCTGGTTATTGATTAAAAATTCAACACTGTCAGCCATCTTTTTTTCTTAAATATCAACTGCAATCATGAGTGATCTTTGGCCAGCAAGACAGAGAACATGAAGAACAATTTCAACCTTTTCCTTGAGGGAATCTCTTCATTTGTTAAAAAATTTGTGTGTGGACTCCTTTTCTGCATTTTTTTAAAGTCTGACAACTATATGAAGTGTATAGTTGTTTCAATCATCGTTGAATTATGATATCATATGATATGATCATAATCATATGTATATGAAGTACTGTATCTTGATAATATTGGATAAAGTAATATTTACCTCAGCCTCCCACTTGGTAGGATTTGACTCAAGGTCATTTTATAGAAGAGATTAGGGAAGAGAAGGAGGAGGTCACACATGCAGTGAGACTCCTGCTGGTCACTTGGAGCAATATGAATCTATGCTTGTCATTGATACCCGCAAGGCACAACTCATGTGCAAGGTAAGATTTGACACTAGGTCATTTTATAGTTGAGGTAAGGGAAAGGGGAGGTTGTACATGAGCCATGACTCCTAAGTTAGGTAAGGTATGATAAAATGAGTAACAACTTTAACACAATGTTTCTTTTTTATCTTAATTTGTCTGTCTGGACTGTTGTCATCAAATGACATCATATAATGCGAGCTTCTCTGGAGAAATGAGTTTTATTGAGTCTATGAATTATGAGTTGAGTCTTGTAAGCCTCGCCCAGAATGAAGAATCATAGCTGAACATTTTTGTAGTAACAACACAACACACTACCTCTTCGTATAAAAGATACACTAATTTCGATTTCTGTCTTAATCTCTGTGTTAATAAGACCCATACAAATGTGAGAGATGAACAACAAATTTAAAATGCAAGTAAGATTTAGAACTTTTTGAATGACTCTTGTAATATTAAAAATATTTTATAGTATAGATTGCTTATTTCAAGAGATTGGCAGTGCGTATGTCTCCTGTGAGATGATAAGGTACCAAAAAAGACTCAATTCTTCTATTTATGATGAAAGCTTAATTTTTATTGGAAGTAGAATTGTTGGAAATTTTTATTGTATTTTATTTCATTTCATTTCTATATTTTTATTATTTCTTTATTTTTCCTTTTTGTAATTCCTTATTACTTTTCTTTTCTTCTTATTATTTAAACTTTATTAATTTATTCAAAATCTTCTCTGCAGAGGGGTGAGACTCCCCCATCGAGTGTCCTGTGGCCCAATTGGCTGGGGCTGTAGAATACACTGACTGTTCCTCTGCAGAGGGGTGAGACTCCCCCAACGAGTGTCCTGATTATGACACTAAACAATCTGATGGTGAGGTTCCAGTAATGTTTGGTTTGGTTTCTTTGTTTAATGGCATATCAACCTTTGTAGGTTATTTGATGCCAAAGCTATTCTCCAAGAAGAACAGTAGTGGTACTATTTAACACATAGTTGGGAGGATAAGGAGGTTCATACCTTTCCCCAAGAGTATTTGTCCGAAAGTGAATGTAAAAGCGTGACTGGAATACAAATTCACTTACTATGATTCCACAGTCCATCGCTTTAACCATTACACCACAAGGACACCCCCCCATTCCAGTAATGTTGGAGCTTTGGAGAATGTGGAGTACCCTTTCATTTCTATCACTCCCTGGTCCGCTCTGGCCCTGAAGTGGTAGCACCTGATGGAGTCCTATCTGTGGATTAAATAGAACTAAACTGTGTACTTAAGGTAAACTGAATTGCTTGAAATAGAACTGTTTATATGTATAAAATTGATTTGGCATTAAATAACCAAAAATGGTTGATGTGCCATAAAAGCAAACCTACCCAAATCAGCCCAAATTATACTATATCTTCGAAGGATTTGATAAATAAGGCAACTATTTTAATGCAATGGAAAGAGGAATTAAAATTACTATCATTCACTTGTCAGCAGTCAATGTAGTTTTATGAAGCATAATGGTTATTCTCAAAGAAAATGAACTTGCTGAATTAAGTACGAATCCTGGACAAAGCTGTTGGCATTTCACTTCACATGAATGCCCAAAGGAAAGGCATGAATCCATACTTTTCCCCCGTCCACCTATAAGAAAATTACGAGGTATACTCTAGACAGCTGTGTGCCCGGATGTAGAAAAGCCGAGGGTTGAGGGAGAAAGCATGCCGGAAGGCACTTGAGCACGTAACTTGGGCACGGAGAGAGGGAGAAGCGACTAGGGTTTCCACGAGGCGAGACCTGGCTAAAGACAGCCTGGTGACTGAGGGTGTTAGCAGACCACCTAACGCTACAAGCAGAACCCAAAAGACAATTTTGAGCCCTACGAAATCAAACGTCCACAGGACTTTTAAAACAGTCTTAAACACAACCAGAAAAGTGTGTTAGGAGACCACCAACTCCACACACAGAACCCAGAAGACAATTTTGAGCTCTAAGAAACCCGTTGTCCACAGGCCTTTTAAAACAGTCTTAAACGCAACGAGAAAAGTGTGTTAGGAGACCACCAACTCCACAAACAGAACGCAGAAGATAATTTTGAGTCCTACGAAACCAAACGTACACAGGCCTTTTAAAACAGTCTTAAACACAACCAGAAAAGTGTGTTAGGAGACCACCAACTCCACACACAGAACCCAGAAGACAATTTTGAGCTCTAAGAAACCCGTTGTCCACAGGCCTTTTAAAACAGTCTTAAACGCAACGAGAAAAGTGTGTTAGGAGACCACCAACTCCACAAACAGAACGCAGAAGACAATTTTGAACCCTAAGAAACCCGTCGTCCACAGCCTTTTTAAAACAGTCATAAACACAACCAGAAAATATACAGAAAGACAACAGGACATTAACCAACCACAGATAAGTGTATTATAATTTTATTTTTGTTCTCTTAAAGACAATTACCCGCTAAAGGAAAATTGTTTAGCAACTTTTTCGCACTTTTTATATAAACATATTCAAACGTCTTACCACGTTGCTTATTCTTTCTTACGACCCATATGGGGTCGTCGTTAAATTTCCTTTCCACCATTGGGTAAAATAGGGAAAGTCATGTACAATCAAAATGGATATTATTATCCCTTTCATGCTCACTCTTAAATAAGTACACCCCTAAAAAAAATTGTATAAAGGTTTATATCGAAGATGGCAGGGTTTTGTTATTTCTAGAGCAACATTATACGATCAAAACAGATATACCTTATTACAATATTACCCATAAATAAGTACATCCCCAAAAATGTTTTGTATAAAAGGTTACATCAATGATAGCAGGATTTTATTATATTTACGGGAAAATTATACAATTAAAACAGATATAAATCATTACAATATCACCCATGAATAAGTACACCCTAACAATTTTTTATATAAAAGGTTGATATCGAAGATAGCAGGGTTTTATAATATCTATGGAACATTATGCAATCAAAAAAGATATTAATTATTACAATATTACCCATAAATAAGTAAACCCCAAACAATTTATTATAAAAAGTTAATTTTCTTTTTTTTTATCTTCAGATAAAGAGGGCAACTAATTTAACACAATCAAAAGAAGGATAAAAATAATAATCAGTCAATGGAGGTGTATCTTCAGCGTTTAGAAGATTTGAAATCCAAGCTTCTTGCTGGCCATATCGTCAATTTCTATTAGAATCACATGCTTTCATTTGGATTCCACAAACTTTTTACATTCACCCAGCAAGTCGTGAGCATATTTGGCTCAACTGTTGTAAACAGTCATTCTTTAAAATGAACCATGCCAAAATTACACTGCATTTGCAGCTGTCAATTCATATGATGCGTTCTTTTAGTCAATCTCTTCATTTAATCCCGATATTACATAGGGTTCAGACATTGGCATGTTGGTTAGAGTGTTCGCCAATGGTTTGGGAGACCGAGGTTCAATCCCAGGTCGAGTCATACCAAAGACTGAAAAAATGGTACGATACCTCCTTGCTTAACACTCAGCAATATAAGGTATGGATCAAGGGTAAAGTGGAATAATCCAGGGAAAGGAGTAGCGCTCTCCTCTACACCTTGGTGTAGTAGCTATTGAAAAGGGAGCCTTCGGGTCACCCTTGATCGCCAACTTTACTATACTTTTGCATAGGCTTCTATCTATGGGTGAAACAAAACTAAACTGCGTCCTCATGCGTGACCGAATTGTTTGAAATAAAACTGTTTGGACTTTCTAAAGTGTGTAAACAAAATCTAAACTTATTCTCAACGGAATTGTTTGAATTAGAACTGTTTGACTAAACTGAATAAATTGAAATATAATTGTTTTTGACAATTAAACTGTGTACTCAAGTTAAACTGAATTGTTTGAAATAGAACTGATTATTTGTATAAAAATGGATTTCATATTAAATAACCTACAAAGGTTGATATGCCATAAAAACCAACCAACCAACCAACCAACCAACCAACCTGATATGACATCTTATAATCTTTGCAAACATCAGATGTCACCTTAATGAATCCTGATCGTCACCGAGTAAATTTAACAGCCTTTTCCCTGTCCCTTTGAGATCGCAGCCTCGGGTTCTTATGAATTAAGGTGTGTGGTCCTTGGACTGAAAAGGTTGGGTACTCTAAGACTAAACACATATTACGATGCATGGCTACTTGGGTAAGTACTGCTCTTGCTGATTGCTGCTTAACTTAAGCGTTCTAATGTTATTCTCTGAAGTAAAACATGTTAAGAGTACGCTGCATTCGCAACTGTTAAATCATCACTTGTCTGATGTGTTCATTCTGTCAACCTCTTCTGATATTTCATCTTTTTGTGTTTGCAAACATCTGATGTCTTGTTAATTAATTATGATTATTACCCTGAAGTGCATATTACACTTGCAGAAGGCTGCAAAATACATCTGGGTGCACAGAGGTGCATTAATGCATATATGAGCTGGCATAAGTATGTCTATCTAAGTATGTATGCATATAGGTATAGCATAAATGTATGTATAGCGATTTTGAACTTAATGTATATTTATGGGTGTGTAGACATATATATATATATATATATATATATATATATATTGATATGTGTGCATAATAGTATCTAAATGATAGCTTGCCCCGTCGGCTGGGGCAGTAGAATACATCGACTGCTTCTCTGCAGAGGGGTAAGAACCTCTCCCCCAATGAGTGTCCTAAGTATGACACTAGACAATCTGATGGTGAGGTCCCAGTTATGCTGGAGCTTTGGGAATGTGGTGCATCTCTTCATTGTCATTTTTCTCAGGTCCACTCTGGCCCGGAATGGTAGCAGCTGATAGGGCCTTATCTATGGTTTAAATAGAACTAACTGCATACTTATGCTAAACTGAATTGTTTGAATTAGAACTGTTTGAATAAACTGAATAGCCTGAATAGAAATGTTTTGGACAATTAAACTGTACTTACATTTAAACAGCGTGCTTATGCTAAACTGAATTGTTTGAAATGAAACTGTTTTTGACATTGAAACTGTAATTACACAAAATTGAATTGTTTAATATAGAACTGTTTTGACATTTTACTGTGTGTAAACAAAATCTGTACTTATTATATTTACCCAAACCCTTCGCTCGAGCAGGATATGACACAAGGTCAATTTTAAGCGGAGTTTAACAGGTTTGAATTCAGAGTTTTCCTTCTCCTAGACTAGTTGCCTCACCAAGGCTGAAGAACCTAGTCTGCCCTACTATTTACCCATAGCTGGTGGGAGAATAATGGATTCATACCTTTCCCAAGGGTATTAGTGCTATGTGAAATGCAATCAGTCTCGTCTAGAATTTGAGCTCGTCTCGCCGTGTCCATTTCCTATGGCGATAACCATTAAACCACGGGCACCTCCTAAAATCTGTACTTATACTAAACGGAATTAGCTGAATTAGAACTTTACCCTTGTTAAACTCAATTGTTTGAAATAAAGCTGACTATTAGCATTAAAATTGATTTGGCGTTAAATAACCTACAAAAGTTGATATGCCATAAAACCTACCCACCCAACCAAACAAAACGATAGCTAAACGATTTACAGAGGTCAGCACATTTTAATAGATGATAAAAAAGAAAGAGAAGGATTTGTTAATGGGATATTAATGTTCCTAATAAACTCAAGTCTTAGTTGCTAGTATGGTCGGTAGACAAGGTTAGGATTTTTTTTAAGTATTTGAGAGAATTAGAAGCTGACCATTGAACAGAATGATTACAAGATAAACGCGAAGAAACTGCTATCAATAAAGACAGTCATATTTTCTTCATTTTTCTTTCTTTCCTTTTTTGTTTTAAGTCCTTAGATCAGAGTTCAATCCTGGAATACGTCAGTGCAAATAGATAAACGTATTTGTCATGTTAAAATAGGGAATGAATACATCAAAACTTGCTGAATCAAAGAAAATTCCTTTTTTGTTTGATGGCAGCAGTGGAAGGGGATGTGTTCTGAGACGGAATCTCAGGATTAAGATCCCTTCATTCTGGCTGGTTGCTGTATTATGATGGTAAACATTTTGAATTGCCCCACAAAAAATGAACCCTTGGATGGCTAAGTATTTGATCTTATATTCAGATGAGACAGCAGATAAAGGCATTTGGTTTGCTATTGTAACGGACAAGACGAAAAGTCTAAACAGCATCTCATAGTTATAATCAAGAAATCAGATGATCAAAAAATAATGTTCAGACCAAATGCAGACTTCACAAAGGTATCATTCAGTGGAAAATTAAACTAAAAATTGCGATTTATTCTCTAAAAACATAAGTATATATATATATATATATATATATATATATATATATATATATACACTTTTATGCATATATAATATATATATATATATATGTATATATATACTCATATGCATACATATATACATATTCATTTGATATCTACATATATATCCAGACATTCATATATATATGTATACATACTTTAGAATGAAGAGGTCCACAAGGAGATTTATTTTCTAAGTTATTTTTCTTCACCATGTGTTTCAAGTTTCATTTCTCTTTCTTTCGGCATTACTCCCAGCTCACTCAACCTAACTTTCTGCATTGCGTCTTACTCACCATACCTAGCTTCGGGCATCGCTCCCTGCTAACACAAATTAGCTTCCTGCATTGCTCCCTACTCACCAAACCTGGCTTTCTTGCAGGCTCCCAATTCACCAGGTTTAGTTTCTTGCATCGCTCCCTACTCAGCAGACTTAGCTTCCTATATTTTGCTCAGTCGGCTGGGGCTGTAGAATACACCGACTGCACCTCTGCAGAGGAGTAAGACTCCTCCAACGAGTGTCCTGGTGGTTTTGCCTTTGGTTTATAAACAGTCACTGTTTTGATAAGGTTGTTGTTCTTTTTAATTCCAGGATTTGTGTCTGAGAGTTTTCAGGTCGCGTTAATATGTTAATTTTCCGTGACAAATTTTCGTCTTTAGAGATATTGTTTCTGTCTTTCTCTTTTTTTCCCTTCTTCATTTTTTTTTCTTTTTACGAGAGTGCATTCTGTGTGTTTATACGTCTGTGTGGATGTGTTATATAGCAATAACGAATGAATATACATGGACTGGTTGGTTGGTTTTTTTGTTTAATGACATATCAATCTTCGGGGGTTATGTAATTCCAAAGCCATCTTTCTAGAAAAACGGTAATGGTACTATTCAACCCATAGCTTGGAAGATAAAGGGTTCATACCTTTCCCAAGGGTATTTGTCCGACAGTGAACGTAAAAGCGCGACTGGAGTTCGAACTCGCTTATTACGATTCCGCAGTCCATCACTTTAACCATTACACCGCGAGGACACCCCGCCGATAATGGAAGAATGACTATAACATTTTTTGATAAAAATATACATCTCGTTATTCTTAGTTATTATATTAGTCAAAGCTTCTGTGGTGTGAGAGCAACATACGGAGTGAGGGAGACAATTACAGACTGCCATGTTGACCCATAACTTCTCTTGATCATAGCACGCTGTGTTATCTTCAAGGCCCCACTTAGCACTTCTTGGCCGGAGAGTACTCAACTGGAAGCTCTATGTTGGCCGTTGCCCCAGCCGCGCGTCCGGCTATTTGTTGGCGCTCCCATGAGACTCAAAGCCCAACACTGACTCCAACTGCTTGAGACCCTCGCATGGGCATCTTCATATATCATATCATCACGCCCACGATTTCCTATCAACAACTTGACTGCTTCCTCTTATGGCCATACACCAATAAACCACTCCTCAGGTTCCTACCTGGATTAACTGGGGGATTTCCAAAAATTAATCTTAAAATATCGTTATCATATTTACCCTACCTTCTCCTAGACTAGTTGCCTCATCAAGGCTGAAGAACTCAGTCTGTCCTACTATTTACCCATAGCTGGAGGGAGAATAATTGGATTCATACCTTTCCCAAGGGTATTAGTGCTATGTGAAATGCAATCAGTCTCGTCCAGGATTTGAACTCGTGTCGCCGTGTCCATTTCCTACGACGATAACCATTACACCACAGGCACTTAAATTGAAATGCATGCAGAAACAACCAAAATATATCAAGCCAAAACATCTATCGGCAACTGATTTTCTTCCTAATCAACTATTGCTTCCAGCGATTTCACCTTCCCCAGAAAATCACAATTACAATCAAAATCTCCTTGAAATGAGTCGGATAAAAAATTTAGAAATGTTACCTTAAATTTAAACAATTATTCTTATCTAAGCTTCTCGGCGGTTGGAGAGGGGGGAAAAATTTGACATACAAAACGAGTCAAAATACAATAGTCAAAACTAAAGTCCAATTAGAAAAAAAAACGTTAAAAACTGAAAACATGTCAAAAAAAGTTCAGAAAAAATGTTTATGCTTATGACAGTTCTATTTTTAGGAAAATGGCTCTTCCCTTTTTTCTCTTCCCTTTCATTCAAGGGTGTATATAAACTATCTCTTTCTCGTTTCCCTTTTTCTTTCCTTTCTTTTTTCTAGTCCTAATAATGTTGCTTTTTTCAATGCTGAGTTTCCTTGTCTTTTTCTTTCTTTTTCTGTTTTCAATTCTCTTTTCTTTTCACTGCATTGATTTTCATACATACACACATATATATTTTCTCTAATACAAATTTCATTAAACATAATAGACACTTTATGTTTACATATTTTCTTCTGGATCCGTTCGAATTCCCGTATTACTTTTATCGTATTCGGGGGGAATTGATTTATGTTTTGTCCATTGTTGTATGTATCCCTAGTACTTTCTGCCCAACTTTGGGACATCATCAGGGAAGGATCTATCACAAAAGTGATGTAACTTTTGTTTTAGCATATTACCACTATGTAAGAGCGTCTTTACCGTTGAAGATTATGGCGTTTGCTTTTAAATGGGTTTCTATAATTAGGGTCAGTAGGTAAAAACATTTAAGTACTGGTTTGAAAATTAATTCTATTAAGTGTCGGTTGGATGTTTCTAATATGTAGTGCTTCGAGAATGTGTAGTTTTTGTTTATTATTTTGATGTTCTAATATTGTTGTGTTGTCGGTGAGAATTTTCCGTAATTGTGTTGTTGGGCATGAATGTTTTTTAAATACTGAGTTATTGAACTTGTATCAGAAAGGCGCATTGTGAGTTGGTCAGCGCCTTTTTCCATTTTTTTCAACAAATATCTTCCCTTTCGTCTATTCCGACATAAACAACACTACATTAATATCCCACTCACTTCCAAGTGTGAGATAAAATTTTCTGTTTTTTTTTTCAAAGCAACCCAAACCTTTAATTATTTCCACAACTTTTTCCACTGCCCGCTAATCTATCTCCTCTCTCTTTTTCAATAATTAACGAGTGTACTTTACTTATTTATGTATTTATCTGGAACGAGCAGCAGCAAGCATAGGCCTCCATGTTAATCCACACAAAACGGAATATATGTGCTATAATCAAACGGGGGACATCTCCACTCTGGAAGTAACCCCTCTTAAACTAGTAGACAAATTCACTTACCAAGGAAGCAGCGTCGAATCAACCGAAAAGGACATCGAAACGAGGTTAACGAAAGCATGGACAGCTATCAATAGGCTATCGATTATATGGAAATCAGATCTAACCGATAAAATGAAACGCAGTTTCTTCCAGGCAGCGGTCACATCGATACTGCTATACGGGTGCACTACATGGACGCTAACAAAACGCCTGGAGAAGAAGCTAGACGGCAATTACACAAGAATGCTGCGTGCAATCTTGAATAAGTCCTGGCGGCAACACCCCACAAGATACCAACTGTACGGCCACCTGCCTCCTATCACGAAAACTATTCAACTTAGACGAACCAGACATGCAGGACACTTCTGGAGAAGCAGGGACGAACTCATAAGAGATGTACTCTTATGGACCCCCACACATGGCCGTGCAAAAGCAGGACGACCAGCACGAACATACATTCAGCAGCTATGTGAGGATACGGGATGTTGTCCTGAAGACCTACCTTGGGCGATGAACGATAGGGAGCAGTGGCGAGAGAGGATCAGGGATATCCGTGCTACCAGCGCGATATGATGATGATGATGATGATGATTTATTCATTTATCTAAACGTTCATCTGTATTTCTCCCTCAAGCACGATTCGAACCCGTATCCGTAATTTTTCCGTGCTACCAGCGCGACATGATGATGATGATGATTTATTCATTTATCAAAACGTTCATCTGTATTTCTCCCTCAAGCACGATTCGAACCCGTATCCTTAATTTTTCCGTGCTACCAGCGCGACATGATGATGATGATGATGATTTATTAATTTATCTAAACGTTCATCTGTATTTCTCCCTCAAGCACGATTCGAACCCGTATCCGTAATTTTTCCGTGCTACCAGCGCGACATGATGATGATGATGATTTATTCATTTATCAAAACGTTCATCTGTATTTCTCCCTCAAGCACGATTCGAACCCGTATCCTTAATTTTTCTGTGCTACCAGCGCGACCTGATGATGATGATGATGATTTATTCATTTATCTAAACGTTCATCTGTATTTCTCCCTCAAGCACGATTCGAACCCGTATCCGTAATTTTTCCGTGCTACCAGCGCGACATGATGATGATGATGATTTATTCATTTATCTAAACGTTCATCTGTATTTCTCCCTCAAGCACGATTCGAACCCGTATCCGTAATTTTTCCGTGCATACCACGTGACATCTCATAATTTTGCACACATACTTCCTAATTTCCTCTCCTCTGTTTCAAAATATCCTACATGGGTGCAAAATTTTACAACTTCAACAAACACAATAGTTTGGTCTCTTACCAACACCCACGAAATTTTCTGATCCCATTCTAGGCGGACGGGAGCTCACAAAATATTGGTCTGGCCTCTAACCAGCACCCCAAAATTCCTGACCCCATTCTAGGGAGATACCTTCACGAAACCTGGTATGGCTTTTACCAGTCCCCAGAAATGTCGATCCCATCACAGGGATCACTAAAACCATTCCGATACAAATTCTTTGTCTCAAACCCCACTCCATTCCCTAACTACCGATCCAAAGATACATGAGTCTTCTCCCGATAACATATTGTAGATGCCCGGATCTTTCCGTGACTCGGATCAAAATCCTAATGTCAAATCATGACGCATTACGATAGCGTCCATGAGTTACTACAAAATTTCGTTCGTAAAAAAAGTTGTTTACTATCAAAGTCCATCCATGAAAAGTTAAAATTCTCACTGTTGTATAAATTCGAAACTTGTAATTTTAACTTGTCAACTTTCTGACATCACAGAAACAATATTTTCTGCTTTGTTCACTCACTTCCTCCTTTTTCTCTTTCTTTTTCTCTTTCCTTGCATTCTTATTCATCTGTAAATCCAAAACTTTGCAGTTTTCAGTATCAACTCATACGTAAAATATTCTGGACTTCATCACCGATCTCCATTTTTCTTTTATGGTTATTCAAATTCTATTGGACGCGAACCTTAAAACCTTGAAAGACAGATAGAACTAAATATTTTTCTTTTTGTAATTAGCTAAATTTTATCGACGCGAACTCTTAAATCCTTGAAAGATATATAACCAAAAATATACTAATTTTTTTTCTTTTTGAGAATGAGCAATTTACCTACGCCCCCTTTTTTTGCAGATTCTTTTCAGTTTTTTCACTTCCAATTTTCTTGATTTGTCGAATTTTTCCGTCTGTCGTCGATTTTTACTTGGTTTTCCTTCTTTTCTCCAAGTTGGTTGTAATTTACTTAGCAGTTTGCTCAGATGTGGCACAAGGTCGTATGAATGGGGCACTCAATGAGAATCGAACTCACTCGTGAAGTTTTGCTAGTCTAGCTTGCTAAATATTACACCATCAAAGGTACCCTTTTCTCTAAGTTTGTTGCCTTTTCGGTCTTTTTCTTTTCTTTCGTGTCCATTTTCTTCCTGTCTTTTCCTCTGTCTGTCCTTTTTTTCTTTTTTTTTTCTTTTCGAGTTTCACTCTTATCTCCTGCGTTATCCGTTTTTCATTATTTCTTCCTCTTTTTCTTTATTGGTAAACTCCTTCATTATCCGCTTCCCTGATCGTCTAGGTTTAACCTCAGGTTCGAAATCATGCAATGAGGCCATAAACTGTCCTTCAACACCAAATCGAATAATTTTGTATACTCATAACGAACGAATATTCAAGGAGGAAAAATGAGCACAACACATGGTTATAAAAATATAACTCTCTTTATTCTTCTTCGAGTCAAAACTTCTATGGTTTGAGAGAGAAAGAGGGACGAGGACAAGGAAACAAAGACAGACTGTTATATCGATTTATAACTTCTTTTGACCATACCATGCAGTTTTATCTTCAAGGCTCCACTAAGCACTTCTTTTGTTTCTTGGCCGGGGAGTACTCAACTCGCTAGAACTTCTATGACCCCAAGCTGAAACTCAAGACTCACACTGACTCCAGTTGTTTGAGACCCTCACATGGGTATCTTCATATATCATATGCATCCTGTTTAGAGAATCTCTGATTGACTAATCGGTTAAGTGTCAAAATGCAACAGATACTCGTATATATACTTTCGGTTTGTCTTTTTGTTTTTCTTTTATTATTTTTCTTTTAAATAATCTATGAAAGTAGATATACCATAAATTTTACTTGTCTTCCTCTGTGTGTGTGTGTGTGTGTGTCTGTATGCGGCGTGTGTGCGTGTGTATGCGTGATGTGCCATAAAATTCAACTGAGTACTGTCCTCCTTTCTCTCTAAGTGTGTGTGTGTGTGCGTGTTTGGGCCTGTCTCTCAGTGTGTATAGTTATGATTAATATGGGTTGAATATTTCTATGAAGGTTTTTCTTTTATTTGGAGTAATGTGTTGTCGAAGTTTGGTATATTGGCATCATTTCAAACCCTCCGTTGCTCTATTCTTATTGGTGTTTTGAAACATAGAGTTTTCAGTTTTCTGGTTACCTAATGTTACTTTTGAGAAGGAATATTTTGTTATTAAGTGCTAGTGAAGAACCTATGTATATTTTTTACATTTGCAACATTCGATTTCGTTGACTAATTTTTTTAAAATTACAACTTAAATTTTAATTCTTTATGAATGTCGTTTTCGAGTTTTCGAAGGTGTTGGATTTTCCTTCTATGATTATATTACATATCTTCCTTTATTGTTGCATTTTTTGACTTCATAAGTCGTGTGTTCCCCAAATGTAGAAGAGGTGAGTATTCTTTAAAAAAATTTGGGTTGTCTCTAGTTTTTAATGATTTTTGTTGCGTCTAGTATTTCTTTGATTTTGTCATTATTTTTGTGTTCTAGATTTTTTATTATTTCTGTGAATAGTTCTCGGTTTGTTTTTATTGTAAGTTGAGACTAAGGGTTCTTCGTTGCTATGTTTTTTTCCGGATAATTCGAACCCCATATTTTTTAGAGTTGGGTATTCTCTCTGGTGGAGATTTATTTTATTTGAAATCAAATTATGTATCTAGCCGTTTCTGATAGGAAAGAAGCCACAATGCATCAAAATGATAAAACAAAAAATAAGTAAACAAAACAAAAAACATCAAAAGCAACAATTTTTCATTAAAAAAACAACCTTTAGAAAATAAAAATAAACTTCACTGTTTTCTGAAAAAAATCTGATGTACATGTTTTGAATATGCAGGAATGATGAATTAAAAGTTTTAGACAGTAGCAGTAATTTAAAACAAAGACAAATAAAATAGAATAAAATAAAATTATTAAAAAATAGAATTAAAATTAAAATTAAAAACAAACAAAACAAAATAGCAAAAAAAAAAAAGCTAAAATTGCATTTGAAAACTTGATTGTCAAGAGCAATGTCTTTCTTGGGAAGGTAGCCTTTTTATTCCCATTTAAAAAAAAAAATTTCCTTCACGGAAAAAGAATATTTCAGGTGCTTGTTTTTTTTTGTTTTTTTTTATGCGTCAAATAGGCGAGGTATTGTGATATATTTCATGTATTGTCAACAAAAAAAATTGTAATGCATTGGTGCATTGATGAAACATTACATCTCAAATATATATATATATATATATACGACAAGTCGGCTGGGGCTGTAGAATGCACCAATTGCATCTCTGCAGAAGGGTAAGACCCCACCCACCAACGAGTGTCCTGAATGACATAAAATAATCTGATGGTGAGGCTTCAGTAATTCTGGAGCTTTGGGAATGCAGAGTACTCCTTCCTTGCCATCGTTCCCAGGCCCTGAATGGCACACCTGATAGGTTCCTATCTATGGGTCAAATAGAACTAAACTGTGTGCTCGTGTTAAACAAAATTGCTTGAGGTGGGACTGTTTTGACCTTAAAATTGCGGACTTAAGCTAAACTGAATTGTTTGAAATAGAACTGTTTTGACTTTTAAATTGCGTACTTTTGCTAAACTGAATTGTTTGAAGTAAAACTGATCTTACATTCAACTCTGTGTATTGCCCAGTAGGCTCGGGCAGTAGAATTCAACGATTGCATCTCTGTAGAGGGGTAAGATCCCCCCCATCGTGTCTCCTAGATATGACTCTAAACAATCTGATGGTGAGGATCTAGTGATGCTTGGGCGTTGATGAATGCGGATAACCCTTTATTATCATTGTTCTCTTGTCCACTCTAACCCGGAGTGGTAGATCCTGACCGGGTCTTATCTATGGGACAAATACAACTAAACAGTGTACTTATGCTAGACTAGATTATTTGAAATAGAATTGGTTTGACATTTAAATTGTGCACTTATGGTAAACTGAATTGCTTGAAATAGAACTGGTTCTGATATTGAACCTGTAAACTTATGCTTAACTGAATTGTTTGATATAGAACTGTTTTGACATTTAAAGTGTTTAGCAGAAAAACTATACTTCTACAGAGATGCAGTCGTCACTTCTTCTTTTCATCACGGTGGAGAATATTACGAGTTTCGACTAACACTTATGACATTGTGCTACACGCATAGAACCGTTCGAACAGTGTTGGTACAAATGTCCATGTAGTGCCGTTGCGTTATAAAGAGTATACCGAGAACTGTGGCGGTGCAAGTGTCTATGTGTGTCATAGCGTTACATTTGCTTTTGGATTCATATCCTTGAGAAAGGCATAAACCCACTAATTCTCTTTCAGCTAGGGGTTAAATAGAGCCACTACTAATCTTCTACAAATATGGCTTTGGCATTAAATAACCCACAAAGGTTGATATACTATTAAACAAAGAAAGAAAACCCAACCAAACTATATCACTGAGTGCAAATAAGTGATCATAAGTGATAAGAAAATGCAATGGAATATTGAAAATTTAGTTATGATTATTAAAATTTGCAAAATCATAAATTTTTTTTCATTAAATAAGCCATAAGAAGTTGTTGTGCCTTAAAACAAATTAACTAAACCAAACTCCGTATCGCCTTTTTTAAAATTTATCTTCCCAACTGTGTGCAAACAAATGATTATGTGTAATTAAAAAATGCTATGGAACATTGAAAATTTAGATGTGATTAAAAAAATTTACTAATTAATCAATTTTTTTCATTAAATAAGCCGTAAGAAGTTTGTTGTATATTGACCTTCGACCCAGCCATACATGCCATTCCAAAGACAGCGGAAGTGACACATTCTGATGGCCACTTATGGGAAGAAATCGCGTAGACAGGTTTGTTTGACAATACGGGACGAGGTAAAATCCTGCGGTACAGTCACAGACTGATGCACCGGAATATAGTGACCTATGAACTGCATGGCAGTTATTTCCGCTCGATGACAATCAAATATGCCATTCTAAAGACAGCGGAAATGACACATTCCGATGGCCAGTTATGGGGAGATACTGAGTGGGCGATTGAACTATTGTATAACTCGGTGAAGACAGGAAGTCAGTTAGTTTGGGGACCAGACCCGTTGGTGACAAGATGTGGTAGAGAAAGCCAGCACCCAGCGGAGTGGGCCCCCGGGCCTCCGGTTGAGCAGCCCTGGAGACAGGAAAGACACAACGCTGATGGCCATAAGAGTGGGGGTGAATATATTGCAGTTCTTTTCGGTCTCCAACTCCCTCTCACACACAAACCCTTTCAAATAAAGTGAGAGGTATATTTTTTTAAAGAAGTCTTCGCTCGTCTTTATTCATTGCGTCAATATGCATTCTGCCTGTATATGTATATATATATATACGCATATTTATTAGGTGGCTATACAACAAGTTGATGTGCCATAAAACAAATGAACTAAACTAAACTCCATATCGGCTCTTTTTTTAATTCTCTTCCCAACTTATTCTATCTTTTCTTTCTTTTTTAGATTTTCTTATCTTCATTTACTCTTAGGATTTGAAAGGATTTTGATCGATTGATGCTTCTAATGAACAGGACTGACTCCGCCATCTTGAATGGGAAGAGAAGCAAAAGATACAATCCATACATAAATAATCCCGTCATCTATCGTAAAAATAAGTTCCATTGCTTTAATTTAAAAGCGTCTTTCCCTTAAGACTCTTTAACAAAAGAATTGTTCGGAGTAGAAAAATAAACATTTTCCAAGATTTATTTCGAGAACACAATGGTTTAAACATTTGTGTTTATTTAATTATATTAATCTTATATTTTTATACTATATTATCTGTAAAAGTTTGAAAAGTATTTTCCATATATTTATAAGGTTTTTATTCGATGTATTTTTAGAGTCTTTGTAAATATCTTTCATAAAATTTCCTTCTTAATCACAAGAGACCTTTTCCCATCTGAACTTTTCAATTTTAGGCTTTTGATTTTCGCGTTTTACTATTTCCTTTTATATTCACCTTCATATTTTTTCTCCTTTCTATTCCTTAGATCTTTTCTTTATTTTCATTCTCACTCTTACACCTTAAACCTTTTCTTTATATATCTTTTCCTTTCTACACCTTAGACCTTTTATTCCCTCTCTTCACACACACACACACACACACACATATATATATATATATATATATATATATATATATATATATATATATAGGAAAGCAGAGTGATTGGGAGGATATTCAGTTAAGTCCCTACTCAACAAGGACTAATATGAACATTACTATATCAATGATATGCTAACGTGGTGTAATAGTTTACATCGAAGAAAATGGACACGGCGACACAAGTTCAAATCCTGGACGAGGCTGACCTCATTTCACATAGCAGTAGGAAAGGTATGAATCCACCAATTCTTCCTCCAGCTATGGGTAAATAGTCGGGTAGACTGGGTTCTTCAGCCTTGGTCAAGCAACTTGTCTAGGATAAGTAAAACTCTTAATTCAAACCTCTTAAACTCGGCTAAAAATGTCTATTGCGTCGCATCCTGCCCGTGCCGTGGGGTTGGTAATATATATACTAACACAGAATAAACAGAAGGAAAGATAAGATAAACTCATTTACTCATACAAGAACTTTTAACGTTTTATATGCGTAATGTTCATACTAGTAGAATTAAAAGAAAAAATAGACAAATATATCTTAACAGCTCAAACATTACACATATTTTCCATAAACAAGTAGTATATGAAAGGGGTACAAAATGTAAAAAGCTTACTTGCTAAGTGTAGATAATATGGCCATTTAGATTGAGTGTTCTATGGTAGGGCCAAAGACGCCTGGTCTACTGATCATTATCCTGTTATGCTAATAGTATTGATTCTCTTAATTCTCTTATGCTGTCTGTCGTGTTGGTCATCGCTCATGGCAAGTCTTCTACATGGCATCTAGTTTTCCAGTCTTTGCTGGTCTGCCTCCACTGATTTGTCCATGGTTAGTAGTCCTCTGGAGAAAGAAGGTGATAAGTTTGTCCTTACTTCTACCCAAGTGTCCAGGATGTCTTGTTTGTCTCAGTTGGATGATTTTTATGAATGGAGATAAGTGATCGTATAGCTGCTATTTTGTAGGTTGCTGCTTCCAGGAAGTGTTCAGAATTTTACACAACATCCCTGTGTAGTAATGATGTACCTTTTTCTCTAAGCATTTTGCTAAAGTGCATGTGGTTAATTTGTCATTGACGCTCGTGTGGTAATTCATAAACTTGGTTATATATATGTGCATATGAATAGACACGTGAGTATGTGTGAGTACACGTAAGTGTGTGTATTTACTTGTATGTTTACGCATGTGAGTAGAGTTGTGCGTTGACCTAAAGTAAGTATATGTAGCAGAAAGAAACTTGTATTTTTGTTCGGCGCGTAAATTAATTTGACCGTTAGAGTCGCCAAACATTTTCACCCAATCAGGATGACTTGTCCTATTCAGCCCGAACCATATTTCCTAGCAACACTAAAAATTGAAGAAAGCCCGCAAAACTCTCTCTCTCCCTCAGAAATCCTCAATGGCAACGGACGTCTTATCGTCTGCTCTTGAATAGCAGTAGCAGCATCATACACTATGAGGAGAGTCATCTAGTTTATGGACCCCTTGTATCTATTCTTCTAGACCAAGGGTTCCTAGTTGAAAATGAATTGCTTGATACTCTATAACCGCTTCCTTCCTTCTTTCTTCTCTATGAGATTCGCAGCATACCAGCGTAAACCCCTTACTTCATGCTGCCATTAAAACCTTAATTTAAAACCTAACGACGTCTTCGTTCTTCTTCAACCACCTTTATTTTCCATCAACATTTAGCGAGGGGATAACAACCAACGAAATACCAACGCTACCAACGAAATACCAACACAACCAATGTAATACCAACGTAACCAAAAACACGAAGGAGGACTGATAACGGCCATCAGAAACAATACCGACAACACGATAGATAACAGAATGACAAAAATTAGGAAACCAAAATGGGAGGAAAAACAACTCCATTAAACGACTAATAAACATCTCGCACGACAAAACCTGGACATGGCTAAGAAAAGGAAAATTTAAGAGAGAAACAGAATCTCTCCTAATGGCAACACAAAACAGCGCCATAAGAACCAATCATATCAAAGCGAGGATAGATACGACACAACAAAATAGTAAGTGCAGACTATGCGGTGACAGAGATGAAACCATCAATCACATGATAAGCGAATGCAGCGAATTGGCACAGAATGAGTACAAGGCTAGACATGACTTGGTGGGCAAGGTGATCCACTGGGAAATGTGCAAGAAATTTAAATTTGACCATGCCAACAAATGGTATATGCACAACCCAGAACCTGTCCTATAAAATGATACACACAAACTCCTGTGGGACTTTGATATACAAACGGATCACCTAATCTCGGCCCGAAGACCAGATCTTATAATAATCAACAAAAAAAAAAAAAAAAAAAAGAAAATCTGCAAAATTATCGACTTTACTGTCCCGGCTGACCACAGAATAAAACTAAAAGAATGTGAAAAGAGAGATAAGTACTTCGACCTTGCTAGAGAATTGAAAAACCTATGGAACATGAAGGTGACAATTATATCAATTATGATTGGTGCCTTTGGCACGGTAACGAAAGGATTATTAAAGGGCCTGGAAAATTTGGAAGTTGGCGACCGAGTGGAGACCATCCAAACAACAGCATTATTGAAAACGGCCAGAATACTGAGAAGAGTCCTGGAGACTTGAGGAGACTTGCTGTCACTCAATCCCCAGTGAAATACCATCAGCTTACGTTGATGTGAAAATCTCTTATGTGTAAATAATAATAATAATATCCCCATCACTATATATATATATATATATATATGCATTTTGTGCTGGAATCACTAATCCAACCCGAGTATAAGGGGAGATGGTTAGATAAAAGTGTATCCGTGATTTAAAAGAGATTCAATTTGATTACCCCACCTTTTAGCGTCTCCTAGAGACATGCAGTCTGGCAATATTTTTATGTCTAGTCTATGGGGAGTTGAAAATCCAGAAGAAGGAAAAGTTCACCCCTGCATATATACTAGTAAAGTAAGTCTGTGGGACAGAACAGATACAGAGGAGACCAGAGAATAGAGGTATTGATGAGGAGATCTGTAGAGAAGATAAAAAGATAGACAGAGTTAGATGATGAAACCAGAGAAAAGAGATCGAGACAGATAGACACAGAACAGAAACGGAGAGAGACCCCGAGCGGCTAAGATGGTAGAAGAAAGGTACCAGCTTCGGCGGTACATATACTAAGATGGTAGAAGAAAGATAGACGGAGATAGAAGATGGGACCAGAGTATAGAGATAAGCTGAGAAGATAGGACCAGAGAAGACCAGAGATTGAGACAGATAGACACAGAAAAGAGATAGAGAAACACGCAGATTGGCTGAGAAGATAAAAGACAGATAGACGGTGATAGAAGATAGGACCAAAGAGAGATTCAAAGATAAACACAAAGACGAGAGATAGACACAAATAGGCAAAGAATCACCGAATAGAGAGGCGACGTCAAGTCTGAAAATCAAGCAGTCAGTTTTAGTTTTAATTCTAGTTAACGGAATTTCGCCAGCCGTCAACGTGAGGACTCCACACACCATCATTTTGAGAAGTTTCATACACACCCCTTATCTGTTAAATAACATTTATTTTAGATTTTTTGTTTTCGACTTTTTTTTTTCTTTTGTGAACCCATTTCGGACTCTTGCATTTCAACCCGCAGAGAACCTGCAAACATGATATGGAGTGAGATTTTCCTTTTGCAAAGTGCATGAGGCTGCGGACGAGTTCCTCAAATAATCGCACAGTAATTCTGACATAGCAACTACTTGGAAGAATTCCGATTTTATTTTATCAGACAGATCCGATTTTCATATGACTAATAGCCTGTCAATAGCAGTCCTTGCCATTCCTACATGAATTTCTGTAGACGAGATATTGCTACCAAGATATGTGAACTGGTCTATTCATTTCAGAGGTTTGAATTTTAAAGATAGTTCCATTTTGTTTAAAATACGTTACATGATCCCTCATATAAACAAATACAAAAATGCTCTACGTAATATATATACAATATTTAGTAATATATATTTTGGCTGTGGGCCAGTTGACATATATTGTGATTGTATATGTCAACTGGCCCACAGCCAAAATATACTCCTCTAAATGTTGGGTGCATATATATCAATAATAATAAACACAAACATTTTGAGCAATTTGTTGTCGAAGATTGATTAAGAAATTTTTAAAAGGCATTTTTATGAAGTGAGTCAATTTAAAAAATAAAAACTTCAAAGAAAACCCACAATTTTATATATTGCCCATGAGTTAGTGTTACATGTACTTTGTCTACATGATCATCAGATCAGTATATATATATATATATACATGTCATATATATATATATATATATATATATATATATATATATATATAATGATATACATATATATGACACGTATATAGATAGAGAGAGAGAGAGAGAGAGAGAGAGACGCTATATATGTATATCATCATATATATATATAGAGAGAGAGTTTACCAGTGGTCCGGGAGACCTAGGTTCAATCCCATGTCGGGTCATAAGAAAGACTTTAAAAATGGTACTTGATACCTCCTTGCTTAACACTCAGCAATATAAGGTACGTATCAAGGGTAAAGTGGATCAATCCTGGGAAAGGAGTAGCGTCCTTCCCTACACCTCAGTGTAGTAGCTGTTGGAAACGGAGCCTTCTGGTCACCCTCGACAATGGTCGCCAACTTTATTTTTACTTATATATATATATGTATATGCGCAGGTTATACATTTATATATATTTTCCGTCAAATCGGCTACAGCTGCAGAATACACCAACTGCATCTCTGCAGAGGAGTAAAACTACCCCAATTAGTGTCCTGGATATAGCACAAAACAATCTAATGGTGAGGTTCCAGTAATACTGGAACTTTGGGGAATGTGGAGTACCTCTTCATTACCATCGCTCTCAGGTCCACTCTGGCTCAGAGTGGTAACAATTGATTGGGTCCTATCTTTGGGACAAATAGAACTAAACTGTGTGTTTATGCAAAACTGAATTGTTTGAAATAAGGACTGTTTTAGCATTACTTAGGTTAAACTTGAATTGTTTGAATTGTTTGTATGTATAGATATGAATTTGGCATTAAATAACCCACAATGGTTCATATGCCATGAAACCAAACCAAACCAAACTAATCCATCAAGCACCACCCTTAAGGTTCAGCTGCTAAGATTCATTTTTATCAGATTTCTGATTAAAGGTTTTGTTAGTTTGATGGTTAAAAGAGAATAGTAGGCTAAATACTCTCACCAAACTCTCTGTTCTTTACAAAACATGCATTTCTAGAATATGGAAATGCAAATCTCACAGAGAATAAGATCCAGGTGGAAAGCATTTACCGTGATAAAAGATGTGATCAAGACAATGCTGGATAAGACTCTATATGCCAATCTCTTCAATAGCACCATAGATCCTGAAATGTTATAAGCAAGGAAAACATTGACTACCATATAGAAAGAGTAATAAGAACTGATTATTACAGAAAAAGGTTTAGAAAGGATCCATGCTAGGAATGTCATTGCATGAGCAAATCTAAAGTAAGAGAAAACAGAGGAATGTGAAGGATATGATTGTAGAGTACTCAAAGCAAAATATCTACTTGGCTATAGACACATCCAAAGGTTGACAGACAACATGAATGATATCAAAGACGACAGGGGGTCCATTCAGTTGTTAAGAGATATCAAAGAGGACAGGTGGGGCCATGTAGTTGTTGAGTGATGTCAAAGACGACAGGTGGGGCCATGCAGTTGTTGAGTGATATCAAAGACGACAGGTGGGGCCATGCAGTTGTTGAATGGTATAAAAGAAACTAGAAACAACCAATCAGAAAATTTCCATGATGATGGAAAAAGAAATTGTCAAATGGTTCTGAGGAACATGGGCAAGAAGAACACTGAGAACACCACCGTCCTATTTATTTTAAGTACCTGGTACATTTTCCGTTGTTTTTGTTCCCGGTGTCTAACATCAGCAGCTGCATCGACAGATATCAAAGGTGTCTTCAAGACAATATCCAACACGTTAGCGCAAAGTGAGCTAAAGATAGCCTCATCTAGGAATTGAACTCAAGTTGCTTATTCCATTTTCTGTGAGGGCTACAATTATATTAAAAGCTGCTCCAATTTCTTCAGAAATATCAACAAAAATATGTTACACTCATTGTCATCCTTGACCAGTGTTTTTCAAGTTGAATATAAATTTCTGTATTTGATGACATCCAAGGCTTGGATGTCATTTATCTTTAATATTGCAGTCTTATGGAGTAAGGCTTGGTACAAGTACATGCAGTTTATGATGTCTGGGTAAACATTCTTCAGACACTTTCAAGAATCAATATCTTTCATTCCTTCTCTCATTTCTTCTTTCTTTATTTCTTTCCTTCTTTCTTTCTTTCTTCTCATGATTGATATTGGTTTGTTTAATTCTATTTTCTATCACAGATCTTAAGGTAAATTATTCTTAACAAGCCTCACCTGCTCAATATTGGTATTTGCTCAAGTGAGTAAAAAGTCTTATAATATTCTGGTAACGTTTAGCAACTCCAGATGCTTTTTCAGAGGTCATGCAGGGAACAAACCATACTGGACTGTGAGATACCAAGCTCGCCTGATACTCTCCAAGTGCTACTCTCTGGATTTGCCTCCACAGTTTTTGGCCAACCAGACCTTGACAAATCATCGAGTTTCTTACAACCCAAGTAAAACTTCTTGAACCATCTGGTTGCTGTACTGTTGTTACATATTGACCTTCGACTCAGCCGTCAATCAAGAAACAGGTGCATCCGGTCGAAGATATCACCTTGACATATGGACGGGTTGAATTCGGTGCAGATGCGACGCCCACAAGAAGCAGGTGGATGTCAAACAATAATATAACCCAGTGCCACAGACAGTTCGAGTTAGTTGGAGGCAGTTGCAGTTGAAGTTCGAGTTGCAGTCCGAGGCAGTGAGAACCAGCTCCCAGCAAAGGGCTGGGCCCTCTAGACCCCCGGTTAAGCAGCCCAGCAGAATGAGAAAAGAAGTGATACTATAGTCAGAGGAACTGGGGGTCAATATGTTGCAGTCTGTTCAGTCTCCAACTCACCTCTCACACATAACCCTTTCGCAACCCTTTCGAATAAAGTGTGAGAGGTATATTTTTCTAAAGAAATGTGTTCGTTCGTCATTATTGTTGATTTTGTTTCCGCATGTATATGTGTACGTATATCATGGCTATACAACACTGTGATCAACTACACTTACACCACAACTAATATTTTCAGCTGTTTTCATGGTGTTACGGCCCAGTTTGAAATAAAAAATCATAAGTTTCCGAATTGTGTGCCATTAAAATCTCACAAGAAGTGAACCAATGAATAAAATGTCAGCACACCATCAATCGCAGTACTACCAACCACAACAGGTATCTTCCACAAATTTAACAGTTTATATTTACCAAACACTTCTCAGCCTATTCAGCTGGGGCTGTAAAATACACTAACTACTTCTCTGCAGAGGGGACAAGACCCCACAACGAGTTTCCTGGATGTGATTCTAAACAATCTCATGGTGAGGCTCCAGTAATGCTGGAGCTTTGGAGAATGCAGAGTACCCCATCATTGCAATCGCTCCAAGGTTCACTCTGGCCTGGAGTGGTAGCGCCTGTCAGGGCCCAATCTTTGGGTCTTAAACTAGTATGTATTAAAATATTGCAAAACTTTTTAGTCATTGTAGAATGTTTGTTTTTACCTAAGACTTCAATAATGCAAGCCAACAATAAAATTGGCCAGTGAATTTTATGTTTTCAATTAATTTTGTTGTGTATTATTTTGATTGTGATTTTTCGCATTGTTGGCCTTTATTGTGATAATTTAAAACACAACATTTCGGCCGCTGTATCCTCCGGCCTTTCTCAAATGTCTCTTATTGTTACATAGCCAGATATACGGATGTGTGAAATAGACATAGGGAATCTAAAAATACGAAACTTTACGAAATTGGTTCAGGTACGAAACTTTATTACCTTTGAGTTAAAGGTTATTCGACATGAGGAGAGAGAGACACAATCTTTCTATGCTGACTGCTTTTATATCGTTAGCTCTCAACCCAACCGACGCGCGGCGCCCATAGCGCACAAATCCGTCTGGCCTTGGCAGGCCCCGATAGTCAACCTTCCCGTTCGGACGCAGGAACTCAACTCACTGACTTTTTCTCAAATCCCCAAATCCTCAGCCCACGCTTCCGGTGCGTGACGTCACTAACAATTCCTATCTGGGATTTTTATTTTGACATCTCTGAATGACACATCCTCTCTGCGCGCGCGTGAACACCTGCGTTAATGTTGCACCTAACTAACCCATGTGCTAAGCGAAAGGTTCTCATCCTAACTAAACCGAAAGGCAAGATATACAAAACAAAATCACTCCGCAATTATATTATAATTTCTTTGTCTGATGATTGTCATGATAAGACAGCATGAAGCCAACTGCCACAGATAAGCATCCATGCTATCAAATATTATTTATCTGAGTAAAGGAATCATTCAACCTGGAAAAACAATTTTAAAGTTTGTTGATCAAACAAGGTGTTCCAGAATTATGAAGATCAGATTCAAATGATGATGTCATTGTTTTTCCCGCCTATCAATCCAAGAGGTATCATGAGAAGTTTCCCAAGAAGCATCATAACAAGAATTTGAAGCGTAGAATCCAATGGTATTAGTTTTCTTGATATTTTTAATTTTAAAAGTAATTTACTTTAAAAAAAAACAATTTGATTTGACCTTTTCAATAATCGGTTCCCATATTGTGTTCATTTCTATTCTTGGTCTATTCAAGAGGTCATCATAGCCCAACACATGTGTTGCTTCTTTGCAGTATCTTCTTTTTCAATATTCTTCCTTATTGATTATTTTATCTTTATCCCACAAGAGAAGATGGTTTTTCTTTTCTTTCCATATATGGTCAGCCATTTCCGACTTTTCTATTTCCCCTCGTTCCACTGCTTTTCGATGTTCCTTGTTTGATCAACAGTCAGACTTTAAGAATGATTTCCCAGGTTGCATCATTTCTATACACAGATAAACAAGGGACACCTGAGGAAGGCCAGAGGATACAGTGTCCAAAACATTGTGTTTTAAATTATCTCAATAAAGATGAGGACAACAGTGTGAAAAATCACAACCAAAATAATCAAGCCTCATCTCAAAAATTCAGACAGATAATTTTGAGGAGCTGATTTTGAAAATGTTCCCCTTTTTCATTATGTCAATTTTTTTGTGACAGAAATATTATATATCTGGTTGGTTGGTTGGGTTTTATGACATATCAACCTTTGTAAGTTATTTAACGCCAAATCCATTTTTAATGTAAATAATTAGTTCTATTTCAAACAATTCAGTTAGCATAGGTACAGTTTAATTGTCAAAAACATTTCTGTTTCAAACTATTCAGTTTATTCAAACAGTTATGGATAAAAATTCAGTATAATGAAAGTAAAGTGTAATTGTCAAAAATAGTTCTATTTCAAATAATTCAGTTTTGCATAAGCATGCAGTTTAAATGTAAGTACGGTTTAATTGTCTTAAACATTTTTATTTCAAGCAATTCAGTTTAGCCTAAGTATGCCGTTAGTTCTATTTTACCCACAGATAGGACCCTATCAGGTGCTACCACACCGGGCCAGAGTGGACCAGGGAGCAATGGCAATGAAGGGGTGCTCCGTATTCCCCAAAGCCCCAGCATTACTGGGGCCTCACCATCGGACTATTTAACGTCATATACAGGACACTCATTGGGGGTGTCTTACCCCTCTGCAGAGGTGCAGTCAGTGTATTCTACGGTCCCGGCCGACTGGGCAATGTATTTCTGGTAAAATCAGAATAGGGATAAGATTATCTTCGGGAGAGGCTTATAGCTTTATTCCTTTCCGGTTATATAATGGAATTTGATGGAATGTCATTGTTTGAACTTCAGAATGAAAACAAGATGACTATTTTTTTTAGTGTACAACATTTTCCGTTACTGCTTTGATTTGATGATTCATTGTTTTGCAGAATGTTTTGGGTGCTTTAATGGCATATCAACCTTTGTAGGTTATTTAATGCCAAATTATTCTCCTAGAAGAACAGTAGTGGTACTATTTAACCCATAGCTGGGAAGAATTTTTGTGTGCTTTAATGAGATTTAAGATGTGGCAATAAATTTGAGTATTGCTCTAACATTTTTGGGAGTATGACAATGTTATACACTTTATTTTAAATTGCGGTTCAGAAAATTACATTCAAAAAACATTTCAAGGTTTATTAAAATTTGTTTTAAAATTTTCAGAAACTCCTTGTCAAATTTGAGCACTTTTGTTTTATTTTAATGTTGTTATCTCTGATATTCGTGGGATTTAAAGTCTTATTACATCTTTTTGATAAAATTTTTAAGACTATTGAAATTTCAAAGAATTGAAATTTTCTAACGTTATTGAATTGATTTTAGTGAATGAATCCTTTATGGGAATGCCAAGTTAAGTTTTTTCTTCTGTATGATTTTTTGACAAGAAAATCCATTATCTAATTAATAAGATTCACGGAAAAGGTTAAGCTTACATATATCTAAATTTATCTTTTCATTTTTGCTTTATAATTTCAAAAACAATGAAGAAATATCACGGATTCGGTGAGAAAGTTATATATTCTGAGGTATAAATAGAACTTTTCAGTGTACTGTAGCAAAACATCTAGATGTGCCGGGCAAAAAAAAAAAAATGCTTTTGAAATCTGTACATTGAAATTGTCAGAAAAAATTGTCAGAAAAAAATTAAAATGGTGTTAGAAGTTTTTTTTTTCTAAAAATAATTTCATTGCCTCATGATAAAAATCATTTAATATACACAACAAATATTGATTTTAAGCATAATATCTTTCCTTGTCAATGCACTTAAATTACTACAGAGAGCATAAACTAAACAGCAACAATTTCAGATGAAAATTATTGTCTTTATACGGACATATTGATTGGTTTGGTTTTGTTTGGTTTTATGCATATAAATCCTCTTTATATATATATATATATATATATATATATATATATATATATATATATATATATCGGGAATGGAGTAGCGCCCCCCCTACCCCTCGGTGTGGTAGCTATTGAAAAGCGAGTCTTCGGGTCCCCCTTGACTATGGTCGCCAGCTTTACTTTAACTTATATATATATATATATATATATATATATATATATATATATATATATATATATATATATATATATTAAATATGTATGATTTGTAAACTCTTTTTGTTGATAATATTTTAAAACCAGCCTAAACTTATTTTTACACACTGTTAGATTGTTCCCAGTATTGCTATGTCTCACGAACAGTTCATTTAAACATTTGTCCATTGTTTACACACAGTTTAATGATCAAACAGTTCTATTTCTAAGAATTCAATTTAGCATATGTCAACAAAGGTTAATAGTTCCAAGTATTGCAATGTATAACTAACAATTTATTCAAATATCAGCCCTTTGTTTACAAACAGTTTGATTATCAAACAGTTCTTTTTCAAACAATTCAATTTAGCATTAGCCATTTCTTTGCACTTAATTTATATATCAAACAGTTATATTTGACCTATAGATATCAGGTGCTACCACTCCAGGCCAAAGTGTACCTGGAAGCAATGGTAATGAAGGGGTACTCTGTATTTCCCAAAGCTCCAGCCTCGTCATCAGATTGTTTAATGTCATATCCTGGACAGTCTTTGGAGGTGATCTTACCCCTCTGCAGAGATGCAGTCTGTGTATTTTACAGCTCTAGCTGACTGGGCTAAATGACATATTGATCAAACCATATTATTTGTATACATTTTTTAATAACTGGCCTGTATTCTCTCATTGGAGGAATCACAGTTACGTCATGGTTAAGGAGCCTGATAGTGGTAAAGGAATTCAAACTCCAGTCACACTATTATGTTTAATTTCAGAGTAATATCATCGGAAAAGGCATGAACCCTCTTATCCCCCTGCTATAGGTTAAATACTGATACTTCTGCTCTACAAAGATGGTTTTGTTATTTAATAACACACTAAGGATTAAATGCCATTAAATCAAAGAAACCAAACCAATCAATATTCTATCATGATCATTATCATTAAAGTGAACATTTGGTGTTAAATTTTCTGCAGATGAAATATTGGTCTTATTGAAGTCATTGTATTTTCATGAAAAGGTTCTGAATGAGAGGCAACCATAAAATAGTGACAGGGGTGTGTTATGATGAGGACAGTAATAAAAATAGGATTACTCTCTCTCTCTCTCTCTCTCTCTCTCTCTCTCTCTCTCACACACACACACACACACACATATATATATATGTATTTATTTGTGTATGTATGTGTGTGTGAGTAATATATATATATATATATGTGTGTGTGTATGTATGTGTGTATGTATATTTGATATTTATGATATAAATTCCTCTGTATGTGAGGGTTTTTTTAATATATTCTTAAATATTAATAGCCGTACATTGCGTACTCTATTGAAATTTATTGATATAATATATTTTGAATGGATTGTTCCTTTTAATTTTGTTCTATTCTGAGACTTTATATTTATATATATATATATATATGTATGTATGTATGTATGTATGTATGTATGTATGTATGTATGTATGTATCAAGTGTCTAAATAAGATTGACATAACACAAGGTCAATTTTAAGTGGAGTTTAACAGGTTTGAATTCAAATGTTTTCTTCTTCTAGATCAGTTGCCAAAAATGTTTTTGTTTATAAGATATTTTAACTTTTTCCCCTTCTAGGTCAGTTACCAAAAAAAAAATGTCTCACCTCATGAGACATTTTAACTTTTTTCTAACCATTTCAATGTATTGATTTCAAAAGCATTTGTTTTGGCCTGGCTGATCTGAATGTTTTGTGACAGAAAGCCTTGAGAGAGTTTAACAGGTTTTAATTTAGAATTTTCATTCTTCAAGACCAGTTGCCATACCAAGGTTAAAGAGCACAGTCTGACCTACTATTTACCCCTAACTTGGGGGAGAATAATTGAATTCATAACTTTCCCAAGGATATTACCACCATGTGGAAATGTAAACGGATTTATCCAGGATTTGAACTCAGGTCACCATATCCATTGTCTATGAAAGTAACTGTTGCACCATCAGTGCCTTCAAGATTACTGACTTACATAATGATTAAAAAAATGTGAAACTTAGAAGGTAGTGTTATATAATTAAGGCAATAATTGATTATATTAATCCTTTTTCGTTAATCATATTTTATTAACTTGTTTGGTAAGGCTTTGAACAATACGGTGTCTCTTAGTTAGGTGCCATAGTCAGACGGGCCATGCAGAAAGGATATTGCAATCATTATCTGTCATAATAAACTCCCATACAGGAAATAGGACTGGACAGTCACTGGAGTGAACTGAGTGTGTGGATGACGTTGTACCTGGAAGAGATGGTCCTGAGAATTTTCGGATTTTGAAAAGACAGTTGAGTTGAGGTTTGGCTGTTGAAGTGTGCAGTTGGGTTTTTCTGATCTGATCAAAGCAGATCATTTTGAGTATTGACCGGCAGAAATTAGTTGAGATCTTAGACACTACAAGATGTACTGTGCGTGCAGGGTGTTAGCATAGTATGGTTAGCATATGATTTATGTCTCTCTCTTTGTGTCATTAAGGAGTGAAGGCAGAAAGAAATAAACCAGTTCGTATCAGGAACGACAGAATCCGTCATATTATTATTATTATTATTATTATTATTATTATTATTATTATTATTATTATTATATGTTATATAACAATAGGTGATATTTTCATATTTTTTTTTATATCATATTTACCCAACCCCTCCGCTCAGGCAGGATATGACATATGGTCAATTTTCTGAGCGGAGTTTAACAAGTTTGAATTCAGAGTTTTCCTTCTCCTAGGCTAGTTGCCTCAGCAAGGCTGAAGAACTTAGTCTGCCCTACTATTTACACATAGCTGGAGGGAGAATAATTGGATTCATACCTTTCCCAAGGGTATTAGTGCTATGTGAAATGCACTCAGTCTTGTCCAGGATTTGAACTCGTGTCGCCGTGTCCATTTCCTATGACGATAACCATTACACCACGGCCACCTCCTAAACATTTTTTGATATTGTTATTTTAGTTCTACAATATTTTTTGTGGTTTAGTTTATTCCTTACTTAAGTCGCCAAGCCAAATATACAACAAGTCATTTTGTACTTTCTTTGTCATTTTTGCTTTCGTGAAAACTAAATTTATTTTCCCTTCATTGAATGCACCGTATTTAGTTGGTTACTGTACATAGTTTATTTATTTATTTATTTATTTTGCCTTGTAGAAAAAGCATCTAAATTGCATAGTACATATTACGTAGTGAGATTTAACCGTCCAATTAGGGATTTCAAAACAGGATAAACACCTGAGTAAAAAAGAAGGGACAGCAGAAATGAATTACCTGGATTGAGTGAGAAGGGAAAAATGTGTGGGCCATCCAGAAACTATTTTATGCGGAAGATTTTCGATACCAGACAGGCAGTGCAACCATTCGGAGAGCAACAAAGTCAGCAGGAGGTGGGGCAGGTGGCCCCCGGGCTGAGAACAAGCTATGTATGAAACTCCCGTCAAAGAAGATAGGCTATGAATATGAGTATAATAACATGGTGTCAACCATAGCAGTCTTCCGTCTCTCCCTTCAATACACATCACCATCATGACATTTTGAATAAATGAGTTCATGTTTTTTATAAAGAGTGATATAGTTTTTCCTTTATTCTGCGGGTATATAAATGTAACACTATGTTTTGGGCATGGTTACCGATACCAGCACTAAATGTATTACCGTTGTGCACTACAGCATTTGTGGAACCAAATGTTATAATGATGAGTGGTTTTATCCTGGTATGATACCACATTTTGCACCCTCTGCGCCCTTATTTTGGCCATGGTACTGAATACAGTACCATAGCTTGGATGGGTACCATTTTTAATATTATCGCTTGGTCTGGTACCAAATGTGTTTCCAGATAGTTCGTTTATCAATCCTGTTTGTGCTCACGCTGTGTTTGAAAGATCCACAAACAAAGAATGACACAATCCATTCGGAACTTCTGACGATCGGGGTGATCCGTTGGAACAAAGTAGCCTGAGTGTTAGCAACTCAAAAACAAGAAGAACTCTCCATCAATAATTAACATTCATTTATTGTTCAATATTCAGACTATATATATATATAGAGAGAGAGATAGAGAGTCTGTAAGGTCTATGAACAGACACAAAGAGACATGCCCCCACCCAGTCCGACCAAATTCTCTGAATGCAAACTTCTAATTGACAACTGATCGACTAACTGACAACTTTTTCAAAATTCGCTAATTTTTATCTAAATTCAGGATTTCGGTGGGGGTGATGTCATCTCGCTAAATTATTGCCTTATCTCTCACGTGTCCCGAATTCACTGTTTTCATTTCTCCAATCAAATCTGTCAAAGACAAGATAAGAATCCATTTTGTTTACATTTTGGCCTTCCTATGTTGTTCGTTATGTACTCCCTTCATCATTATCATCATCAAGACGTGCTGCCAGCACGGATATCCTTGACCATCTCTCGCCACTTTTCCCTATCGTTCATCACCTTCGGCAGGTCTTCTGGGTTACATCCTGTGTCTTCACATAGCTGCTGTATGTAAGTTCGGGCTGGTCGTCCTGCTTTTGCTTGGCCATATGTGGGGGTCCATAGTAGTACATCACTAACGAGCTCGTCTTTGCTTCTCCAGCAGTGTCCGGCGTGTCTGGCTCGTTTGACCTGTATAGTTTTCGTGATGGGAGGTAGGTGGCCGTACAGTTGGCGTCTCGTGGGGTGTTGTCGCCAGGACTTGTTCAGTATTGCTCTCAACATTCTTGTGTAGTTGCCGTCAAGTTTCTTCTCCAGCCGTTTGGTAAGCGTCCATGTAGTGCATCCATATAGCAGTATCGATACAACTGCTGCCTGGAAGAAACTGCGCTTCATTTCATCGGTCAGGTCTGATTTCCATATTATTGAGAGCCTATCTATAGCCGTCCATGCTTTCGTCAGCCGTGTGTCTATGTCGTTTTCTGTTGATGAGACGCTACTTCCTAGGTAGGTGAATTTGTCCACTAACCTCAGAGAGGCTCCGTCTAGAGTGGTAATGTTGCCCGTTTGGTTGTAACACATATATTCAGTTTTGTGCGCATTGACATGGAGGCCAATGCCTGCTGCAGCTCGCTCCAGGCTATGCAGTAGTGTCTCTGCTTGATTAGGCGTATTCGCCAGTAACGCTAAGTCATCAGCGTAGTCGGCGTCTGTGATTGTTTTTGCGGGGTACCTTTTGCTTCTTTTCTTAGTCAGCTCGAAGCCATTTTCTCTGATTTTGTCGATCGAAGTTCTAAGCACGTAGTCTAGACAGATGATAAAGAGGTATGGGGCTTGCATGTCTCCTTGTAGTACTCCTGCAACAATGTCGAAGTATTCCGTGTCTCCATCTGGTGAACGTACCTTTACTTTTGTGTTTTTGTAGAGGATCATTATTGCTGCTACGGTTTCTTTTGGTAGGCCGTATGCTAGTAGGATTAGTTCCATTTTCCCTCTATGGATGGAATCGAAGGCCTTGGTAAAGTCGACAAATAGTAATGTCGCCTGAAGGTTTTTTGCCTTCAAGGATTCTACGGATGGTCAATATTTGTGAGGTTGTGGATCTATTTCTCCGGAAGCCATTTTGGTTTTTCCTAAGGATGTTGTCTATTTTGGGTTCTATGCGATTTCGTAGAAGGGCATTGTAGATTTTGGCTGCTATGGATGTAAGCATTATCCCTCGGTAGTTCTTGGCTAATCCGAGGTCGCCTTTTTTAGGGAAAGGAAGGATGCATCCCTTCATCCATCTTTCTATCCTATTTTGACTATAGACAGCGTTGCATTGCCGGAGCAGTATATCGTCGAATTTTAAAGTCTTCCACACTTCTGGGGGGATCTCGTCTAGCCCTGCAGCTTTCCTATTTTTAATTTTTTTTTGACTTAATTTCCGCTCAAAGACTTTTGTTAACCTAACAAACAACTGAAAAGCTCGCAGCCTAACCAAACAGGGTAATAAAATAATTACCTATTTCGGCTACTGTGCCACACTGGTAACGGCGCCGAATGTGATATCATAGTTGTCACGTTACTTTTACTATTGTCTTATCTTAGTAACTGTGCCATATGCGTTTCCAGGTAGTTTGGTTATCAATCCCCTTTGTACCCACGTTGTATTTGAAAGATCCGCTGATGGGGGATGACACAATTCATTCAGAACTTCTTTCAAAGGTTGGGTTGATTCGTTGGAACAAAATTGGCTGGGTGTTGGCAACTCTAACACAAGAAGAACTCCCCGTCAACAATTAACAATCAAATATTGGTACGTATTGGTGTAAATGTAATATGTCCCACATCTTTATAGAAATTGTCGCTTCATTTACCTGATATACTATTTGATGTTCAGACTGCATACAGCAGCACGAGAGAGAAAATCTGTTGGGCCGAATGAAAGGGGCACCCGTTGAGACTCGAACTTATTTGTGTAGGTTTGCTAGTCTAGCTTGCTAACCATTACACCACCCGAGGCGCCAAACAATTTACCAAGCTTTTGGCTTAAATGTGGCATAAGGCAGATTAATAGGGCACCTGTTACATATCGACCCTTGAACGAGTCGTCAATCAAAGACGCACCTGTGTAAATAAGCGGAAGAAGATCATGTGATCTAATCGGAAGTAAGTGGGCGTTATGAAATAATATACGCAGATGCTCGCGGCAGTTGAGTAAGTTTGAGACATTGAAGGCCAGAGTGAGCGCCAGTTTGCAGTCAGTGTGAGCGCTCCGCTGAGGGCTTCTACCTCCAGTTGGGTGACCTCCAGTTGAGAGAGTTGGGGGTAGTGAAGGCCAGAGTCAAAGCCAGCTTGCAGTCACTGAGAGCGCGTCCGCTGGGGCCTGGGTCCCATACTAGGCCTCCGTTTGAGCAACCCTGTCCGAGAAGCAGAAGAAGTGCTAAGTGGGTCTTGAAAATAACACAGCGTGCTGTGGTCAAGAGAAGAAGTTAGGGGTCAATATAGCAATCTGTCTTGTCTTCCCCGCCCCGTTCGTCTGTCTCACAAACCACAAAAGCTTCAACTCCTTTCGAAAGAATAAAAAGACGAATATATTTTTATAAAGAAGTGTTGTTTTTCCTTCTTCCTTCATCACGGTATACATCACACCCAATGAGATTTTCTAGCTATAAGGTGTGCAAAAAATGGTCGATTCTATTTATAAATTTTCCAGTCAACAGTAACATGATCTTGTAGTGGAAATTGACCAATCATAGACGAGAACTGAAAGCGTTTAAATAAGTTGCAATTATCCTCAAATACTGAGTTACTGTTTCACAGTTTCTACTGGAGAAACGTATCTTTTGTATTACGAACACTGGAATCTTTGAGTGGAAGACCAAATGATGAAAAGAATTCTAACAAAATTTACTGCTAACGATGTCCATCCAAAAGATCTGGATCTTTTCGGTCAGAGATTTTTTCTTTATTTTAATGACCTGTATGTTTGGACCGGATCATGAGTGAACAACATATTACTACTGGGCATCATACCAAATCAAACATTCATTTTAAAGTATATATGTATATATGTGTGTGTGTGTATGTATGATATCACCAGCTATGGGTTAAATAGTACCACTACTGTTCTTCTACGAGAATGGCTTTGACATTAAATAACCTACAAAGGTTGATATGCTATTAAACAAAGAAACCAAACCAAACCGATTTTTGTTCTCCTGTTACAGAAAAATTTATTAATATAAACTTATAAAGTCCGGTGGACTGTTAGCATGGCAATTCTAGTTCTTAAGCTTGTGACGCAATAAGCTCTGTTGTCCCTTGATGCAAATATTAGATCAAATAATGCATACAATAATGCATGTGCGTGTAGGTGCAAGCATATTCATATGAGTATGTATGCATATAGGCATAACATATATGTATATGCATGCTCGGGTGATCATATATGTACAGATGTATGTGGGCATAGGCACTGCATATGTATGTATGTATGTATGTATGTATCAAAAGGATAGCAAGACAATTTAGAGAGGTTAATAAATTTTAATGTCATAATAAACTCAAATCCTGGACGAGATTGATTGCATGTCACATACCACTAATACCCTTGGGAAAGGTATGAATCCAAATATTCTCTCTCCAGCTATGGGTAAATTGTAGGGCAGACCAGGTTCTTCAGCCTTGGTAAGGCAACTAGTCAAGGAGAAGGAAAACTCTGAATTCAAACCTGTTAAACTTCGCTTAAAAATTGACCTTGAGTCAAATCCTGCCCGAGCGGAGGGGGTGGTGAATATTATAATAAACTCAAGTCTTTTGTGTTAGTGCAGTCGTAGATCAGTTGATAAGTGTATCAGTTTTTTTATTGTATAATGTGTATTAAAATAAATGCAACCCATTAATATGATAGTGATTTATTACTGAGACAAGCCCAATGGCAGTCATTTGGAGCACGTACTGTAAAAAAAATGCATCCTTTAAACAGGAGACATTAAATCAATATTTCTTTAATTGTTATTATATCAGCTTCCAAGATTCGCAATCTTTTTTGAGTTTCTGGTCTCAGAAATAAATCATTATCTCATTAATGGGTTGCATCTATTTTGGGACGGTTTCGAATGATTTTGCTTCCAATAAGCAGTGATGCAAGATATTTTTACTCTTTTGGATAAGGCATTGTGATCAAGAATTAATAATTGTTATAATATACTGTTTTCAAATCTGAAACAACAAAGAACACATTATTAGTAGTAGAGTTATTAGCAGTCACATGGGTCCCATGTATATTGAGACACCATGTACTTTAATTGGGCAAGTCTATTTGAAAAAAGTGGTTTTCTTTTCTGAAAGTCTGGATCACATATATTCAAGGAAGCTGCCAGTAGTTAGAGAGATTAGTGGTCATGCAGGGCCATATCATTTGAGTTTGCCTACCATCTATCGACTGCAGAGTAAGAAGTCAGGTTTTAGACAAAGAGCAGAATAGAAAACTGCCCTGCATCCGATTCCATATTGCAAAGTGTCACAAACATCCCCCATCAACCAGAATGATGCTGACTTAAATGGTTATGACAAAACTTGATGTTTTTCCTAAGTTCATCAGGAGTTTTGACTCTTTCAATAGTCTTACATTGTCTAGGTGACTCAGTTTGGTCTTTTATTGAATGGCCTTAGTATGTATGTATATATGTATGTATGTAACGAATGACCCTACTATCTATATATATTTATGACAAATCAGCATATCTGCAGCTTGATTCTAGTTACATTTTATCTGAATTTTTTACCATAAATTGTTCAATCTATATAATTAATGTTCCACATTGAATGAAGTACTTTGACAAGAAAGAAGATTATTGTGAAAAATAAATATTGTTTTATATTATTAAGCTGTGATTAGTGATGTACTTGCATTAAACTTTGAGTAACACCTTTCAATGTTAATTTAGCATTATTATTTTGGTCCGAGTGAAGAAGTTCTTAGGAGAACGTCGCTTGTTGGACGACCGACTAGAAACTATCTACAACAGCTCTGTGCAGACATAGGATGTAGTCTAGAGGAAGCGATGGATGATAGACGAATGGCGAGAGAGTGTCAAGGAAATCCATTCTTGCAGCAGAACATGGTGATTATTATTATTGTACAGTCGATGTTTTGCATCTAACAGTTTGTCTATCATCTTGAGTGACTTTCCAATTCCTACAATGTTGTATTCTGTTTCAATTTCTTTCAAAGGCCAGTACAAACGAAACTTTCAGATTGTCAAAACAAAAGGTGAGCAGACTTCGGGGTTTGTCAGTACGCTGACCCAATTTAAATCATGACAGCTCTTGCCAACCTGTAGGAGTTAAAAGATCAGATATTTGATTTTTGTTTTGATTAAAGTGAAAAGAGATATTCCCTCAAAAGTCGTGGGCTGAGATCCTTAATTACCCAAGCTCTTTTGTTGGATGGCCAATCAAAATCTGATACATGGAAGAGATACTCTTCATACAGACGCAGATGAGTGCATTTGATTGGCGGAGCTGTCAAAAAGTAGTAAAAGTATTCGAAATGATTTGTGATTAGTTAGCCAATCGGGAATGTTTGTTCCTATGGGTATCCTCTATAAAAATAGATGTTTTATGGTCAGATGAAAGAAGAGACCTGATGTCCATACCAAAGACAAGAGAATAAGAAAAGTAATCTCTTCAAGAACTAAAGCCTTTTCAGCAAATGTCTCACTCTACAAAAAATTGAATAAGATAGAAAAACTGCACCAGCCAAATACCTCAGTTGTGTGTCTCTCAAGCACAAGAAAAGCGACAATTTCTCTGTATGAATATATCGTATATATCGTTGTTACACCACTATGTTTCAACAAATAACTGTTAATTGTTAACGGAGAGATTTTCTTGTCTTTGAATTGCCAACACCCCTGGCAAATTATTTCAACCGTCAGAGAAGTACCGGGTAGATTGTGTCATCCCCCTTCTGTGGATCTTTCAAACACAACGTGGGAACAGAAGGAGTCGATAAACCAATTACCCGGAAAAGCTTGTTGTAGTCACGGAACCAAGGCCACGATAAAGTACCGTGACAAGCATAGGACCACAATTGGTTCAATCTATTCAAAACCTCAAAGCGTTTTTAGGGGGAGTGTCCTTGTGGTGTAATGATTAAAGCGATGGACAACGGAATCGTAGAAATCGAGTTCAATCTCCAGTGATGCTGTTACGTTCACTTTCGGACAAATACCTTTGGGAAAGGCATGAACCTCCTTATCCACCCAGCAATGGGTTAAATAGTACCACAACTGTTCTTCTAGAAGGATGGCTTTGGCATTAAATAACCCATGAAGGTTGATATGTGTTGGGTTCTGGTTAGTGAACGCAAGTATTTATAATAATAAGACAAACCAGGATATGTGAGGAAAATAGTTATATTTACAGGAAAGAGTATTTACAAGAGAGAGACTGTTAGTAATAAGAACATAGGATTAGTGATAGAGTAATGATATACTTCAACAATAGGAACGGCTCTTCTGATCTGACACGTAGGCTTATTTTATTTCGTTGTATTTACAACGTAGGCACAAAGCCTTGAGGTTTTTGGGGAGGGGAAGGGAGCGGTCATGCTTTTCTATATATTCTAAGGGGACCTAGCTAGCCACATTCGCCGACCCATTCAACAGTACAATATATAACCATTCATCGATCGTCATGCGCGCAGCAGTTAACAAAATACTACATTCGCTCTATGAAGAAGGCCTACTTAAAACCCGAAAGTGATGTATGATTTTATTTACAATATATGGTTTATTTACAATGGATATGATGGGAATGGGGAAAAAAAACCCGAAAAATATATATACATAAAAAAACAAGGAAAAATTCCCCGTTTGGTTGCCCTCCCATCCCCCCGTCTATAAAATTGGAGGCCGACTGTTTTCCGGCGGGATACAAAGACTGTGATGTCATCAGCGAACGCGGAAACCCTTGCCGCAAGGCGGCCAACAAAAGGGACACCGCGCAGGGTCGGACTTGTCCCCTCATTCCTAAGCCAGCGCAGGAGGGGCTCCAACGCGAGAACATAGAGAAAAGGAGACAGAGGGCAGCCCTGCCGGACCGAACGCTCGATCACGATCGCCCCCGAACGCCTTCCGTTCACCTGCGCCACTGCCTGAGGGTTGTGGTACATCATGCTAATCCATCTGCGGAACTCCAGTTTGAATCCGGCTACTGCCATATATGGCAGATGGAACAGCTCATTATGCTGAAAAGGTAGGTGATACCCAACAATATGCTAAAGAATCCAAATGTTTTGGGGTTATTTACAGATTGTGTGATGGTTCTTGCTTTCCCTATTGTTGGGTTGTTTTCTTGATAAAAGAGTAAAAGACAACTTCCTGTTGTATAGAGCAATTTGATGCTGCATTTTCGGCAAAATAAATCATTCAATTATTATAAAATGCTATGGAAGTAGCAGTCATTTTATATTTTGCCTTGTGACTGACATTAAATGCCGAACATTTAAAATTGACCAATGGAAACATAAGTGAATTTACAAACATTATTCTCTATATTTGCATCCATTTTAGCATTTTAACTTTGGAAAGAGTATATTGTAAGTCTTAGTTAAAGTTTTAAAAAATTTTTATCTTAGATACTTATTCATATCATATTAAGATAATCCGATTTACGCATATTTTATCGATATTAGATACATATCCATATTATATCATAATAATTTTATTTATGTATATTTTGTTTTATATTAGATACATATCTAAATTATATTATAATAATCTAATTTATGCATATTTTATCTTATGTTAGATACATTTCCATATTAAATAATAATAATCTGATTTATATATTCTTTATTTTATGTTAGATATATTTCCATATTATATCAGAATAATCTGATTCATGTATATATAAATGTATATAGATATGTATATTCCTAAAAGCACATTTTATAGATGCTTTGGTAGGCAGTATTAAGGACGTTCTTTGGTTCATCAAAAATTTTGGGTCTTTTAACATCAGACCTTCCCACCTCTTGTCGATGTGATCAAAATGGGATTGAACACTTTCCACCATTCATAACATTCCTGGATTCATAAAAGAGATAAGTTGTTTCATGTTTTAAAGGCTGTAAAATGATTATGGGAGAGTACTTGATATACTAGCTCCCTCTATACTTCAATCATCTCATGACATGCCAGTAACAAAACTTTTGTGAAGACATAGAGCGATGATTCTATTTTATTTCTGGAGAGAGATAATACTCATAAAATTTTTATAGGTACAATCATTTGCTGAAGATGAAATAAATATTTTTTTCAAAAATTAAATCTGAAAATTCCCCTGTGTCCAAGATGGTGAAAATCATGCTCGGGTTTGGATCTACTCCTACTATGTTAGCAACAGGCTCTGGAAAAAAAAATTTCAACATTAGTGTCTGATTACTACCCCTCATCGTATCCAGATGATCCAATTGTGACTGATCATTTGTCAGCACCACCAATTCATTGGCTCACCCATTTTATCTAAAACCACTTAGTAGCTTTTTTTGCAGAGTCTGTGATGATTCTTATGGCCGCTCTTTTAGCAGCTTTATACCAATTCGAGCCGTCCCTACAAATAAGTATCCTCTAAATCCTCAACAGACTACTTCTGTTAGTTCTCATAAAATTTGACAGCCTTGGCTTCTGCATACTTCAGTTAATATTTGTCAATCACAATTGTGTCTATAGTCACTTGTCTTCCGTGCGAATGGATCTTTAAAGCTTTGGTATCTAAAATACTATTCAGAAAATATTTAAAAAAACAACAATGGATTGGTTCTTCATCAAATGGCGTTTCTATTATGTCTGAAATAGCTTTCAGGTTTTGACTCTTGTTCTAAAATGTTGTCTAGTTTCGTCTGCAGACCTTTATTTACATAACTTTTCATCTATGGCATCGAAAATACTTTTTCTTCACTTATCCTTTTTCTCTCCCAGCAAAAGACAGAGTTAGACATATATAAATATACTGAAATTGTAATATGTACAAATATAGATATATATATATATGAATATACTAAACAAAGAATGTTTTGACTAAGATGAATAGATTGACGTTAATAGACTGAAAAAGACAGACAGATAGATAGATAGATAGATAGATACCGCGGTGTAATGTTTATCGTCGTGGGAAATGGACGAGGTGACACGAGTTTAAATCCTTGACGAGACTGATTGCATTTCACATAGCACTAATACCCTTGGTATAGGGGTGTCCTCGTGGTGTAATGGTTAAAGCGATGGACTGCGGAATCGTAGTACGCGAGTTCGTACTCCAGTCGCGCTATTACGTTCACTTTCGGGCAAATACCCTTGGGAAAGGTATGAACCCCCTTATTCTCCCTAAATAGTAGGACGGACTAGGTTCTTCAGCCTTGGTGAGGCAACTAGTCTAGGAGAAGGAAAACTCTGAATTCAAACCTGTTAAACTTCGCTTAAAAAATTGACCTTGTGTCATATCCTGCCCGAGCGGAGGGGTTGGTAAATAGTACCCTTGGGAAAGGTATGAATCCAACTATTCTCTCTCCAGCTATGGGTTGGGCAGACTGGGTTCTTCAGCCTTAGTGAGGCAACTAGTTTAGGAGAAGGAAAACTCTGAATTCAAACCTGTTAAACTCCGCTTAAAAATTGACCTTGTATCATATCCTGCCCGAGCGGAGGGGTTGATAAATATGGATAGATTGATAGATACTTCGATGGGTAGAAACAGAATGAGGGATGAATATTAATATACAGTAACAGATTGAAACAAACTGAAATAAATAAAGTTATAATGTTGATAATGTGTCACCATACATTGAGCAAGCTATTGCTTCCGGGTTTTTATAAAACATTGTAATACTGTTAACAGTTTCTTTAGGGTATTTGCTAGTGGTATTTGCTCTATCTTTCCTTAGGGAAAGGAATCAAATGCCTTGGAGAAATCTATAAGCCATAGTGTTACCTCAAAAGTTTTGTTCATACTGCTTCAATGAGTGAACAGATAGTCAGAATCTGTGATGTTGTGGATAATCTACCAAGATTACGTACTTCGAACATCAATTGATCTAATAAGAGAAAATGATTTTGCATACATAAAGGTAAGAACAAGATAAGATTCCACTGAAACTATGATAGACACAGATTACGTGGATGATCTAGAACTTCTCTCAGATACACCTACCTGAGTCGAATCCCTTTTGCATGGCCTGAGCAAGCAGCATGAGGCGTTAGCTTTTATATGAGCACAAATAAAAGAGTTAATTAATTTTAAACAAAGGCAATTATCTCCAATTTAAGTGGCAAGTGTCTGAAATTGGTAGACAAGTTCACATACTTTGGGAGCAATATCTCATCTTCTATAAGTGATGTCAACATACGCTTTGCAAAGGCATGGACTTCTTTGACAGATTATTGATCATGTGAAAATATGATCTCTTTGATAAAATAAAATGGTATTTCTTCAAAGCTGTGGCTGTGTCAATACTACTGTATGGATGCACCACATTACTTGAACACTAACAAAATGAATGGAGAAAAAGCTAGATGAGAACTACACAAGAATCTTATGTACTCTTTTGAACATATCTTAGAAGCAACACCCCACAAAATAGCAGGGGTATAGCTACTTACCTCCCATCTCACAAGGCATCTATGTAAAATGAACAAGACATGCAAAGCACTGCCGGAGCAATAGAGACATACACATATGCAATGTTCTTTGATAGACCCCAACAAAAGGGACACGCCAGTGTTGGCCGACCAGCAAAGACTAATATAAATCAGCTTAGTGTGGACACTGCATGCAGTCTAGAAGACCTACCTGCAGTGATGGATGTCAGGAACAAATGGTGAATGAGAATAACGAGCTCTTTGTCGTCAGCTTGACTTGATGATGATGATGATGATGATGATGATAAGTAAATAGATATGAACAGAATAAGATTGACAAGTATATAGATTGATGGATAGAAGCAGACATATGGTTATAGATATATTGAAATAGATATGATTGGACTAAGATAGATAGATAGATAGATAGATAGATAGAAACGAAGATAGCTAGATATAAACCAAGATATTTTTTTTCATCATACAACATGTGAAAGCACGTGCGATACCCTGCCTTCATCAGCCGCCAACCAGGGGTGATAACACAGTTTCGGTAGCTCCAGGCGGTACTGCCACTCCTGGCACGACCAAGCAGCATTTGCCACCGGACAGGGACAGGGTACTTAAGAGAATTATATATATATATATATATATATATATACATATATATACGCCAGATCAATTGCGAGCAGAGATTACATTGGACGTTCATCTTCATTGTTAGTGTGCATTTTGTGATTAAAAAAAACGCGTAAATAGATATGAACTGGGGTAGATAGATAGATAGATAGATAGATAGATAGATAGATATAAACCAAGATAGATAAATAGATATGAACTGGGATAGATAGATAGATAGATAGATAGATAGATAGATATAAACCAAGATAGATAAATAGATATGAACTGAGATAGATAGATAGATAGATAGATAGATAGATAGATAGATATAAACCAAGATAGATAAATAGATATGAACTGGGGTAGATAGATAGATAGATAGATAGATATAAACCAAGATAGATAAATATATATGAACTGGGATAGATAGATAGATAGATAGATATAAACCAAGATAGATAAATATATATGAACTGGGATAGATAGATAGATAGATAGATAGATATAAACCAAGATAGATAAATATATATGAACTGGGATAGATAGATAGATAGATATAAACCAAGATAGATAAATAGATATGAACTGAGATAGATAGATAGATAGATAGATAGATAGAAAGGAAGGAAGGAAGGAAGGAAGGAAGGAAGAAGCAGACAGATGGATATGAGTATACTGATATAGACCTGAGTAGACTAAGATACAGACAGACAGACAGACAGACAGACAGGAAGATAGATATATTTGGATTGATAGATATAGACAGATGAACAGATAGAGAGGATTCGAACAGACTTAGATAGATATGAAAATACTGAAATAAATATGACTCGACTCAGATAAAGAGATGAGAATAGACTAAAAAAGATATCGACAGACTGAAAGAAAAAGAGATAGATGAAACAATTTTAAGATTTTAACCTTTATTTATCATGAAGTTAACCATGACAATAAGAGGATATGACCTTTTCTTAAAAGCCATAAACCATAACATACGTAATATTCAATATATATTGAGCATTATTGGTTAATCTGTTTGTACCTCTGTCTGGAGCATTGAAAGGCAAAGGCCAGGTAAAACTAAGATCAATTTATTATGAGAATAGCACTTACTCATTAGTGCTTTTTAAATGCTAGAGATTTTGTTTGAATGTTGAAGTTAATGTGTTTTGCATAATAAGATGATTTCTATAACGGAACGAATCCATCTGTGGAGATATGAACAGACTGTGGATAGATAGGAATCGGTAGATATAAATAAAAAAAAGGATTGACTGATATGAATAAATAGATATGGAAAGACACAGATAAATAGATATGGATAGACTGAGAGGGATAAATATCCACAGAATAAGAAAGATAGATGAAAATAGATATAAAAAAGATTGACATTGAAAGACAGGAATAAATAAATATGAATTAATAGATAAAAATAAAGTTTCATTTGGTTTGCTTTTATGGCATATCAACCATTGCAGGGTTTTTAATGCCTCATCTAGTTTATACATATATATTAGATACATGATTTGTAAAAATGTTATGGTGATATACCCCATGACGTCACTGCATGGATCCTCCCCGACTCTATAAATAGTGACTGACTCGATAAACGAGTTAAGTGAGTCTTTTCAGTTACCGATAATAGTTACTATCTGTATTTCCGTAAATATATGCTGCTGTAAACCTTACATCTCTTTGTGTTATTCATTTCTGGCTCTTCAAGACCACAAAAAAAGATAATTAGATAAAGTTAAATGATTCCAAGTATCGTTATATATCATTAGGAATTCAATAAAACATCAGTCATTTGTTTACATTCAGTTAAATGATCAAACAGTTCTATTTCAAGCAATTCAAATTAGCATATCAATTGTTTGTTTTTCTCTACTGTCGGATTCCTTTCCATTATTTACTTCCATTATATATATATATATATATATAGTTGTGGGCTTCGAGAAGGTACCCTTTTCAATAGCTACAACACCAAGGTGCAGGGGAGAGCGTTACTCTTTTTCCTGGATTGGTCCACTTTACTCTTGATACGTACCTTATATTGCTGAGTGTTAAGCAAGGAGGCATCAAGTACCATTTTTAAAGTCTTTGGTATGTAGCGACCTGGGATTGAACCCAGGTATCCCAGACCATTAGCGAACACTCAATCCACCAGGCCAATATATATATATATATATATATATATATATATTAAACCCTTCACGCACGCAGGATGTAATATAAAGTCAGTTTTTAAGCATTGTTTAACAAGTTAGGATTCTTCTCAAAGACCAATTACCATATCCAGCAATAGAAAAAACCCAACTGAACCAAATTTATATAATTACAATTGGTAAATTCCTCACTAGATTCATCATCATCATGTCACGCTGCCAGCACGGATCTCTCGTACCCTCTCTCGCCAACCGTCCCTATTGTCCATCGCTCCCGGGAGGTCTTCAAGGCTACATCCTGTATCGGCATAGAGCTGTTATATATAAGTTGGTCATCCTACCTGTGCTCGTCCATATAAAGGGGTCCACAGGAATATATCGCTTCAGCAGTGTCACGCATGTCTGGTTCGTCTAACTTGGATAGTTTTCGTGATGGGTAGTAGGTAGCCATATAGCTGCTGTTTTGGGCGGGTTGCCTCCAGAACTTATTTAGTACAGCTAACAGCATTCTTGGGTAATTGCCGTCAAGCTTTTTCTCCATACATTTAGTTAGTGTCCATGTAGTGCATCTATATTGCAGTATCAACACGACCGCTGCTTGGAAAAAAACTGCTTTTTATTCTATCGTTTAGGTCTGGCTACTATATGACCGATAGTGTATCGATAGCTATCCATGCCTTTGCTAGTCACGATTTGATGTCTTTCTCGTTTGAAGAGACGCTGCTTCCGAGGTAGGTGAACTTGTCTACTTGTTTCAAAGAACCATTCTTTAGTTTGATAAAAAAACTAACCCCAAATGAATAAATTTCATTAATTTGTTAATATTAACCCGTTTTAACGATAGGCCATTAACAGTGCATGTTTTTTTCATGACTAATAAACTTAGGAAAACTAAGAGATTGACATTTGTACGTGTTGGAAGATCAGTGGAAGAGACGTTTTAATATATTTATATTTCTATGAAAATGGCTTTAACATTGAACATAATTCTCCAAGTGTGTGCTTGTGTATGTATCATACAATATAAATCATGTTAAACTCTATTATGCTAATATATATATATATATATATATATATATATCATATTTCTTGCATAATTAATGTGCACACAAACACATATATACATAAAACACACTATTACACTTATATATGTGCATATATATATATATATATACTTGTATATACACACATATATATAGGGGAATATATATATATATATATATATATATATATATATGAAGAGTTAATAAAGTATTGTAATCCGACAATACGTAGAAAAACTGATAACAACGATCCAAGTGGAAGGAATGATTTATTAACGGGTCAACACTATAGCGTTTCGGTTCTACTGAACCATCATCAGGACCATGAGGGGTGATATTAATAATTTTAAGATAACGATGGATGATTAGAAATGTGAAATACAAAAACCTACGGGAAAATATGTATAACTGACGTAATTTAAACATCAAACGCTGATTTGCCAGTTTAACGGCTAACTTTTTCTTACTATACATATTTTCCCATAGGTTTTTGTATTTCACATTTCTAATCATCCATCGTTAACTTAAAATTATTAATATCACCCCTCATGGTCCTAATGATGGTTCAGTAGAACCGAAACGCTATAGTGTTGACCCGTTAATAAATCATTCCTTCCACTTGGATCGTTGTTATCAGTTTTTCTACATATATATATATATATATATATATATATATAACAGCATTTTGCTTATATATATATATATATATATATATATATATATATATTTGATGTTTATGGTTCTTACTAGCTCATTTGGTGAGTTAATGGATGACCAAATGTTGCAGTATTGTTAAATAGTGCTCAGTATCAATGATAGAGCATTTACACCCCCACACACGCACACGTTTCGAACAAAAAATTAACCACAGTAATGAGTTTTTTAAAAATCTTCCCTCTGTCTGACGATTGCTGAATGCATAAAACACTGGGTCACAGACTGTACCATATGATATAATATGATATATATATATATGTATGATTGTGGGAATCAAGAAGAATAGAAAAAGCAATAACGTAGATAACGTAATAAAATAAATAGAATGCAAAAGTAACAGTTTCCTTGGAGGCTTCTGACACGAAGCATAATCTGCGCATGTCTAAAAAATGGGTATCCTGGTACCAAAGAGAAACTCTCTTAGTTACCTAAAGACGCCTAGACCGAACAGACCTTTTTCAATTTGCTGCCAGTAGGGAAGGCCCGTGCCAGCTGAGTCCTGAACTTAGCAGCCCATTGTGTTTTTTTCTACAAGTAGCAGCCTCTGATAAACATACCCACTGAACACATGACAAACTCTCAAACTTGTAATTGCCCCAGCTGATTCCATAATATACGTCAACGCTTTGTCAACTGGTTCAGGAAAACAGTCCACACCACAGAGCAGTCGTAAATCCCCAAATAAAATTAAAGTCTAAATTTATCCCTGTCTTTTTCCTTCCATTCTTAATTGCCCTACATCTTCGACGGACAAAAGAGGACAAGTGAATGGGGTAAGAAAAAGGAAAGGAGTAAGTTTACAAACCCCCAAATTTTCCAACAAAACCAACAAGTCACCTTTTCCGAAGCCACTTATGATACTATTATCCTATTATATGTATAATAGCCAAGCTTGTTGAAGTTATGAAATCATAACCCACGTTTAAATACTGGATGAGGCTATTTGTATTTGACTTTATGCTAATGCCCTTTGTTAAAGGCATGATTCAATATGTCCATCAACTCAGCTATGAATAAAAAGTAGAGCAGAGTGGGTTCTCTAGCCTTGGTAAGGCAATGAGTCTCTGAGAACGAAAAGTCTGATTTCTAACAAGTTTTACTCTGCTAAACATTGACCGTGTATCAAATTCAGCTCATGGTGGAGAAGTTAAGTCAATATTATATATATATCGATATAATGTATATACCACTATCTAGCTTACATATATATATATATATATATATATATATATACTTACATGAGATCAGAGCTGCTTTTCTAAGAACGCTACTGCCATAAACAAGTTAACATTTTTTGATCAGCTGTTGAAACGTGTTGTAAAGGTACTCCCATGGACGTATTAACGTTTTGTGAATTACCCATAATATATATATATATATATATATGTGTATCCACAAATGATATATATATATATATATATATATATATATATATATATATATATAATTCTCATTTATGAGTATCATGTGCAATAGTGAGCATAGAGATCAGAACGATATTAAGAAAAAGTTTAAATGCGAAATAACTTTCTATTTTTAAAACCTCATAGAACATTTTATCAAGGAAAAATAAGGATATAAAGGTAAATTATATAATTCCAAAATATAAAGCTTAATAAACTTATTTTGATAAAGTTATAAGAATAATTATATAACATTCGAAAATATAGATGATCAAAAACATCAGAACGATTAAATAAATCCGTAAAATTTAATAATAATTTGTATTATAAAAATGTTTTTGTGTATGAATATAAAAAAAAGTATTTTACTAAATTATACCGGCTTTTCACCTGTTCTTGCATTGTAAACATGGCGAAAAATCTGTGACATCATTGGAACTTAGAAAACTGATAGTCAAGTTACGTAATAGAGATTAACTTTCGATTGAGGATATTTCAAAGTCTGTGGGGAAATCTTAAAGTGTTATTCATAGTATCTTAAGAAAACTTGAAGAAACTGGGTCATGTGAAGCCAAGAAACCACCTGGCAGGCCTAGGAAAACTATTGCAAGGGAAAACAGATGGATTGGTAATGAATCAAAAAAGGATCGATTCGTGACAGTAACCACTATATCTAAAAGAGCTAATGCTAACCTTAACATTAAAATATCAAGGCACACTATTTCCCGAAGACTTAATGAAATATATTTGAACAGTCGAGTGGCTTCTACGAAGCCTTACATTTAAAAAAAACAACAAATGAGCCAATTGAAATTTGCCCATGAACACGTCATATGGACTGAAGAACTGTGGGATTGTGTTCATTTCAGCGATGAGTTTAACCTGTTTAGTTGCTGCGACCGGCCTACAAACATAAACAGATCGGATTTCTCGTTCGCCCTAGAAAAATTACACCCGGGTACGGCCGGAAATGACAAAGCCCTTTTTCGACTCTAACCGGCCGTTACAGCTAAGAAAGGGATAAATTAACATTTATCAACATTTGCAAAACACTTCTGCCAGAAATAATTCTATAAAAATGGACTTAATTATCTTCGCCAGCCTATACCTTGTTAAAGAAGTACTTATTTTCTACGTCCACTTTTTATAGAAGAATTTTCTATTCACGTGGCGCGGCGAAAGTGGTGTTGCCTTTTTTTCATATGAAAAAGGCTTCAGCGGCGAAAAAATCAGAAGTCCCCGCTCTTTTTTAGAGTGTTTGTGACCTTTCCTCTCCAGTTGTTGGGTCGCATTCAGTAAGCCGTCTTACCTCTGTGCGGTTCTGCCGGGTGTGCCTCGGCACTGGAGAGTTCCTCCGGCCTCAGGGGTCCATCTCCCAGGCTTTTAACCCCTTAATCGGGCTCACATTGCACCAAGTGAGCCGATGAGCAGCATAGACCAGCAGGGTTCGAGTCTCGGCTCGTTCCCGACCTTCCCCTCCCCTTTATCCCCACTTTAATCGGCCTTCGGGCTTTTGACCTTGTGTCAAGTCCTGTCTGGTGGAAGGCAGTGACAAATAGAAAAAGGTCCCCGCGGACTTTCTCGAAACCTATGTATGGCACTAGACCTTGCTGTCTAGTCCAAGCCGTAACCCGGCATACGTGCCCGGACCCACATTTGGGTTCGTGAAACTGCTTGCCTCATTGGCTCACATTGCACCAAGTGAGCCGATGAGCAGCATAGACCAGCAGGGTTCGAGTCGGCTTGTTCCCGACCATCCCCTCCCCTTCATCCCTACATTAATCGGCCTTCGGGCTTTTGACCTTGTGTCAAGTCCTGTCTGGTGGGAGGCAGCAACAAATAAAAAGAGGTCTACACGGACGCTCTCAGGGGCTACTCGGCTCCACGAGGTTGGATCCTACGTTATTGTGGTGGCATTCACCTCACAGCCACTTCTAGTGGTAGATTCACCCCTCTTTTTCTTTCTACAAATCGCCTTTGTTACCTTCATTGTCTTTGGTTGTCACTCATCGCACGCATTAAACTTAATTCATTTGCGAGGTCGACATGCTTATCGGCTCCGCAACACAGCTGTGACGGGAGAAGATTCGTTCGACGCAGTCCTAAGGAACGATATTCGTCTTAGTGCATTAAAAGCAGCTTTAAATTTGGAGGAAGAAGTATGATGGTGTTTGACATGAATTCAGCTGCTGGTACAGAGCCTCTTGTCAGGCTACACGCTAGAATTAACGCAACTATATACAAAGAGATACTGAAGACACATGTACCAAATTTGAGAACTGCAATTAGTCAACTAGCTGTATTTATGCAAGATAACGCTCTGTGTCACATAGCGAAGTCTGTTAAGATATTTCTTTCTGAGGAGGATGTTATTGTTATGGAGTGGCCTGCTCAAAGCCCAGACATGAATCCAATTGAGAATGTTTGGAAGTTACTCAATGAAAGATCTAAGAAAAATAATCCAAGAAACGTCGAATAACTATTGACTAATTTGAAGGGAGAATGAGAGAAAATATCCGTTGATGAATGCAAGACATTAATTCATTCGTGTAGCAAAAGATGTCTCGCTGTTATGGAAAGTAAACGTCTACATATCAAGTATTAATGAATTATGACCGATACTTTCATTTAGATATGATGTATCCATTATAATGGCATAATTTTATTTCTCGTTCTGATGTTTTTCATCATCTATTTTTTGCCCGTGGTGTAGTCGTTATCGCCGTAGGAAATGAACACGGCGATACGAGTTCAAATCCTGGACGATACTGATTGCATTTCACATAGCACTAATACCCTTGGGAAAGGTATGAATCCAATTATTCTCCCTCCAGCTATGGGTAAATAGTAGGACAGACTAGGTTCTTCAGCCTTGGTTAGGCAACTAGTCTAGGAGAAGGAAAACTCTGAATTCAAACCTGTTAAACTCCGCTTAAAAATAGACCTTGTGTCATATCCTGCCCGAGCGGAGGGGTTGGTAAATAGTATCATCTATTTTTTTCCTATCTTATATAATTATTCTTATAACTTTATCAAAATTTTATTGAGCTTTATATTTTGGAATTATATAATTTACCTTTATATCCTTATTTTTCCTTGATAAAATGTTCTATGGAGCTTTAAAATAAAAAGTTATTTCACATTTAAACTTTTTCTTAATATCGTTCTAATCTTCATGCTCGCTACTGTATATTTTCATCATATTATGATGTGCTTATATATACACACATACACACAAGTAAATATATACAAATATAGTTTTAATGAAATCAATGTATATTTGAATTTTGTGTCTTGTAAAAAAGAATTATTTATCTAGTTTTTATCAATGACAGCATTTATGTAAGTAACCAATTTATACTTTCTGAAATTTTTTAACTGCATCTTCCTTTGTTAATGTTCCTATTTCTTTACAGTTTGAATGTTGTTAGTTTGTATTGGTGAAAATAAAATTATAAAACAAGTTTCCAGTCTTATCAATGAGTCAATGTGACAATGGCATATGGAAAGTGTCAGATATTAGCACGTTACATTTTTTAAACCGTCTGCAAAAGGGCTGTTTATCAGTTCTTTTCTAGGAAACAGTTTTTTTTCCATATCAACATGAACAATATATATGAACAGCCTGAGATAGATACACTTGAACATGTTGGTAGATAAATAGATATAAACAGACTGGAATATATATATATATATATATATATAACAACAGAATAGAATAGATAGATAGGAACAGACTGTAACAGATATATCTATATATATGTATATATATATATATACGAACAGACTGAAATAGGTAGAAAAAGAGAGTAATGAACTGACTGGATTCGAAACACATTGACAAACTGGAATGTTTGTATATGAAAAAACTGAAATATATATATATATATATATATATATACGGATCTCCCTGACCCTCTCCCCTCACCTGTCTCTATTATCCATCGTTCCTGGTAGGTCATCAAAGCTACACCCTGTATCGACACAGATCTGTTGTATATTGGTTCTAGCTGGTCGTCCTGCCTTTGCTCGTCCTACTTTTCCTGCAGTGTTCCCCATGGCTGGTTCGTTTATCTTGGATAGTTTTCGTGATGAATGGTAGGTAGCCGTATAGTTGCTGCTTTGTAGGGTGCTGCCTTAAGGACTTATTCGATATTGCTCACAGCATTCTTGTGTAATTGCTGCCAAGCTTTTCTCTGTACGTTTAGTTTGCGTCCATGTAGTTCATCCATATAACAGTATCGACATTACCGTTGCTTGGAAAAACTGCTTTTTATTTTATCGGTCAGGTCTGACTTCCATATGACTGAGAGCCTATTAATACTATTTACCAACCCCTCCGCTCGGGCACAAGGTCAATTTTTAAGCGGAGCTTAACAGGTTTGAATTCAGAGTTTTCCTTCTCCTAGACTAGCTGCCCAACCAAGGCTGAAGAACCCAGTCTGTCCCACTATTTACCCATAGCTGGAGGGAGAATAATTGGATTCATACCTTCCCCAAGGGTATTAGTGCTATGTGAAATGCAATCAGTCAGGTCCAGGATTTGAACTCGTATCGCTGTGTCCATTTCCTACGATGATAACGACTACACCACGGGCACCTCCATAGCCTACTGATAGCTGTCCATGCCTTTGCTAGTCATGTGCTGATGTCTGTCTCGGTTGATGTGACATTGCTTCCTAGGTAGGTGAACTTGTCAACTACCGTTTAGTGTTGAGATGTCTCTTTGATTAAAACATTGTTTGCATTGACATGGAAGCCTATGCCAGCAGCTGCTCCTTCCAGACTATGTAGCAAAGTTTCGGCTTGGGTGAGTGTATTTGACAGAAGCGCTATGTCATCGGTGTAGTCCGCGTCTGTAATTGTTTGTGCGGGGTATCTTCTGCTTCTTTCCTTTGTCAGCTTTAAACCGTTGTCTTTCATTTTATCAATAGACGTTCTAAGCACGTACTATAGACAGATGATAAAGAGGTATGGGGCTAATGTGTCTCCTTACAGAGCACCTACTACGATGTCAAAGTAGTCTGTGTCTCCATACGGGGAGTGGACTTTTACTTTCATGTTTTTATATAGCATCGTTATGGCTGTGACGGTTTCTTTGGGTAGGCCGTAGGCGAGTAGTATTTGCTCCATCTTCCCTCTGTGTATGGAGTCAAAGGCCTTGGAGAAGTTGACAAATAGTATTGTTGTCTCTAGGTTTTTGCACATACACCTTCTAGAATTCGACCTTATTGTCAAAATTTGTGATATCTTGGATTGATTTCAACAAAAGCCATTTTGGTTCTTCCTAATTATCTTCTCAATTTTGAGTTCTATGCGGTTACGTAGTAGATCATTGTATATGTTGGCCGCTATGGATGTAAGGGTTATACCTCGGTAGTTTTTTGGCTAATCCGAGGTCACCCTTTTTAGGAAAGGGGGGATGCATCCCCTTGTCCATCTGTCTATTGTGTTTTGCTTATATGCGGCATTACAGTGTCCGAGCAGTATGTGGTCGAATTCCCTTGTCTTCTATACTTCTGGGGGTATTTCATCAAGTCCTGCAGCTTTTCTATTTTTAATTTTTCTAAGTACTGAGTCGAGTTCCTCTTGTGTAAACTGTCCAAGTTTGATGTCTTATTGTTTACTAATAATTCTCGTGATTGGTTCATCCGTAACTTTCAGAAGGTTTTCGAGTAAATTCTCGAGTTTAGCTTTTGCAGTACTCTTTCTTCTGCTCACTTTGTTTACCGTTTGCCAGGCTATTCTAGATAGTCAATCTTCAACCGAGTCTCTAATCTTATTGATCTGATTTTGTATGTATTCTGTTTTTTTCTTTTCGGTATATGTTAGCTAATTAATTGTGTGTTTTTTTTTTAAAGTTTCAGAGCATTGATATTGGTTGAGTTCCTCCTTTTGCATTTAGAAGCAGTTTTCACGTTTTCATACTTTGTTCTAACCGCTAATGTCTCTTTATTTAGTTGGTATGTATTCTGCTGCTGCTTCTAGATGGGCATTGAGGAAATTCTCTTATTCGTCATTCGGAGTATGTGTTTCTGGCTTCTGTAGTGTATCGAATTTGTTTCTTAGTGTTAACGTATATTTATCTCCAATATCCCTGTTGTTAAGCAGGGACCAGTCATAGGATACAGTGGTTGTTGTTTTGGCCGCATTCCTTTGTAGGCTCAGTCGCATCTTTTCCGTGACAATTCGGTGATCGGAGGACACACTCTCGGAAGAAGAATATGCCTTGCAATTTAATGCGCTATTATTCCATTTCTTATTCATAAAGACGTAGTCTCTCTGTGCTTTAGTATTATTTGGGTAGGTGTAGGTCCATAGTTTTCTTTCCCTTTTCTGAAATTTAGTATTGAGGCATGTTAATCTATTTTCTAGCGAGAAATCTGTTTGACAAGTTGTGTAAGCTGAATTTGAGGTTTACGTTTTTGACTAATTTGGGCATTCACGTCTGCACCAATGACGAGAACATTGTATTTCGGGATGCTGTGAACAAGGAAGGATATTTCATTATAGAAGGCAATGAGTTCCGTTTCTTCATTAACATTGGTAGAGCTGTTGCAAGAGATGATTGTTGCGCTGGTGTAGCTATCATCATCCTCAGTCGTATTTTCTCGATGCTATTTAGAGATGTTGGTCCTATAAGCATACCTACGCCTCATATCGTGGCATTAACAGAGTTTTTCCATGCAGACGCAGTGGCCAATGTCCGTCCATTGCCAGTATCGTGATATTCAATATCCTCGCTATGAGTGTACCTGTGTTCTTGTCTGCATATTATGTCCATGTTATGATCTATCATCAATGCTCTCAGCTCCGGTAGTTGTCCTATTCTATTTAAAGTTTTAACGTTGAATGTCGCTATTTGTATTGTGCGTTTGCATTTTAGTAATTTTTGTTTTAGTTTGAGCTCTGTACCTGATTTTTCGAACACTGAGGCCAGGGCTCCAACCTCAGCAGGAAGCGCCCCTTTTTTACCTGCGTGAAAAGCGATGCGGTTTAGACATGTGGTTTGAGTGTGGGTCATGATAATTTTTCGATGGTTATTTTTATTCTTATCTATAGAAGCCACCCTTATAGATAAGCAGCAGTAGTTCCCCGATTAAGCTATTTTTGATCCTGGCTGTTGAACCGTTGGATTCATACACCCAGGGCCTGTTTAAACATGGCGTTGAGCCGTCAGAGGGTTTGTCAGCTCGCCTTTACATCCATCATGCTGCTTCCCATGGCTTTTGATAATTTTCTTGCATATATATATATAGACTGGGATAGCTCTATATATAATTAAACATATAGATATAATAAACAAAAATGGAATATATATATATATATATGTATATATATATTCGTATATTGAAGAGTGTATATTTATGCAGCAAGTTATTATTATTAAGGCAAGTGTTTTTAAAGACGATGGAACACTGTATATTATTTTAAATGTAATTTTTCAAGTCTTCTTGTTATTTTTCTTGCGTCAGGATCCAGGTGATAAAGGAATTGTCCCATATCTTCTGCCCAAGCGCTTTCAACCATACTTTTGGTTGTCATAAGGGGTAGTGTAGTTTGAGTTGACTGTTTGAGACTTTATGGCTTTAATTATTGGTAGCGTTTTGTTTTGAAGTTGTCATTTGGAACGTTTTCAGCGTTTGGTTTTAAAATGTTCGGTTGGAAAAAGGTTTACTAATAGAGTTGGTGATTTTAGTTACTGAAAATATTTAATATGTTTGTTCCAGTGTTAAATGCTTTTTATTTATATTTCGTTTTTATTTTTCATGGATTTTGCTTCTAGAATTTGTAATCGTTTTTTTATTATTGTTTATATAAATAATTATTGCATTATCGGGGAGAATCTTCCTTACATCGGAAACAAAACGCATCAAATAATTATTTAGCGATAGGAATGTTCATTATTATTTTTGGCGAAGAAATGTATTCTCACGCGTGTGAGTTATTCCCTCGCGAATTGTAGTTGTTAATAAAGGAGGATGAAGAAGTAAGAAGACGAAGATGCCGTTAGCTTTTACATGAAGGTTTTTAATAGCAGCATGGAATAAAGGGTTTACGTTTATGCTGCAAGTCTCGTAGTAAAGAAAGAAGTAACGAAACGAAATGAAGTTATGAGAGAGTGGAGAAAGCAGCGTGTGTCGTTGGACGTGCAAGGGAGATACGTTCGCCATAGTGTAGCAAAAGTCGTGTTTGCTGTTTGAGGAGAGAAACGTTGAAGTCACCGTAAGTTTGTGGTTCTGGTTGTTTCGGGGAGAAGCGTGAATGTCTCCAGAAAATGTTGCCCAGAGGGGAAGTCTCTAGGTGTCGGAGTGGAATTCAGCATCGCAGTTGACGTAGCCAATTTTAGGCGTGACGTAAAGTTGTTTCTGCGTGTGTGGCGTATTGAATTTATCTAATTCATATTTAACTGGGAACCCTTGTTCAAAGAGAAATAGACGCCAGGGAACCATAAATTAGATAGCTTCCCTCATTGTGTCCATGCTACTGCTGCTGCTGCTGCTGCAATTGAAGAGCAGGCAGTGAGACGTCTGCCCTTAACGAAGATGTTCAGCTAAAAACGTGTTTGACGGCTTTCCCTAATTACTGCTGCCCAGAAAGGTGGTCGGGCTGGATAGGATAAGTCATCCTGATTGGGTGAAATTATGCGTTGACCTTAACGGTCGAATTAAATTACGAGCCAAACAAAAATGCGAAATTCCTTCTGCTACAATTAAAACAATAAAAACTCAAACAGTCAACTCAACTGATGACGACCAAAAGTATAGTCGAAAGCGCTTTGGCAGAAGATATGGGATAATTCCTTTACCACCTCGATCCCGACATAAGAAAAATTACGAGAAGATTTGAAAAATTACAATAAAAAATAATAAACAGTACTCCATCGTCTTTAATAAAAAACTTGCCTTAATATGTACATATGTATATTCCATTCCGTTCATATATACATTTCTACTTACACACACACACACACACACACATATATATATATATATATATTCAATTTCTATTTATATATAAGTAAGAAAGATTGAACCCTGCTCTCATGGATGATTGGCGAAGACTCTAACGTTTATACTAATGGGCTACTCTGTCTGTCTGTCTCTCTCTCTCCTCTTGTCTCTCTCTCACTATACACACACACACACATATATATATATATATATATATATATAAACAGACTTGGAATATATATATATGAACAGAAGGAAATACGTATATATATATATATATATACAACGAAACAGGTTGTTTGTGGATGACAATATATAAATATATATAAAGTACATGAAAAGGTACATGAAAATTTATATAAAGTACATGAAATTTATATAAAGTACAGGTTGTCTGTGGATGACAATATATAAATATATATAAAGTACATGAAAAGGTACATGAAAATATATATAAAGTACATGAAAAGGTACATGAAAATATATATAAAGTACATGAAAAGGTACATGAAAATATATATAAAGTACATGAAAAGGTACATGAAAATATATATAAAGTACATGAAAAGGTACATGAAAATTTAATAAGACTAATACTTAGTGACATATGCAAAAATAGCAGATTTACAATACGAAGAAATTTTTTTTGAAATCGCAAAGGCCCTTTTTGGTACCAGTTGGTTTATTCTACAGCCCCATCGCAGAGTTTTGTTGATGTCTTGTTCTACTGCACTGCACATTACAATAAAGAGAAATATTATTTGAGGAGTTAGGCAGTTAGATGTTAGGGGTTATGTAGTCACATAAATTATCTAATCGTCAACCCTGCTTGTGTCATATGGCACAGAGTGCTTTTGAATCATCTTCCAGTAGCCATCTCTCTTGATCCAGAGCAAAACTACCTCTTCCAGGCACTTGATGTTGGCCTCTGTGTTGAGTGTGAGACTATGTAGGAAGGTGAATCGAGTCGTAATGTTACCATTGCAAATGACCATCCTAAACTCTATGATATGGACTGAATGTTCTGGTTTTCATCAATATTGCATCTTGTTGGGACAGAGCAAACCAACAGTTGTTTAGTGAGTTCACCATCTAATCCTGGCAGAAATATTTCTAATCTGGGAAAAATCGAAGCATGTTCGGTTGGCAAGATTACTTAAGTTTGTTATTAAGCTTTGCAGCATGGTCTTTTTTCTTTTGTCCTACATGGCCTGTAATGAAAATTGACCTTTTATAATTTTGAATTAGAAATACTGAATGTCTTCATGCACTACTGGCATGATAAGAAACTCAAAGACTCCCATATTCTTGGCTATGAACCTGATTGACGTGCTGGGATTATTGTCAATTATAACCTGGATCTCACCAAAAAATTTGGGTGTTTTTTGTTTTATCAGAACAATCAGAACAAGGCTTCTTATTTGCCGTATCTTTGTAATCAACAATGTGCTTATCTAATTCTTTTCTAATCCTCTGCCGAGTCATCCATTGATTGACACCTAAACATTTTGAACTTTTCATATTGGAGCATCCAGTGTGAATGCCAAGCATGCTGTTATAGACAGTGCCAAACTGACTCGAGTTTGGTGCACTGTAGACAAAACCAGAAACCAACAAAGTGCATGTAGAAAATTGATTATTTAAGATGGTGACAATCAATTCATTGTAACTTGTATTATAAGATACATCATATATTACTAGGCTAAAAACTTAATATAATCAATGTAATAATAAAAATACAAATGTGAGAGTTTAAGTATTGAAGACATCTATCATTTGATATTCAATAAAATGATAACGGGAATGATATACAAAGGAAAACCTGTGGCAATAGAAGGAACTGAACAGAAAGATTAGAGACCAATTAAGACATAAACATCAATTTCCCTTTAAAAAATACTTAGGAGTATTTGAATCTGAGTCTAGAAAGAAAAGTAAATTATGTCTTCATACACTAACAACTTGATAAGAGACTGACACACTCCTAGGTCCCTGGTGATGAACCTAATTGACTTGCTAGGATCATTATCAATCATGGCTTGGTGTAAATAAGAAAGGAAAACAGGAAAACTTAGAAATTAAAACTATTAATCAAGAATAAAGGTGTCATCATTATACATTTTCTAAAATAAAGTAAACATTTTGAATCTTGGGCAGGTTGCACAGATACAATACTCCGATTTTAGAACAGCTAAGGACCATACTTTAATCCAAGGCAGAGGGTAGAGACACTATGTGGTGATCTTAGACAGAATAACCAAGAATAACACTTTGATTCAAGTTCAGAGCTACTACACTCTGATCATAAACAGAAGAGCTTTGAGCAAAACTTTGATCAAATTCAGAGCAAAGTGATACTACACTCTGATCATAGACAAAAGAGCCTAGAGCAAAACTTTGATCATAAACAGAGCACAGTGATACTACACTCTGATCGCAGACAGAAGAGTAGAGAGCAACACTTTCATCATAATCAGAGCACAGTGATACTACACTCTGATCACAGACAGAAGAGCAGAGAGCAACACGAGTAAATCAATTCTTTGCAAGAGTTTTTCATAAGTATGATTGAAAAAAAAATTCCAATGCCCTTTGTATGAAGGTGATATTTTCCTGATATTTTTGTCAAAAGTGAAAGCTCTAAGCTGAAATAGAAGAAGTAAGACATGTTGAAAAGTCAAATAGAATACACAAACACTCTCACACGAAGCAACAAACATACAAACAAATGCATACTGTGCTGCATTCATAAAGATAACAATACATGTAAAATACAAATTTAGAATTTCAAAAGATGGATTACTCAAAAGATTTTCTCACCTAGAAAAAGAGAAATAGAATAATTAAAGGTACAAAGATTAATGACGGGGGAAAAAAGGGTTAGTAAAATATATAGGTTTCTAGTTACAATAAATCTCTCATCCTAAAAAGAGACAGGTGTGTTTATTGAGGAAGCAGGTGCCATACATAATACAGTAGGTTCCTAAAAGACGTGTTTGTCAAAACAATTTAGATTGATTCAATTCACAGAATAGATTTGTAGCAATCGAAAGGAGAATTAAAGAGCTTACTATTATAATGTCTATGATATCAGAAGAGATAAAATTAATTTTCGTTTTACCTATATTTTATATTCCTGCATGTGGAAGTAAATAATGGAAAGGAATCTGACGGTTGGAGAAAATTGAAAAACAAAGTAATCCAAAAGTGATAAATTTATTTATTTATTTTAATTTCCACTTCCGGAAGTTAAAACATTTCGGGTTTTTAATGAACCTTCATCAGGACTTTAAAATGGTGAAACAAGCGTTGATAGAACAATGATGGATGTTTAATGAAATACTCTAACAGGGGAAGAGAAAAATATATATAGAAAAAATATATAAATGCTGATATGAAAGTAAATATGGATCAAAATCTGACAGTATGAAGAAAGCAGAAAAACATAATCCAAATAGGTGAATTTATTATGATGTGTAGTTGACGGGAGGATTTATCTCCTTTCTTTAAAAAAAAATCCGACATTTTCAAATATATTTCCACATGCCCAACACGTTCTTTACACTTTTAAATTAAGAACGTTATAGGCACATTTGTATCTTTTCATAGTATACATTTCATTTGCTCTCGTTATCTCGACAAGCATCCGTTTTTATGTGAACTATTCTGATATCAAAGTCCTGGTGATGGTTATTGAAACCGAAACGTTTAACATCAACTTCACATCATAATAAATTCACTTATTTGGATTATGTTTTTCTGCTTTCTTCATATGTTGGTATATATATTTTCTGTTCCCCTGTAATTACATTTTATTAAGCATCCATCATTGTTCTATTAACACTTGTTTCACAATCTTAAAGTCCTGATGAAGGTTCATTAAAACCGAAACATCATAACATTGACTTTATTTTGTTGGCCCAGCTGGTGCTGAAGAATAGACTGACTGCATCTCTGCAGAGGGGTAAGACACCCCTAATGATTATCGTAGATATGATACTAAATAATCTGATAATTCGAGCTTTGGGAAATGCAGGGTATCCCTTTGTTCCTATCAATCTCAGATCCACTCGGGCCTGTAGTGGTAACATCTGATAGGGTCCTTTCTATGGATTAAATAGAAGTAAACTGTGTAATTATGCACTGCTGAAATGCAAACTATTTTTAAGTTTAACTGTGTGTGAACTATTTTTAAATTCAACTGTGTGTAAACAAAAACTGTAAAGCTTAACTGAACTGTTAGAAATAGAACTGTCTTTACATTTAACTGTGTCTAAACAAATGACTGATCTTTTATTGAATTGTTAGTGATACATAGCAATACTTGAAACATTTAATTTTGTTGATATGCTAAAATGAATTGTTTGAAATAGAACTGTTTTTACTTTTAACTGTGTGTAAACTAAAAACTGTACTTATGCCTAAGTGAAGTGTTTGATCATTTAACTGTGTGCAAACAAATGGGTTCAGGCTTGTTTGAAAATGTGATTTACAAAATGTGTTTAGAAACCATATATTTAATAATCGGCCATTGGTCTAATGAGTAGAGTGCTCATCAACTGTCCAGGAGATCAGAATTCAATCCCAGGTGAAGTCATACCAAAGACTCACAAAATGGTACTTGATGCAGCCTTGATTAGTACTCAGCACTATAAGGTAAGGATAAAGGGTTATGTGGAGCAATCGAGGGATTGGAGTAGCTCCCTCCCCTAAACCTTGGTGTAGTAGCTATTGAAAAGGCTGCCTTTAAGTTAGCCAACTTTACTTTTATTATAAAAGAATTTGGTGTTAGATAATCTATAGTTAGATAATTAGATAATAGAGAGGAAGGCTCCGAAATGGTGCACATTTGCTCCTGATGACCACAAAACAAGAATGGAGTTAAAACTGCTTGGCTAAAGGAGAGTTTTCCATCCACTTACTTTTTGGTGAGTTACTGTTACTTGGTAAGTAACTTCCTTCTTTTTACAATGGTTGATATGCCATAAATGCAAACTAAACCAAATCTTATACATTTAATATATATATATATATATATATATATATATATATATATATATATATAAAGAGGATTTGGCATTAAATAAACTACAATGGTTGATATGCTATAAATGCAAACTAAACCAAACTTTTCCTTTGTAATAAATTCATCATATTTGGAGTATTTTGTTTATCAGTTTTCTCTATTCCAGCACGAACTCAATTAAGTGCTGATCCATATTTTCATCCAAGGTTGAAGCTTCAGTTTTAGTGAGTGTAGAGTCATTCCCAGTTCTAAGCAAAAGCTGTCAGAACTTTTTAGATTTCCTTATATATGTCAAGTAAATCTATTTGAAAATTATTAGTATTAGATAGGAATACTTGAAACCATATAATTGTGTTAACAAATTATTATTATTATTGAACAGGGATAGTTATTTGAAACCATATAGTTGTGTATAGAATATTAGTATTGGATGGGAATACTTGAAACCAAATAACCATACACATTATTTGTATAAGGAATTGTAACTTGAAGCTAGACATTTTTAGAAATTTATTAACTATATGAAAAAAAGATTGACTTCAGCATTAAATAACCAACAAGAATTGACATGCCATAAAATTAATCATCCAACCAACCAACCAACCTTAAAATGATTGAGAACTATATTTATACTTTAGGTCTTTTTTTGCTTTGTTAAATAGTGAATCAATCTTTGTGTGCTGGGGGTATTGAATATGCCACTGTAAATTTGTAGAGAAGTAAATCTACCCAACAACTATCCTGAATATGATGTGAAACTGTATCTGATCATGCAGTTCCAATTCTGGAGCTTTGGGGAATGTGGAGCATCCTTTCATTCCCATTACTCTCAAATCCACTCTGACCCGGAGTGTTAATACATGTAACAGGCTCATCTACAGGTCAAATAGAACTCATCAATCATTTACTATATATGAAATTATTCAACTGCAAATGATTAATCTTAAATTGAACTATTAATGTTAGATCCAAATGCTAGAAACCATTCAGCTATATGCAAATGAATGCATAATATTGAATAGAATTATTAGTGTTAAATAGCAATACTTGAAACCATTTAACTGTGTGCAAACAAATGATTAATGTAACATGCATGCATAACCAACCAACCAACCAACCTTAAAATGATTGAGAACTATATTTATATTTTAGGTTTTACAGCAGTGATAGTGTAGTTAATCATGGAGTGTTTACATGTTTAAAATGATTGTAAAGATACATTGATTCTTTAAGTTTTAAACAGCCTGGTTGACTTGGGCTGTAGAATATACGGACTTCATCTCAGCAGAGGGGTAAGACCACCCTCAACCAATGTCCTAGATATGACACTAAACTATCACATGGAGAAGGTCCAGCCATGGAGATTTGGGGAATGTGGAGTACCTCTTCATTGCCATTGCTTCTAGATCCACTCTGGCCTGGAATGGTAGCACCTTATAGGGTCCAATGTATAGGTCAAATAGAACAGACTGTGTGCAAACAAAGGACTGATGTTAAATTTTAACTATTATATAAGAATATTTGAAAACATTTAACTGCATGCTAAAAAGAGTTCAGGCTCTTATATGAATGTTTTCTACAAAATGTGCTTACAAATCATATATAGATTTAATATATATCTATAAAGAGAATTTAGTATTAAATAACCTACAATGGTTGATATGCCATAAAATCCAACCAAACAAAATCTTATATATCTAGTATATATGTATAAAGAGGATTTGGCAGTAAATAACCTACAATGGTTGATATTCCACAAAACCCAACCCAACTAAATCCTATATATCTAATATATATGTATAAAAAGGATTTGCCATTAAATAACCTACAATTACCAATATACCATAAAATGCAACCAAACCAAATCCTATATGTTTAACATATACGAGGATCATTAAATAAGAATCCAGACTTTTTTCCTATGGGCACTTTTACTGATAGTACACACATGAAACTCTAGTCCCCTTTGAAGTAATCTCCTCCGGCAGCAATGCACTTGTTGTACAGTTCCAATAGCTTCTGGAAGGTTCCATGAAGTCCTCTTGTGTGAGCATGTCAATGACCTTTGTCACAGGCTCTTTCATCTCCTCAATTGTCTCATAACAACAGCCTCTGAGCTTAGGGGATTAGCAAAAGTCACAGAGAGCAAGGTGTGGATTATAGGGAGGGTGAGGAACTGTCTCGATGCCCATGTGTGACAAGGATGGAGCTGTGGACTGGTGGAAATGCCACTGACCCGATTTGAAGAGTGTTGGCCTCTTCCCTAGGAATCTCTTCCTAAACTCCCTTAAAATCTCAACATAGTATTCTTTGTTGACTGTCTGTCAGGGGGAACCTAGAGCATGTGGATCCTGCCTGTGCTGTCAAAAAAAGGGATCATCAAAGTTTGTGGGTGGATTTGCTCTGTCTGGCCTTGTTGGGTCTGGGAGAGCCAGCATGCTTCCTCTGGGAACTCTGTCTCTTTGTCTCTGGATCATAGCAGTAGATCCAGCTTTCATCGCATGGCATTTTTTCCAATTTCATTGCATATCATTCTTCTAAAGTGTCAGATTGCATTTTTGAAATTCAACAGCTGTGGAAATCAGGGTTTAGTAGGGTGTATTCCAATTGCTGTTGTAGCTATTCATTTAAATCTAAAATCATAAAAATTGGTCAGTCATCTCATAAGATGTATAGCAATAACTTACTGAATTTTCAAGAGTCTACAATTATAGTAAATGCCTGTACAAAAAGAGTCTAAAACCTTATTGAAAGCACCACGTATGTATGAAGAGGATTTGACATTAAATAACGTATAATGATTGATATGCTATAAAACCCAACCAAACTAAATCTTATATATCTAATATATATATATATATATATATATATATAAAGAGAATTTCGCATTAACTAACCTATAATGGTTGAAATGTCAAAACCCAACCAAAAACACCTTACATATTTAATATATATTTGCAAAGAGGATTTAGCATTAAATAACCTACAATGGTTGATATACCATAAAACCCAATCAAATCTTATATATTTAGTATATATGTATAAATGTTGATATGCCATAAATGTTGATATATATATATATATATGTATAAATGTTGATATGCCATAAATGTTGATATTTATATATATCTATAAAGTTGATATGCCATAAATGTTGATATTTATATATATCTATAAAGTTGATATGCCATAAATGTTGATATTTATATATATCTATCAAGTTGATATGCCATAAATGTTGATATTTGTATATATCTATAAAGTTGATATGCCATAAATGTTGATATTTATATATATCTATAAAGTTGATATGCCATAAATGTTGATATTTAAATATATCTATGAAGTTGATATGCCATAAATGTTGATATTTATATATATGTATAAATGTTGATATGCCATAAATGTTGATATTTATATATATCTATCAAGTTGATATGCCATAAATGTTGATATTTATATATATCTATAAAGTTGATATGCCATAAATGTTGATATTTAAATATATCTATGAAGTTGATATGCCATAAATGTTGATATTTATATATATGTATAAATGTTGATATGCCATAAATGTTGATATTTATATATATGTATAAATGTTGATATGCCATAAATGTTGATATTTATATATATCTATAAAGTTGATATGCCATAAATGTTGATATTTATATATATGTATAAATGTTGATATGCCATAAATGTTGATATTTATATATATGTATAAATGTTGATATGCCATAAATGTTGATATTTATATATATGTAAAAACGTTGATATGCCATAAATGTTGATATTTATATATATGTATAAATGTTGATATGCCATAAATGTTGATATTTATATATATGTATAAATGTTGATATGCCATAAATGTTGATATTTATATATATCTATAAAGTTGATATGCCATAAATGTTGATATTTATATATATGTATAAATGTTGATATGCCATAAATGTTGATATTTATATATATGTATAAATGTTGATATGCCATAAATGTTGATATTTATATATATGTAAAAATGTTGATATGCCATAAATGTTGATATTTATATATATGTATAAATGTTGATATGCCATAAATGTTGATATTTATATATATGTATAAATGTTGATATGCCATAAATGTTGATATTTATATATATGTATAAATGTTGATATGCCATAAATGTTGATATTTATATATATGTATAAATGTTGATATGCCATAAATGTTGATATTTATATATATCTATCAAGTTGATATGCCATAAATGTTGATATTTATATATATGTATAAATGTTGATATGCCATAAATGTTGATATTTATATATATGTATAAATGTTGATATGCCATAAATGTTGATATTTATATATATGTAAAAATGTTGATATGCCATAAATGTTGATATTTATATATATGTATAAATGTTGATATGCCATAAATGTTGATATTTATATATATGTATAAATGTTGATATGCCATAAATGTTGATATTTATATATATCTATAAAGTTGATATGCCATAAATGTTGATATTTATATATATCCATAAAGTTGATATGCCATAAATGTTGATATTTAAATATATCCATAAAGTTGATATGCCATAAATGTTGATATTTATATATATCTATAAATGTTGATATGCCATAAATGTTGATATTTATATATATCTATAAAGTTGATATGCCATAAATGTTGATATTTATATATATCTATAAAGTTGATATGCCATAAAACCAAACCAAATGAAATCATTTATTCATACCTATCAATTCCTATTTGTTTATCCCTGTCTATCAATATCAATCTTTTTAATATTCATTTTCATCTATCTTTGTCAGTTATCCCTCACCATCTATCCATATCTATTCATCTCTGTCTTTCTATATCTCTCTATTCCTATCTGTCTATCCTTGTTTATTTATATCTACCAATTCCCCTCCGTCCACAATGGATATCATCATCATCATCATATCGTGCTGGCAGCACGGATATCCCTGACCCTCTCTCGCCACTCCTCCCTATCGTTCATCGCCCTAGGTAGGTCTTCAGGACAACAACCTGTATCCTCACATAGCTGCTGAATGTACGTTCGTGCTGGTCGTCCTGCTTTTGCGCGGCCGTGTGTGGGGATCCATAAGAGTACATCTCTTATGAGTTCATTTCTGCTTCTCCAGCAATGTCCTGCATGTCTGGTTCGCCTAACTTGAATAGTTTTCGTGATAGGGGGCAGGTGGCCGTACAGTTGGTGTCTTGTGGGGTGTTGCTGCCAGGACTTGTTGAGGATTGCACGCAGCATTCTTGTGTAATTGCCATCTAGTTTCTTCTCCAGCTGTTTTGTTAGCGTCCATGTAGTGCATCCATATAGCAGTATCGATGTGACCGCTGCCTGGAAGAAACTGCGTTTCATTTTATCGGTTAGGTCTGATTTCCATATAGTCGATAGCCTATTGATAGCTGTCCATGCTTTCGTTAACCTCGTTTGATGTCCTTTTCGGTTGATTCGACGCTGCTTCCTAGGTACGTGAATTTGTCTACTAGTTTAAGAGGGGTTCCTTCTAGAGTGGAGATGTCCCCCGTTTGGTTATAGCACATATATTCCGTTTTGTGTGCATTAACATGGAGGCCTATCTCCTTATTGTTATATTAGTTAGAGTGTTCACAAATTGTCCTGGAGACCGGGGTTCAATTCCAGGTCGAGTCATACCAAAGACTCAAAAAATGATACTTGATGCCTCCTTGCTTACCACTCAGCATTATAAGGTATGAATCAAGGGTACGTAGAGGGAAAGGAGTAGTGCCCTCTCCCACACTTTTGCTTAGTAGCTATTAAAAAGTGAGCCATTGGGTCAATCTTGACTATGTTGGCCAACTTACTACATTGCCTGTTCATCTTTTTTTCATAAGAATTCATGCATTTTAAACAGGAACGAAACATCTCTATTTTAAATGGCATGCCTCTAAAATTAGTACACAATTTCATAGTCCACAGCAGCAATACAGAAAGGGACATCAATATACGCCTCATAAAAGCAAAGACTGCAATTGATATGTTATCTCTCCAATAAGATAAAACAGAATGTCTACCAAGCTGTGGCTGAGTCAGTACTACTGTATGGATGCACTACCTGGAGGCAAAAAAAAATATATGGAAAGAAAGCTAGATAGGAAGTACATAAAAATGCTTTGTGCTGTTATGAACAGATCCTGGAAGCAACAACAGCTGTATGGCCACCTACCTCCCATCTCATAAACCATCGAAGTAAGACAAAGAAGACATGGGGAGAACTGTTTGAGAAGTAATGATAAACTCATAATCAGCTCTGGTTGATACTAGATGTTGTCTAGAAGACCTACTAGGAGCGATAAATGATAGGGATTGATAGTGAGGGAGGGTCAGGGAACTTCATGTCGTCTGTGGGACTTTATGATGATATTACCAGTATCTTTAATCCTGAATAAATTGAAACATTCAGAGTGTTGTAATTTTATTTTCCGTAAGAGTATAAAACTAATCCATGTTTGTATAACATTTAGATAAAAAAAAAAACAACATTATAAGCTTGTTAAGGATAAGGGAGAGAATGAGAAGATACAGGCAAAGGGTGAGAAAAGAGCAGGGATATGAGATAATGAATAATCTCAGTTTTCTACACCCGAGGAATTGCCAGAGATCCAGCTAGTTATCTTCAATAACAAAAGGTTGTTTATGTATCATAGTTATCAATACGAACACATGAGAATGGCCTGTAACTCCAGCTCATTTTATCATTTTCCTGTTATTTTCGTAAGTTTTTCAGGGGCTTCACTTGCATTGCATTTAGAAGTAATATTTCTCTCCTTAGTGTACAATCATGCGTAGAAGTTTGAATGGATAGGAGTTTTCCTAACGCTTTCACTGTCATGTGCCAGTATACTTAACTTCCTTGCAATGCTGGAAACTTCACTGTTAGAAACATGGGAAGCAGGAGAGTAGGACAAACACAAAGAAGTCTCATTCTAGCAGTTTGGTTTGGTTTGGTTTGATTTTATGGCATAGCAACCATTGTAGGTTATTAATGCCAAATCCATTTTTATACATACAAAGAATTCTATTTCAAACAATTCAGTTTAGCATAAGTACAAAGGTTCATTGTCAAAAACTGTTCTATTTCAAGCAACTCAGTTTAGCATAGTTCTATTTGATCCATATCAGGTGCTACCACTTCAAGCCAGACTGGAGCTGGGAACAATGGCTATGAAGGGGTTGTCCACATTTGCCAAAGCTCCAGTATTACTGGAACCTCACCATCAGTTTGTTTAGGGTCATAACAGGATACTCATTTGGGGTAGGGGTGGGGGTCTTACCCTTCTGCAGAGAAGCAATTGTTGTATTCTACAGTCCCGGCTGGCTGGGCAATACACAGAGTTAAATGTAAAAACAATTTTATTTCAAACAATTTAGATTTGCATACATACACAGTTTAGTTCTATCTGCCCCATAGATAGGACTCTATCAAGTGCTACCACTCCAGGCAAGAGTGGACCTGGAGCAATGGCAACAAAGGGGTACTCTGCATTCCCCAAAGCTCCACAATTACAGCAACCTCACCATCAGATTGCTTAGTGTCATATCTTTGACACTTAGTGGAAGGGGAGATTCTTACTCCTCTGCAGAGAAGCAGTCGGTATATTCTACAGCCCCAGCCAACTGGGCAACTAACTCCAGCAGAAGTCAAGAATACAAAGAGGCATCTTCTCAGGAGACTCACGATTACCGGAATTATTTATTTCAGCAAAGATACCACCAAATTATATATTAATCACTGTTCAGTGGGTAGAGTTTGAAATACCCTGTTTTATCTTTGCGTGTGCCCATAAAGTCTCCTTTGGTTGGTTGCTAGGTTACATTAGATTGCATCACAAAAGATTCAGAACTTATTTTAAATGGCTGGTAACTTTACAGACTGGCCTTGGAGAGGAAACCACATCAATAAGTCGGAAGCCTGATATTTTTAACTGGGTTTTGATCTGATTGGTTTGGTTCTTAGTTTAATGGCAATATCAACCTTTGTAGGTTATTTAATGCCAAAGCCATTCTCTTAGAAGAACAGTTGTGGTACTATTTAACCAATAGCTGGGAGGATAAGGGTGTTCATATCTTTTCCAAGGGTATTTGCCCGAAAGTAAATGTAATAGGGCAACTGAAGAACGAACTCACTTACTATAATTCCGCAGTTCATCGCTTTAACCATTACACTGCTAGGACAAGCCCAATTTTGATCTGAACATTTCACTGTGTGATGCATTATATCTATATATATATATATATATACATATTGACTTTTGAAAACTGATTTTATCACACAAATTTGAAACAAAATGCCACCAATGGAAACAATGTTTAAAGTTTTTCATCTTTTCATTTCATTTAAAAAATCGTATCCTCTAGTGAAGGTTTAAAGACAACAAAATATTTAACATAATTAAATAATACAATGAATAAAATCCTCTGCTGATAACCTCATTTTTTCATATTTAATAGATAGAACACACGTGAAACTCTAGTCCCCTTTGAAGTAATCTCCTCCGGCTGCAATGCACTTATTGTACCGTTCCAACAACTTCTGGAAGGTCCCATGGAAGTCCTCTTATGTGAGCATGTCAATGACCTTTGTCACATCCTCTTTCATCTCCTCAATTGTCTCATAACGACAGCTTCTGAGCTTAGGGAATAACCAAAAATCACAGGGACCAAGGTCAGGACTATAGGGAGGCTGAGGAACTGTCTTGATTCCCATCTTGGTCAAATAGTCTATGACAAGGACGGAGTTGTGGACTGGTGCATTGTCCTTGTGGAAATACCACTGGCCAGATTGGAAGAGTGCTGGCCTCTTCCCAAGGAATCTCTTCCTGAACTCCCTTAAAACTCAACATAGTAACCCTAAACCTAACCCTTTGGCCAATCAACTCTGGTGTATTGACTTCCTTACTCCTCCCACACCTCTCATCATTCCTCACAGACTCCCTGCCTTCCTTGAGTCTCTTATGCCACTCAAAAACTGATTCTCGATTCATGCAAGATGGTCCAAAAGCAGTCTGAAACATTCTATATGTTTCTGTGGCATTTTTTCCAAGTTTAAAACAGAATTTTATTGCATATTATTCTTCTAATTTTTGAAATTCACCAGCTGTGACAATCAGGCTTTAGTAGGGTGTATTCCAATTGCTGCTGTAGCTGTTCATTTGAATCTGAAATCATAAAAATTGGTCAATCATCTCATAAGATGTATAGCAACAGTTTACAGCCATTTTAAATGCCTGTATAAAAAAAGTCTGGAAACTTATTGAAGGCACCACGTATATATATATATATATATATATATATATATATATAATTGTAAAAAAACTCAACAAACCATCACATGGCTATTATAAATCTATTTCAGCCGGCCACTCATGAGAGCAACCAACCTCCTCAGATAGACATCACATAATAGAGAAAAAAAATCTATAAAAATATTCTTTGAATGGATTTATATATATATATATATATATATATATATTAACGTTATCATTGCAGAATTAACGATCCCTTTCGAGACCAACATCGACTGGGTGCATCAGCGGAAATTGTAAAGTACGAAGACCTACATGAACAGTGTACTAAGAATGACTGGTCAACAGATATATTTCCTCTTGAGATTGGATGTCGAGGTTTTATTTCGAACGCAATCTCTACATTTTTTACTAAAATCAGACTTACACCAGCAAATGAGAGGGAATATATAAAAAAGATCCAAAATAAGACTGTAAATGCATCTGAACGGATATGGCATTCATACAGATTAAACACCATCCAATAAAGTCTGGTAGTATTATGAGATACTGCTGGGGCGCCCTGGGTTAGTGGTAATGATGCTTCAGCCCCAAAACCATGCCTGAACCCAGGATCATCATCTAATGAAGACTTTACTGGAAGAAAGACTGCTTCTTTGGCAGCAGTTTTTGTATATAATTTTTTTTTTTTATGTATATAATTGTAAAAAAACTCAATAAACCGTCACATGGCTATTATAAATCTATTTCAGCCAGCCACTCATAAGAGCAACCAACCTCTTCAGATAGGCATCACACAATTGAGAAAAAAAATCTATAAAAATATCATTTGTATGGATTTTTACTTGCTTCAAAAAAAAAAAAAAAGAAAGAAAGAAGAAAAGAAGGAAGAGAGGGGAGAAAAAGATGTGGCCAATAAGTTGATGTCAAAATCAGATGTAATGTCATTGTCTGGTGTCATGTATCCTTATGTATCTAAAAAAGATTTTTAACAAAACTTACAAAACCTTCAGCAACTAAAATCTTGTCAATGAATTAACCCATTTTATTTTAAGAGAAAATCTGTCTATTTATTCATTTATTAAGAAAAACATGGCATTAAACACTATCACTAATAGCAAATTTATCTTTAGTTAAAAATTTTTATGCATGAAATTTAGTCTTTATTTAATTTCTTAATATTTTTGTATATCTTTTATAAAACTGTAATTCTAATTACTGTTAAAATCATTAATATCATTATCATAATTAATAATTATATCACTAATGTGACAACATTGGCCTAATGTGTAGAATGCTTGCCAATGGTTTGGAAGACCAGGGTTCAATCCCAGGTTGAGTCATACCAAAGACTCAAAAAATGGTACTTGATTCCACCTTACTTACCATTCACCATTATAAGGTAAGGATCAAGGGTAAAGTGGGACACTCCAAGAAATGGAGTAGCACCCTCCCCAATATCTCAGTGTAGTTGCTATTGAAAAGGAAGCCTTCTGCTCACCCTTGACTAAGGTCGCCAAATTTACTTCACTCTATTATCAAATTTGTTACTATTTTAACTTGCCCAGTCAGCTGGGGCTGTAGAATACACCAACTGCACCTCTGCAGAGAGGTAAGAGCCCCCCAACGGGTGTTCTGGATATGATATTTTATACAAATAATCAGTTCTATTTCAAACAATTCAGTTTAGCATGAATACACAATCTAATTGTCAAAAACATTTCTATTTCAAGCTATTTAGTTTAGTCAAACAGTTCTAATTCAGACAATTCAGTTTAGTAAAAGTATAGATTTTATTTACACACAGTTAAATGTCAAACAATTCAATTTAGTATAAGCACAGTTTCAAAATCAAAATCAGTTCTATTTCAAACAATTCACTTTAGGATAAGTACACATTTTAAATGTAAGTACAGTTTAATTGTCAAAAAAAATTCTATTTCAAGCTATTCAGTTTAGTCCAACTGTTCTAATTCAAACTATTCAGTTTAGTTCTATTTAACCCATCGATAGGGCCCTATCAGGTGCAACCAATTCATGCCAGAGTGGACCAAGGAGCAATAGCAATGAAGGGGTACTCCACATTCCCCCAAGATCCAGCATCACTGGAACCTCATCCTCAGATTGTTTAGTGTCATATTCAGTTCTATTTCAAACAATTCAGTTTAAATGGATTGAACCCCTGTCTCCTGGACCTTTGGTGAACACTCTATCCACTAAAACAATGGGCAGGTTCAATCCCAGGTCGAGTCATAGCAACGACTCAAAAATGATACTTGATGCCACCCTGCTTAGCACTCAGCACCATAAGGTAAGGATCAAGGTAAGGAGGTGCCCGTGGTGTAATGGTTATCGTCGTAGGAAATGGACACGGCGACACAAGTTCAGATCCTGGATGAGACTGATTGCATTTCACATAGCACTAATAGTTGGACAGACTAGGTTCTTCAGCCTTGGTAGGGAAACTAGTCTAGAAGGAAAACTCTGAATTCAAACCTGTTAAACTCCACTTAAAAAATTGACCTTATGTCATATCCTGACCGAGTGGAGGGGTTGGTAAATATGATAAGGTAAGGATCAAGGGTAAAGTGAAGCAATACAGGGAATGGAGTAGCTCCTTCCCCTACACCTCAGTGTAGTAGCTATTGAAAAGGGAGCCTTCAGATCACCCTCATGAATATAAATACTAAATATTCCTGAATGAATATAAATACTAAATATTTCTGAATGAATGTAAATACTAAATATTCCTGAATGAATATAAATACTAAATATTCCTGATTGAATATAAATACTAAATATTCCTGAATGAATATAAATACTAAATATTCCTGAATGAATGTAAATACTAAATATTCCTGATTGAATATAAATACTAAATATTCCTGATTGAATATAAATACTAAATATTCCTGATTGAATATAAATACTAAATATTTCTGAATGAATGTAAATACTAAATATTCCTGAATGAATATAAATACTAAATATTCCTGATTGAATATAAATACTAAATATTCCTGCATGAATATAAATACTAAATATTCTTGAATGAATATAAATACTAAATATTCCTGAATGAATATAAATACTAAATATTTCTGAATGAATGTAAACACTAAATTTTCCTGAATGAATATAAATACGAAATATTCCTGATTGAATATAAATACTAAATATTCCTGCATGAATATAAATACTAAATATTCCTGAATGAATGTAAATACTAAATATTCCTGATTGAATATAAATACTAAATATTCCTGATTGAATATAAATACTAAATATTTCTGAATGAATGTAAATACTAAATATTCCTGAATGAATGCAAATACTAAATATTCCTGAATGAATGTAAATACTAAATATTCCTGAATGAATGTAAATACAATTATCAGATGAAACTTATGAGTAAATGAATGATGAAATGAATGTAAATACTAAATATTCTTGAATGAATATAAATAGAAAATATTCCTGAATGAATGTAAATACTAAATATTCCTGATTGAATATAAATACTAAATATTCCTGAATGAATATAAATACTAAATATTCCTGAATGAATATAAATACTAAATATTTCTGAATTAATGTAAATACTAAATATTCCTGATTGAATATAAATACTAAATTTTCCTGATTGAATATAAATACTAAATATTCCTGAATGAATATAAATACTAAATATTCCTGAATGAATGCAAATACTAAATATTCCTGAATGAATGTAAATACTAAATATTCCTGAATGAATATAAATACTAAATATTTCTGAATGAATATAAATACTAAATATTCCTGAATGAATGTAAATACTAAATATTCCTGAATGAATGTAAATACTAAATATTCCTGATTGAATATAAATACTAAATATTCTTGAATGAATATAAATACTAAATATTCCTGAATGAATATAAATACTAAATATTCCTGAATGAATACAAATACTAAATATTCCTGAATGAATGTAAATACTAAATATTCCTGAATGAATATAAATACTAAATATTTCTGAATGAATATAAATACTAAATATTCCTGAATGAATGTAAATACTAAATATTCCTGAATGAATGTAAATACAATTATCAGATGAAACTTATGAGTAAATGAATGATGAAATGAATGTAAATGCTAAATATTCTTGAATGAATATAAATAGAAAATATTCCTGAATGAATGTAAATACTAAATATTCCTGATTGAATATAAATACTAAATATTCCTGAATGAATGTAAATACTAAATATTCCTGACTGAATGTAAATACTAAATATTCCTGATTGAATATAAATACTAAATATTCCCGATTGAATATAAATACTAAATATTCATGAATGAATATAAAGACTAAATATTCCTGAATGAATATAAATACTAAATATTCCTGAATGAATATAAATACTAAATATTCTTGAATTAATGTATACTAAATATTCCTGAATGAATGTAAATACTAAATATTCCTGAATGAATATAAATACTAAATATTTCTGAATGAATATAAATACTAAATATTCCTGATTGAATATAAATACTAAATATTCCTGTTACAATGCAATGAATAACCACATGGCATAAGAGTGAAGTAAGAAGAAAAAAAGAGACTGAAAACAAACAAACAAACAAACAAGTTTGAAAATCCTTTCAAGAAGAGTAAAATAGATGATTTATATTAATCTAATCAGCTAAATAGTCACCTATAATTTAGTCAGCTAAATAGTCACCTGTAATCTAATAATAAAGGTAGGTGTGAATAAATCCTCTTAATCAACTGAAGAACAAAAAGAAGAAGATGATTAATTATAGTTGGAATATCTAATGAGGTTCTAATTTCAATTGCAAAAATTTGTATTTGTGGTAACAGTTGCATAGTCGTCTATTTTTTTTATTCAGTGGCTGTACTGGACTTACCTCTAAGTTAAATAAGTTATCCCTTAGGTCCACACACACTCGGGGCCTCATTTTTTAAAATTTTTCTTTTTTATTATTCATCAAAAATTACACACACACACACACACACACACACACGCACACACACACACACATACCTGGGAAACAGTGTCTCATCAACCGAAAAAGACATCGACACGTGGCTAACGAAGGCATGGACAGCTATCGATAAACTATCGGTCAGATGGAAATCAGACCTGACCAATAAAATGAAACGCAGTTTCTTCCAAGCAGCGGTCATGTCGATACTACTGTATGGATGCACCACTTGGACGCTAACAAAACTGCTGGAGAAGAAGCTAGACGGCAACTACACAAGAATGTTGCGAGCAATATTAAACAAGTCCTGACGGCAACACCCCACAAGGCACCAACTATACGGCCTCCTGCCTCCCATCACAAAAACTATCCAAGTTAGACGAACCAGGCACGCAGGACACTGCTGGAGAAGCAGGGACAAGCTCATAAGTGATGTACTCCTATGGACCCCCACATATGGCCGAGCTAAAGCAGGACGACCAGCTAGAACATACATACAGCAGCTGTGTGAGGATACGGGATGTAGCCTAGAAAATCTGCCAGAGGCGATGACTGATAGGGAAAAGTGGCGAAAGAGGGTCAGGGATATCCGTGCTTGTAGCATGACATGGTGATGATATATATATATATATATATATATATATATATATATATATATTTTATTTTTTTTATTTTTTTTTATTTTTATATCTATTCTATAATTCTGACGGTGGGAAAAAAAATCCATATGATAGAATTTGTAAAAAAATATTATTCACACTGATATCTGGCAAAAAAATATGCCATAAAGAAAAGACTAAAAACATTCATACTGCCCGTGGTGTAATGGTTATCGTCGTAGGAAATGGACACAGCGACACGAGTTCAAATCCTGGACGAGATTGATTGCATTTCACATAGCACTAATACCCTTGGGAAAGGTATGAATCCAATTATTCTCCCTCCAGCTATGGGTAAATAGTAGGGCAGACTAGGTTCTTCAGCCTTGGTGAGGCAACTAGTCTAGGTGAAGGAAAACTCTGAATTCAAACCTGTTAAACTCCGCTTAAAAATTGACCCTGTGTCATATCCTGTCCGAGCGGAGGGGTTGGTAAATATGATACTGCTTGAAAATAATCAATCACTATTGCAATGCCTTGTCAAAAAAAAACAAAAAAAACCAGCAGAATACCTCGAGCTAAAAGTTAAAACTGCTCAAAACACTAAATAGAGCAAGATACTGATTTTATAGTTTACACCACCATACAATATAGCCAGAGCAAATAAGTTAAAGAAGGAATCCTTTTGATTTTTTAAGAAAAACTTACCTCTGTGAAGCAACCAATACAAAATATATAACAAGAACAAGGCTAAATTAAGTTATTGTCACATACTATAGTAAAATTTAAAAATCACAGGAATAAACAAAGTATTTAGCCTCCTAAATACAAATGTATTAATAAAGCTTCTCGCTCCCTCAAAAGGAGATGTCAATATGTTTTCGTTTCGTTTGGTTTTATGGCATATTATCTATTGTAAGTAATTTAATGCCAAATACATCTTTATACATATACGAGGTGCATACGATAAGTATCCAGACTTTTTTCGTATGGGCACTTTTATTGATAGAACACCCATGAAACTCTGGTCCCTTTTGAAGTAATCTCCTCCGGATGAAATGCACTTGTTGTACCGTTCCAACAATTTCTGGAAGGCCCCATGGAAGTCCTCTTGTGTGAGCATGTCAATAACCTTTGTCACAGCCTCTTTCATCTCCTCAATTGTCTCATAACGACAGCCTCTAAGCTTAGGGAATAATCAGACGTCACAGGAAGCAAGGTCAGTACTATAGGGAGGCTGAGAAACTGTCTTGATGCCCATCTTGGTCAAATAGTCTGTGACAAGGATGGAGTTTTGGACTGGTATATTGTCCTGGTGGAAATACCACTGACCAGATTTGAAGAGTGCTGGCCTCTTCCGACAGAATCTCTTCCTGAACTCCCTTAAAACCTCAACCTATAGATAGCCGTCCATGCCTTCGTCAGTCATGTGTCGATGTCTTTTTCGGTTGATGAGACGCTACTTCCTAGGTAGGTGAATTTGTCTACTAGTTTCAGAGAGGCTCCGTCTAGTGTGACAATGTTTTCCGTTTGGTTGTAACACATATATTCAGTTTTGTGTGCATTGACATGGAGGCCAATGCAAGCTGCGGCTCGTTCCAGACTATGTAGTAGTGTCTCTGCTTGATTAGGCGTATTCGCCAGTAACGCCAAGTCATCAGCGTTGTCGGCGTTCGTGATTGTTTTTGCGGTGTATCTTTTGCTTCTTCTCTTAGCTCGAAGCCATTTTCTCTGATTTTGTCGATCGAAGTTATAAGCACGTAGTCTAGACAGATGATAAAGAGGTACGGGGCTAGCGTGTCTCCTTGTAGTACTCCTGTAACAATGTCGAAGTATTCAGTGTCTCCGTCTGGTGAACGTACTTTCACTTTGGTGTTTCTGTAGAGAATCATTATCGCTGCTACGGTTTCTTTTGGTAGGCCGCATGCTAGTAGGATTTGCTCCATCTTCCCTCTGTGTATGGAATCGAAGGCCTTGGTAAAGTCGACAAATAGTAATGTCGCCTGAAGGTTTTTTGCCCGAACACCTTCAAGGATTCTACGGATGGTCAGTATTTGTGAGGTTGTGAATCTATTTCTCCGGAAGCCATTTTGGTTTTTCCTAAGGATGTTGTCTATTTTGGGTTCTATGCGGCTTCGTAGTAGGGCATTGTAAATTTTGGCTGCTATGGATGTAAGTGTTATGCCTCGGTAGTTCTTGGCTAGTCCGAGGTCGCCTTTTTTAGGGAAAGGAAGGATGCATCCCTTCATCTATCTTTCTATCCTATTTTGACTATAGACTGTGTTGCATTGCCGGAGCAGTATATCGTCGAATTGTCTAGTCTTCCACACTTCTGGGGGGATCTCGTCTAGCCCTGCAGCTTTCCTATTTTTAATTCTTCTTAGAACTGAGTCGAGTTCTTCTTTGGTGAAAGGACCTAGTTTAATGTCTAATTGCTTACTGATAATTCTGGTGATCGGTTCATCCGTTATTTTCGGTGGGTTTCCTAGTAGATTTTTGAAATGCTGTTCCTACAGTTTTACTCTTTCTTGTTGGCTTGCAGCTTTCAATTTTGCTTTGGCTGTGCTCTTCCTTCTACTTACTCCGTTTATTGTTTGCCAGGCTATCCTGAATTGTCTATCTTCCACCGAGTCTCTAATCTTATCTATCTGAATTTGTATGTATTCTGCCTGTTCTTTTAGATATATTCCTGTTAATTGATATTGTGCCTTTTCTAGTTTTCGGGCATTTGTGTTTGTTGGGTTCTTCCGATAGCTTTTGGAGGCAGTTTTCACGAGGGCACGTTTTTCTCTAACCGCTAGCGTTTCCCAAGGGACTCTATATTTAGTTCTAGGTTTTGTTGGAATACACTTTGATGCCGCCTCAAGGTGTGCTTCTACAAAATTTTCGTATTTGTCATTTGGGGTACCTTTTTCTGTCTTCTCTTGTAGTGCTTCTAATCTGTTTCTTAATTCTAATGCATATTTTTCTCTAATATCTCTGTAATTAAGTAGGGCCCAGTCATAGTGCTTGGTTGTCGCTTTTCGTGTGGCGTTTTTTATATAACTGTAAAAAAACTCAACAAACCTTCACATGGCTATTATAAACATATTTCATCTATGACATTTTTAAGTCTGGAAACTTATTGTATGCACCTCGCAAACAGTTCTATTTAAAACAATTCTGTTCAGCATAAGTACGCAGTTTTGTTCTATTTGACCCATAGATAGAACTCTATCAGGTGCAACCACTCTGGGCCAGAGTGCACCAGGGAGTGATGGCCATAAGAGGGTGCTCCATATTCACCAAAACTCAAGCATTACTGGAACCTCACCAGGACACTCAATTGGGGAGTCTTATCCCACTTTAGAGATGCAGTCAGAGTATTTTACAGCCCATCTGATGACCAATGTCAATATTAATGCTGGGTGTACAAAGTGGCAGTATATAGCAGTAGACCTGACAATAGTAATGTTAGTAAAGTAAGTAAAGTTGGCGACCATTGTCAAGGGCGACCAGAAGGCTCCCTTTTCAATAGCTACTACACTGAGGTGTAGGGGAGAGTGCTATTCCTTTCCCTGGATTGCTCCACTTTACCCTTGATACGTACCTTATATTGCTGAGTGTTAAGCAAGGGGGTATCAAGTACCATTTTTAAAGTCTTTTGTATGACGCGCCCTGGGATTGAACCCAGGTCTCGCGGACCACTGGCGAACACCCTGCCGACTAGACTAATAGAAAAACTATATGTAGGTTCTATGCAAGGTCATTTCAAAAAAGACACTACAATCGTAGAAGTAGTTTCGCAAATGAAATATATAGACACAAATCTGTTAAATCTAAGAGCATGTGGGAAATTAAAAAGAATCTCGGTACAAATCCTACATTAAAAGGAGAGTAACAAATGTGGTAAATATAAGACGGGAGACAAATATTGTCAATTATGCATAGAAGAAAAACTAGCTATAGCCTCCTTCAATAATCCTAATGAATTACTTAACCAAAGGTCAGAGATACTTAATATTTGTAGGCATGAAACGTTTGGTGACAAGGTAAGTAAAATATATCTCCTTATAACCCTCATATGATGCCCGTGGTGTAATTGTTATCGTAGTAGGAAATGAACACGGCGACACGAGTTCAAATCCAGGACGTGACTGATTGCATTTCACATAGCACTAATACACATGGGAAAGGTATGAATCCAATTATTCTCCCTCCAGCTATGGGTAAATAGTAGGACAGACTAGGTTCTTCAGCCTTGGTGAGGCAACTAGTCTAGGAGAAGGAAAACTCTGAATTCAAACCTGTTAAACTCCGCTTAAAAATTGACCTTGTGTCATATCCTGCCCGAGCAGAGGGGTTGGTAAATAGGATAACTCTAATATGATTTACTGAAAAAAAAAAGAATTAAGGCTAAAACTTTCATTCAACAAAGAAACTCCTATTATGTAGTGTTACTCTGTGGAATATCAATGGCAAGTAAAGCATCTGTCTGTCACTTTTTTGGTGAGTATCAATTACGTATTAAGTAATTTCCTTCGATCATTTTCTTTCTGTTTTCTTTTTGATATGCTAATTTTTAAAAAAATATTTCTGGCAGTCTTTTAATCAATAAAATGTAGTATAGCCCAATTTTCTTCAGTCAGAAATATTCTGATGATATGGTTTGGTAAAACCTAGCTAGACGGCAATTACACATGAATGCTACGTGCAATCTTAAACAAGTCCTGGCGGCAACACCCCCACAAGACACCAACTGTACGGCCACCTGCCCCCTATCACGAAAACTATTCAAGTTAGACGAACCAGACATGCAGGACACTGCTGGAGAAGCAGGGACGAACTCATAAGAGATGTACTCTTATGGACCCCCACACATGGCCGTGCAAAAGCAGGACGACCAGCACGAACATACATTCAGCAGCTATGTGAGGATACGGGATGTTGTCCTGAAGACCTACCTAGGGCGATGAACGATAGGGAGGAGCGGCGAGAGAGGGTCAGGGATATCCGTGCTACCAGCGCGATATGATGATGATGAAAACCTAGGTAAATTACTTCTGGTTCCATAGGTATTCAAAATTATATATATATATATATAGTGGCATATATTTCTAAGAAGAAAAGTATACATTGATAAACTATAGAGTGGATTTTTGAAAATTAAAGTAACAAGTATACTGAGTCTCCAGAATCAGTAGCAGCTGCTACCTATCTCAAAAACTGAAAAAGTAAGGAAAATAGTCCTGATATTTATTGTCTGTAGTATACATGCATTATATATATATATATATATATATATATATGCAAATTTCATTAAACATAATAGACATTTTATGTCTACATATTTTCTTCTGGATCCGTTCGAATTCCCGTATTACTTTTAATTCAAACGGATCCAGAAGAAAATATGTAGACATAAAATGTCTATTATGTTTAATGCATTAACGAAGAAATGCTGCCTATATATATATATATATATATATATATATATATTAAAATAGGTCGGTCCATGGAGAGTTTTGTATGTTATTTATTTATTTATTTTGTTCTTACATACATGTTATATATGTGTATGTTTCCAGCTTGTTGCTTTCGTCAGAGAACATATATGGCACAAGGCTTGGACAATGGGGTACTAAACGAGACTTGAATTCACAGTTTGAATGTTTTTCCTTTAGTTATAGGTTTTAGATAGAGGTCAGTCTCTCTTTTTCTTAGTGTGTTTTTACCTTAGTCTGCTTTACCCATCTTTGATATTTGATGTTTGTGTGTGTGTGTGTGTGTGTGTGTGTGCACATGCATTGGAGTGGTTTTGAGTTTCACTAACAGTTGTTTTTCTTATGTGTGTGTGTGGGTGTGTGATTATGTGTCTTTGGGATTTTTTGCACCTATAACAAACATTATATATATATATATATATACACACACAGTTGTGTGTGTGTGTAAGTTTGCGTGTGTGTTTGTGCGTGTGAGTTTAAAAAATGTTGTATATATATATATAAAAACATATGTAAAATTAACTTAAATTTTAAGTTAATTTTATAATTGGCTCCACTTGTGTTGAGCACTTTTGTAATTGTAGCATTGCAGGATTCGCGGAAGGTTTTTAGTTTTCTTTTGATCAACTGACTGTGTATCCCTTGATTTTTTTCAAGGGGTCGGACGAGGTTGGCCTTTTCTTTCTTTCTGACCAATAATTTTTTATTTTTCCCCCGGGCAGTCATTCGAGATACTCTTGTTCCTGGCGGGGGTTTTTTCGTGTGTTTTTTTTTCTGGTACCGTGAATGCTGGTAGATATTAGATTAGTATATATATATATATATATATATATATATACAAACACACAGTCGTGTGTGTGTGTATGTTTGCGTGTGTGTTTGTGTGTGTGAGTTTAAAAAATCTTAACATTTCCATTTGAATGCTTTTATGATATTATCATTTTAATATCTTCATAATATCAATTCTGCTTTTCTAATAAAGATACTCCCATAAAAATACTCACATTCTATTAATCACTGATGGGAGAGTCCAAGAATGTGTTAACAGTGTTAGTGCAAATGTGGAGACCTTTTTTTAAATCATCCTTATATATTTCATTTTGCTTTATTTCAATCTATTATTTAATATCAAAGTTTTTAAATCATGAGAAAAAGTTTTCTTTTTGACAATTATAAGAGGGACTTTATAAGACCAACACAAATCATTATAATTCAATTGTATAAACTGTTTAAATTTATCAAATTTTCTTTTGAAAGTTAAGATTGGTTTGGTTAGGCTTTATGGCATATCAAACATTTTTGGTTATTTAATGCCAAATTCTGTTTGTTTCTTTCTTTTTTTAATGGCATATCAACCTTTGTGGGTTATTTAATGCTTAATCCATCCTTCTAAAAGAACAGCAGTGATGCTATTTAACCCATAGCTGGGAGGATAAGGGGTTCACACTTTTCCCGAGGGTATTTGTCCAAAAGTGAACGCAAACCGCAACTGGACTTTGAACTCGCTCACTATGATTCTGCAGTCCATCGCTTTAACCATAATTGAACATTATTGTTATGGCAAACACTCCTATTTCTTTTTAAACTAGAAGAATTAATTTAGGTTTATGTCTTAATTTTTGTGCAGGTGAGACCCATATGAAAGTGAAAGGTATGTGACAAGTCTAAAAATTGAATGATACTTGTGTCCTCCCCTTAAACATTCCTGTGGGGAATTTAACTGGTTGCCATATCAACTGAAGTGCAATAGCTCTTCTCATGAATTGTGCACTCCAGGTAGCTGATAATGTATATGTAAAAAGATATACATATAAAATTCTTCCACTAACACTGAGAATGGTCTGGGGTAAGATATCTGACCAATGTAAAGTCAGGTGGGTTTCATTCCCACCTTGAAACATCTCACCTGTCAAACCACACAGTAGAATTGTGATATAATAAAACAGTTTATCTGACAATATGTAGATAGATAGATAGATATTACCATATATGTATATGTATATGTATATATATTGTCGTCCACAGACTGTTTCATTGTATCACAACTTTTCAGTGTGGCTAGACACGCTGAACGCTTCAAGCAGGGATCAAAACCGGTAAGTTATCAATGTAACTTTACGTTAGATTGATAACTTACCACTCAGCTATTTTGGTGATCTACATCAGCTCAAGAATTCAAAGCCATTTGTATTAACTTTTGTTTGTTTACATTTTGTGCGATCAGATACTGGAGTGTTCAATTTGTTTGAATGTTGTATAGCCACATAATACATATGCAACTATATACATATACATGCAGAAACATATTGAACACAATAACGACGAGCAAAGACACTTCTTTAGAAAAATACACCTCTCACTTTATTGAAAGTGTTGTGTATGAGAGGGAGTTGGAGACTGAACAAAGACTGCAACATATTCACCTCCCCAGCTCCTCCGGACATAGCAGTGTGTCTTTCTTGTTCTCCTGGGCTGCTCAACCGGGGGCCTGGGGTTCAGCTCTCAGCTGAGAGCTTGTTCTCTCTGCTCGATCTCGAACACTGCTTCAAGCTCTGAACTGCGACTGCCCAATCGGGGGTCCCGATGGCCCTCTCTGCTGGGTGCTGTTCTCTCTACAGCATCCTTTCTCCAACTGATTGAAATTCCTCTGCACTGAGTTATATAATAGTTCAACGTCCACCTTCTTCTTGGTGGGCGTCACAAATCACACTCAGTCAACCCCTCCACGGTCAAGGTTATATTCTGATATTACTCGACCAGATGAACCTGTTATTTACACAGGTGCATTTCCTATTTTGACAGCCCAGCTGGGTCGGAGGTCAATATACAACAAGAAGAGCTTCGCATTATGTGAGTGGCAGCCGTTAATTGCTTCGCCAGAATGCTCAACTGCCGGGAGGGGAGTATATATATTGTTAGACAGACTCTATCATTGTATCACAACTCTTCAGTGTGGCTAGACACACAGGACACTTCAAGCCGGGCTTGAAACCTTATGACACTTTCATTTAAGTGTCAAGGAGTTGGCTGGCGAAATTAATTAAAGGAAATTAATTAATTTTATTAAATCATGATAATAAGTATTTTATTAAAAATAAATTCATTTTGGGTGTCCAAGTATTTTTTGAGAACCGTGTATAAAATAAATATCAAGTGATTTAGTACGAAAAAGTTTGAGATCCGATCAGGGCTTGTTGACCTATAAATCTGTCACCAAAGAAATAAACATCCGCACAACTGCAAAGAGCTGTCAAGAGAGCCATCGGATTTCAAACTTTAAACAAAAAGATGTATTTTTAAAATAGCGGACAATTTGGGTTGGTTTCACCAAGTTTGGCACAAGGCCTTGAATCACTAAATCATTGGTCAGCTAACCACGGGACTGCTCCTTGTGGCCCCTCCCAATAACTGTGGCTGATTGGCCGATTGTCTAAACCAATCAGGGGCAAACCGGGGGGATTGTTACGATGATAGCCATTGGTCGGCAGTCCCCATTGGCTGACCAATCTGAAACTGATTATTCGGGATTCGGGCCCATAAATGGAGGACACCCAAAGCGAAAAATTGAGTTGGTTCAGGAATTCGCCGCTTAAAGAACCAAATCCGTTGCCATTGCACTGCCTAATTGCAGTTAAAACTCCGCCAGTCAACTACTTTCACTCCCAGTTGCGGTGTTTGACTAAAAATTATCTAAACAACTGTGTAAATAAACGTTTGTTACTGTTTATAACAAACGCCTTATTTTCGTCATTTTTTAAATTTGCTTGGCAACTTTTCCTTCTCTCCAACTCGAATTCCAACCTTCATCGACTGGACCTCATCCATCTTCTCTTTCCTCGGATCTGAAAGCAACGTGGGCGTGGAAAGAAACAGAGAAAGACCAGTCGACACATGTGGTAATCACGAAACCAGAGGCCAACTAGGTGTCGTGAAGCTATAGTACCACAACCTGCCTAACTTTACTAACACTTGTATGTATATGTATATATATATATACTCCCATATGTATATATATATATATATATATGCATACATGTATATGCACACACACACACACATATGCACACACAACACTAAACCATCCGATGTTGAGGCACCAGTCTTGGAGCTTTAGGAATGCAGAGTCCTCTTTCATTTAATTACTTCCAATCTGAGCTAAAGAGGTAGAACCTGTTAGTGTACAATCTATGAGTCAAATAGACCTGTTTATCAACATTGAATTATGAGTATTAGATAGCAATACGTGAAACTGTGTGAAGCAAAAAATCTTTGGCTCATTTTAAAAATGCTACCAACAAACTTTTTACTTAAAAATCATGCACAATCAAGGATTTGGCATTAAATAATCATCAAGAGTTGATATGTCATTAAACTGAATAACATAACCTAACACATATGCTCACACATCCACATATATATATATATATATATATATATATATATATATATATTCTAACACACACCCATGCACATATATACGCACATACTAACACACACATACACATGTATATGCACATTGTAACAAACACACGCACATATATGCGTATACTCTCACACACACGTACACACAAACACACACACATACATACGCATATGCTCATACAAACACACACACATATATATGTATATATGCAAATACAAACACACACACATACACATATATATGCACATACTAACATGCACACACACACATACATATATACATTACTAACACACACACAAACACACACACACACACACACATATATATATATATATATATGAACACACAAGCATTTACACTCACACACACATATATGCAAATACTAACACACACACACACATATATATGCACATACTAACATGCACACACACACACACACATATATACATTACTAACACACACACAAACACACACACACACACACACACATATATATATATATATATATGAACACACAAGCATTTACACTCACACACACATATATGCAAATACTAACACACACACACACATATATATGCACATACTAACATGCACACACACACACACACATATATACATTACAAACAAACACACACACACACACACACACACACATATATATATATATGTACACACAAGCATTTACTCTCACACACACATATATGCAAATACTAACACAGACACACACATATATATGCACATACTAACATGCACACACACACACACACATATATACATTACTAACACACACACAAACACACACACACACACACATATATATATATATATATATGAACACACAAGCATTTACACTCACACACACATATATGCAAATACTAACACACACACACACATATATATGCACATACTAACATGCACACACACACACACACATATATACATTACAAACAAACACACACACACACACACACACACATATATATATATATATATATATATGAATACACAAGCATTTACACTCACACACACATATATGCACATACTAACATACGCACTCACTCATACATACGCACACATATATATATATGCACATACTAATACACACACATATATAGGCACACACATACACACACACACATATGCACATTCTAATGCATACACACACTCACATATATATGCACACACACACACACGCTCATATATGTCGGTATATATGCAAATACAATATGCATACACACCTACATAAACATGCATATATATGCACATCAGTGGCGACTCTAGCCTATTTTTGCTACTCGTGCCCCCCCCCCGCCCTCTGTTAACTTCAGTTCCCAACCCGTGGTCCGTGGACCCAAAGTAAGTCATCATAGTTGCTATTGCGTGATTCTCCATTGTATAGCACAGATTGAAAAACGTACCTTGCATGGTGTTTTTTTTGGTAAACAATCAAGATATTATATAATTTGTAGTCTTGTTAATACAGTAGATAAGATAATTTTTTTTCCTTTCAAAAGTATAGAAGAAAAGAGAAGATGTTCATTACTATGTCGAGAAAAATATGTTTATTAGAATAAAGAAACTGATGACAATATACACTGACATAGCTAGTAGTTTCAATTTCGCTTAAAATAAAGATTATTTGTTGAAAATGTATTCAAATAAACAAATTTTAGTTACAGAATGTAATATATGCAACATTCATTAAAGAAATAGACATCTGTTCGTGAAAAAACGAATTAAAACACGCCGTTTAACCAACATTTACCATAGCGATGATGATGACGTCGGTGACGGCTCTGATCTGCTATCCCCCCTCTCTCTCTCTCTCTCTGTCCCTCTTCCCTCTTCCCAGGACATCTATCAGCAGTCTCAGCTAAGATTTTTGAGCACAGTGTTAGGGTTGCTCTTGCTATTGGCTACAGCCAAAAGCGTATTTCTCTAACATTACTGTTATTATAAGGGTCTAGTGCCTGGCACAGATTGCACGTTCAACATTATAGCCGATTTTATGGGATGTTCAATGAATCTGACGGTGGCCGGACAAAGACCATCCGTTCAAAACAGCATCGTTGTATTATTCCCAGATATATTTATGAACTTTTGGATACTTAGTTATCGAAACTTGAATAGATATGTAATTTAATTGAGATCAACTAAGTATGTTTGCTTGAAATTAATGGATGATTTTTAATCCATTTTGAATAACATTGACCGAGTTATTGGTCGTGCCGGGCACGAGTAGCACTAGTCCCGTCTCCGCCCCTGATGCACATATAAACACACACACACATATATGTGTATATATTCAAATACTAATATACATACACACACATGTATATATGCACAGAATAACACACACACACACATATATGTGTATACATTCAAATATTAACATATACCTACATGTATATATATGCATATATTTACACACACATATACATATATGCACATATTAACACACATACACACGCACATATATATGTATACATATTTCCCAACCCCTCCGCTCGAGAAGGATATGACACAAAGCCAATTTTTAAGCTGAGTTTAACTGGTTTGAATTCAGAGTTTTCCTTCTAGACTAGTTACCTCACCAAGACTGAAGAATTCAGTCTGCCCTACTATTTACTCATAGCTGGAGGGAGAATAATTGGATCCAAACCTTTCCCAGTATATATGTATACCTTTCCCATATATATGTATAAGGTGTGTCAAAATTCACTTGATATTTATTAACTACAGATTTGCCATTTATTAGATATTTTGCTTTTTTTCTAAACACCTCTGAGAGTTTTCCTTCTCCTAGGCTGGTTGCTCTAAGAAAGCTAGGAAGACCAGTTTTTCATTTCCTGTTTACACATAGCTGAGGTAAGAAGAGATTGATTCAATGCAAACCACCCTAACCAGAATTTGAACTTGACTTGCCATCTTCATTTTCTATGCCACCAGCACTTCTATTTATCATTGTTTTTTCTCTCGATGCATTTCCTGACAAAGAAAGTAGATAATCTACTAGTAATGATTTTTGCAATATTCTGTAAATACTCATGTGTCAAAGAGTTTCAATCAAGATGGAATTGTTCAGAGCCAATCAATTCCATTTGCAGGGAAATGTGGTTTTCTGGTAAGTGTAAGATTCAGATTGGTCTACAAAGTGTTGAAGTCAGGATCAAATGGGGAAATATCTTCTAAATAGTCTGCGGAAGATAATAAAGAGGATATTCGAGATGTGTCCTGCAGTCAGGAGACTTGTATGGGATAAAGTTACTAATTCTCTGTATCGGTAATGTGGTTTTTGTATCCAATTACAAATTGTGTATTCATAATGCCTGCATCTGTTATGGCGGCGAGGATAGGGTGACAATAATAACTGGTGTTAAAAGACTGATATTCAAAGAGTACTTGATTAGAAATAGATATTGTTTGCAATTCAAACATTTACGATTTAAGACAAAGGATAATGAGAAAGAGAGAAATAGTTGATTCATGATGGTAGATGTTAATAAGTAGAAAGAAGAGAGAGAGGCAGAGAGAAGGAAAAAGAAAAGAGAGAAAGAGAGAGAGTGAAAGAAGGAAAAAGAGAGAGAAAGTGAGTGAAAGAAGGAAAAAGAAAAGAGAGAGAGAGAGTGAAAGAAGGAAAAGGAAAGAGAGTGAGTGAAAGAAGGAAAAAGAAAAGAGAGCGAGAGAGAGAGAGAGTGAAAGAAGGAAAAAGAGAAAGAGAGGGTGAGTGAAAAAAGGAAAAAGAAAGACAGACAGAGAAGGAGAGAGTGAAAGAAGGAAAGAGAGAGAGAGAGAGAGAGAGTGAAAGAAGGAAAAAGAAAGACAGACAGAGAAAGAGAGAGGGAGAGAAAGAGAGAGGGAGTGAAAAAAGGAAAAAGAAAGACAGACAGAGAAAGAGAGAGTGAAAGAAGGAAAAGAGAGAGAGAGAGAGAGAGAGAGAGAGAGAGTGAAAGAAGGGAAAAGAAAGACAGACAGAGAAAGAGAGAGAGAGTGAGTGAAAAAAGGAAAAAAAAAGACAGACAGAGAAAGAGAGAGTGAAAGAAGGAAAGAGAGAGAGAGAGAGAGAGAGAGAGAGAGTGAAAGAAGGAAAAATAAAGACAGACAGAGAAAGAGAGAGAGAGAGGGTGAGTGAAAAAAGGAAAGAGAGCGTGAAAGAAGGAAAGAGAGAGAGAGAGTGAAAAAAGGAAAAAGAAAGACAGACAGAGAAAGAGAGAGAGAGAGAGAGTGAAAAAAGGAAAAAGAAAGACAGACAGAGAAAGAGAGAGTGAAAGAAGGAAAAAAGAGAGAGAGAGAGAGTGAAAAAAGGAAAAAGAAAGACAGACAGAGAAAGAGAGAGTGAAAGAAGGAAAAAAGAGAGAGAGAGTGAGTGAAAAAAGGAAAAAGAAAGACAGACAGAGAAAGAGAGAGTGAAAGAAGGAAAGAGAGAGAGAGAGAGAGAGAGAGAAAGAAGGAAAAAGAAAGACAGACAGAGAAAGAGAGAGAGAGGGTGAGTGAAAAAAGGAAAGAGAGCGTGAAAGAAGGAAAGAGAGAGAGAGAGTGTGAAAAAAGGAAAAAGAAAGACAGACAGAAAGAGAGAGAGAGAGAGAGTGAAAAAAGGAAAAAGAAAGACAGACAGAGAAAGAGAGAGTGAAAGAAGGAAAAGAGAGAGAGAGAGAGAGAGAGTGAAAGAAAGAAAAAGAAAGACAGACAGAGAAAGAGAGAGAGAGAGAGAGTGAGAGAGTGAAAGAAGGAAAAAGAAAGAGAGACAGACAGATGGGGTCTTTGCAAAGATAACTGACTAAATTATCAAGTGTTAAGAATTAGTAAAAATGAAATCTAAAATTAAATCTTTGCTGAAATTCAGAAAAAAAAAACAAAGGAAGTTTTCTCATGTGATATGATTAGGTCTTATTTATGACCAAACTTTTCAACACTTAAATTCTAAACTCACACCCCATTCGAAACATCTCTATGGCCAAAAATCAAATTGCACAAATTTATAGACAGGGCTTACTTACTTTTAAACCGTAATATATTCATACGGTGAGGGAAACCGATGATGTCGTAGCTAACGTGCTGGACTGCAACATCATAGTGGTGCCGGGGGGTTCTCGTAGTGTAATGGTCAAAGCGATTGACAGCGGAATCGTAGTAAGTGAATTCAAACTCCGGTCACTTTCGGACAAATACTCTAGGCAAAGGTTTGAACACTCCCTTATCCACCCAGCTATGAGTTAAATAGTACCACAACTGTTCTTCTTGAAGGATGGCTTTGGTATTAAATAACTAACATAGGTTGATATGCCATTAAACAAAGAAACCAAACAATAACGAGTTTGAATTTCATTCATGCTATAACATCCACTTTGAGACTAATACCCTCGGGAAAGCTATGAATCCCTAAGCATCACTTGTGGTTGATTAAATTGTACCACAGCTGTTCTAAAAGGATGGATTTGGCATTAAATAACCCACAAAAGTTAATATGCCATAAAAGAAACAGTTTCAATGTTGTAAAGTTTAGTCATGCATAATACCTAATAATAACCATTTTGATTGCATAATATTCCATTAGAAATAATAAAATTTTGTTATTTTTGGGTGAGAAGAAAAGAAGGTTAACTTTTTATTAAAAAATTGGTAGATTGTACTTACTTAGACTCAATACTCAGTGTGCATATGTGTGTGGTACAATCATTGAAAATGAAGGTGAAATTTGTTGATAATATCTTAAATAAAATTACCTCATAATTGTTAATGCTTCATTTGTGGTAAAACAATAACTTTCCCTTTCGCTCAGCATGTGATTTTCGGTATATTTTTATCGAAAATTAATTATGTATATAATAGCCGTCGTCTTTGATCACTCAACGGAAATTCCAATCATCCTTGGATTATGTAAACTTTATATATATATATATATATTCACTCTATAAGAATCTTATAGGTTGATTATATATATATATATATATATATATATATATATATATATAATCAACCGATAAGATTCTGATTGGGTGAAAAATTGTTGAGCACTCAACGGAAATTCCAATCAACATTGGATTACGACAAAATAAGTCAAAACCCTGGACTGTTTTCCTTGGATTATGCAAAATTTATATATATATATATATATATATATATATATATATATATATATATATTCACTCAATCAGAATCTTATAGGTTAATTATATATATATATATATATATATTATTAACCTATAAGATACTGATTGAGTGAAAAAAAACTCAGATGATAAAATTTGTGAAAAGAAATTATAGAAAATGATATCTGGGGAAAAAAATTCAATAAAAAAAATCTAACTGTACTTGTACTATATGAACATCATCAAATACCGCTGCGATGCCAGGGCAAAAGAAAAAAAAACAACAGTAAAATCAATTAAGCTAAACATAAAAAGTGCTCGATACACTGAGTTGAATGAATTTAAAGAAATAAAACCTTCAGAGTCAGACCAATCTACCTAGGTTTCATTTCTGGATCATCAGGAAGAATACTTGATGATCGAGGAGGTGAAACCTGGGTGGATTGCTCAGACTCTGTTGGCTTTATTAGTATATATATATATATATATATATACACGATTTTTCCTGATTGTTGAAAGGAAACAGCAGACTCTCGGATTTCACTGTTGACTTTATTCTCTTTCTTTTTCTGATTATGGCCAGGAAATAGTTATCATTTTGATATAATCAACTAAATATAACAAATTCATGACTTGAATGATGATGTAGATATTTTATTGCGAAACTAAGTCTTTCAACATTGTTCAAGCAAGACACAGAAGGAAGTTCAATTTTAACACCTTTCTAAACAGGAGTCAGATTTTTACGTTACTCAAGAACTTTTAAGCTCATGGCACTTGTTAAGATCGCAGGGCAATGTGTTTTTCACTATCTGGACCACCCTATAACAATCTGAACATGTATGAAAGATATCAAATTTCAAGAGTCAGTCAGAGTCCATCCAGATCTTTGTAATGGAGTAACCAAGAACTTCGAATCTCTGTATCTTCTACTGAACACATTCTGATTAAGGATCTACAACCTTTTCCCTACTGGATCTAATTCAAGTACCAACTCACCAAGGCCAGTATGTAAAATAGAGAATAACAATATCCAGTGGTTTTCACAAAAGATTTACAATGACGAGGAATTCTTAAATGATGTTTGGTTTTCAGATGAAGTCCACTTCCTGTTGTCATAGTAACCCCAAGAATGAGGTGTTTTGTGGAAGCAAAAACCCTCGCAGAGTCGTTGGACACCCTCCGCATTCAAAAATGTGCATGGAATGGGTTCTATTAGATTAATTTTCCTTGAAGGTGATTGGCTAATACAGGGACAGTAACAAAAGGGCGTCACATTCCATAGCTTGCACAGTTCTAAGGAGAGCACAAGGACCTTGATGAAAAAGAACAGTGTTGTATACTATCTACGCGTATACAAATATTTACGGGAACATAATCAACTGATAATGACGACTTCAACAAAGGAACGAATACACTTCTTGATATAAATATAAATCTCTCACACTTTATTTTCGAAAGGGTGATGTTTGTTGTGTGTGAGAAATGAGTGGAGGCAAGGACGGACTGCTATATTGACCCAAGTTCTTCCTCAACCATAGCAGCACTTCTTCCGCATCTTCGCTTGGGTTGCTCAACCGAGGGTCACTAAGGGCCCAAAGCCCTCTGTCTGGAGCTGGTTCTCACTTCAGCATTCTGTCTCCAATTGTCTCAAACTGTCCGGGCACCTGGTTATATTATTTTCTAACGTTTACCTGCTTCTGCTGTTCTTACGCTTATTTACTCAGGTGCATCTCTTGATTGACGGCTCGGTCGAGGGTCAGTATATAACACATCTTTCAGGTCTGTTTTATTTGTCCTGCCTTATTCTTATATTCCATGTTTTAGGTTGATGTTGTATGTTGGACCTTTTTATCTTAGGTGACATCCTGCCAGCATGGGTATTTTTCATTGTTGAAGTACATGTTCTTACAGGGAAAGCAGACAAGGTTTTACTAGTTGCAAGTACAACTCCTATATTGTCTGAGTAGGTGCTCAGCTGGCAAGGATGGTCAAAGATGAGATCAATATTTCAGTGGTCACAGTGACTGGCCAGTGGTAACTAAAAGCATAAACGTTCACCTAAAAAGTTGAAATCCAACTGGCTGAGTGTCAAGGGTTTATCCTCCAGTAATAGTTCTATTAGACCTATAGATAGGATGCTAACAGGTTTTACAACTTTGACTCTGGGTGGATCTGGGAGTAATGACAATGAAAGGGTAGTCCAAACCTCAAAGACAGGAGCCTCACCATCAGATGCAGTTTAATGTAATATATATATATATATATATATATAGGTGCATCTCTTGATTGATGGCTCGGTCGAGGGTCAATATATAATAACAGATGTCCCTATAGGATGGTGCACTACCTTCCACTGCTAATGGCATGAAAAATTTGGAGCTCATTTCATCTGTCATAAAGTTAAAGTATAATGGTCACCTCACTTGCCTGATCTGAACCTCTCCATATTTCTTTCCCTTGGGTTCATCAAGGGCAACATCTACTGTGGCACGACTCACACCATTGCAGCACTGAAGGCAGCCATCACTGAGAAGATTCAAGGGATCCTGTTATATATTAATGTGACCTGCGGGTGGGAATACGGCGGATATTGTTGACAGATAGATTGATAAGACCGGTGTGATCACCGAAATGTCATGTCCACAGGTGCTGTGTATCAGAGGATGTTGACACGACTACATCCACTCAAGGATAATATCAACAAGGTGATTGCCGAAATGTCACCATGCCCACAGTTGTTATGTTGAAAACAGGTGCATCCGGTCGAAGATATCGGAAAATCACCTGAACGGTGGATGTGGTTGAATTCGGTGATAGTGGCAGATACGTACGCCCATAGAACCGGGCTTGGGCAAGTAGACAATGGGAAGCAGACAACATAACCAATGAAAAGCAAAGAAGTGAGATGTGGACATAACCATGGTTAACGAAAAAGAGGAATTGCTGCAGGTCAAATGAAAGTTGTAGACTATGTAAGTTTCCGAATTTCAGCTAAAGTAAGTTGTTCACTGGCTCTTCCATCTCCCAACAGCTCATCCGTGTGCGCGAACTCTCTGCGATTGCTTTTCTGTTCCACACAAGTATCATCACCGAAAATAAAAATATAATCTTATATCTTTATATACATACGTGTTCCTCGTTGTTAATAACGACACAGTATACTATACAACAATCCCCTGAGAGGATTGAGAATGCACTATCAACACTTTGTATACAGCATTCAACAGTTTTTAATTGAACGGCAGACATCTGGAGCAGGCACTCTTGGTCTCCTCTTGACATTTTTGGTTCATGTTTGAGATTAAATGGTTACACATCCTAAAATATTATCCATTTACAATTCAATAAATGTAATTTCCTTTATCATTCATTGTTAAATAGTTTCAAATATCACCGTCAAATACTAATAATTCAATTTAATTATTTAATTATTATTTAATTATATATTAATATAACATATTGAGCAGCCCAAGAGAACGGGAAAGAAATGCTGCTGTAGCCAGAAGAGTTGGGGTGGGGTCAATATGTTGCAGTTCTGTACAGTCTCCACCACAACTCTCACAGATAATACCTTTCGTAACCCTTTCGAACCCTTTCAATTAAAGTGAGAGGTATGTTTTTCTAAAGAACTGTGTCCGCTGTGTTGTAATTCAATTTCGCATCATATTCAATCTGTGTTGTGTTGAATATGTTTCCACACGTATATGTGTATAGTGGGTCATGGCTATACAACATTTGACCCATACATTGGACCCTATAAGGTGCTACCATTCCAGGCCAGAGAGGACCTAGAAGCAATGGCAATGAAGGGGTACTTCACATTCCCCAAATCTCCATGGCTGGACCTTCTCCACGTGATAGTTTAGTGTCATATCTAGGACACTGGTTGAGGGTGGTCTTACCCCTCTGCTGAGATGAAGTCCGTATATTCTACAGCCCAAGTCAACCAGGCTGTTTAAAACTTAAAGAATCAATGTATCTTTACAACCATTTTAAACATGTAAACACTCCATGATTAACTACACTATCACTGCTGTAAAACCTAAAATATAAATATAGTTCTCAATCATTATAAGGTTGGTTGGTTGGTTGGTTGGTTATGCATCTGCTTATGAGTATGCTACATTAATCATTTATTTGCACACGGATAAATGGTTTCAAGTAGACGATATAATAGTAATAATTCAATTTAATATTGATCATGAGTTTTCACACAGTTAAATGGTTTCAAGTATTGCTATCTAACATTAATAATTCTATTCAATATTATGCCTTCATTTGCATATAGCTGAATGGTTTCTAGCATTTGGATCTAACATTAATAGTTCAATTTAAGATTAATCATTTGCAGTTGAATAATTTCATATTTAGTAAATGATTGATGAGTTCTATTTGACCTGTAGATGAGCCTGTTACATGTATTAACACTCCGGGTCAGAGTGGATTTGAGAGTAATGGGAATGAAAGGATGCTCCACATTCCCCAAAGCTCCAGAATTGGAACTGCATGATCAGATACAATTTCGCATCATATTCAGGATACTTGTTGGGTAGATTTACTCCTCTGGAAATGTGCAGTGGCATATTCAACACCCCCAGCACACAAAGATTGATTCACTATTTAACAAAGAAAGAAAGAAACTTAATGACTTAACCACTCAAATCACTGGTGTTTTAAAGTAATTTAAATTATAGATTTCTCAAAGATGTTCAGTTGATAATTCAGTCTATAAATTGTAATGAGTTTTGTATATAATAAATTTTTACATTTTGATATTTTCAATATTATATATATATATATATATATATATATATATACTCTGAAGAGTTGTGATACAACAAAACGGTCTGTCTGTGAATGATTATATATATATATATATATATATATATATATAATTATTATTATATAATATAGCTCTATCCTAGATATTGAGCTCTCTCCATATTATATTGCACTTGGTTCGCCACAAACCCACAAAGTGATTTAGTGACAACCAACACTGTTATAATTACACACACACACACACCCATATATATATAAATATATATAATATTAAAATGTAAAAAATTATATCTATATATATATATAAAAATATATACCAAATTATATATATTCGCAGATATATATATATATATATATATATATATATATATAAATATACAAACGTATATATATTCAGACATGGATGCACTACATGAAAAAGATTGACGGCAACTACACAAGAATGCTGCGAGTAATATTGAACAAATCCTGGAGGCAGCACCCCACAAAGCAGCTGTTGTATGGCCACTTACCACCCATCACGAAAACTATCTAAGTTAGACGAACCAGACATGCAGGACATTGCTGAAGAAGTAGGGACGAACTCATAAGTGAACCCCTTCATTTGGACGAGTAAAGGCAGGAAGACCTGCTAGAACCTATATACAACAGCTCCGTGCCGATATGGAACGTAGCCTTGAAGACCTACCGGAAGAGATGGAAGATAGAGAAGGATGGCGGGAGAGGATCAGGAAGATCTGCGCTACTGCTGCAAGATGATGATGATGATGATGATATGCACACACACACACACACACACACATATATATTTACATATATACATACATGCATGCATACATACATAAACATACGTATATATATATATATATATATAGAAATATATACATACATGCATATATACATAAACACATGTGTAAATATATACATACATATATATGTATATATACACAAAAACGTATATATATTCTCTGAAATATGCATACACACACATATATATACATTTATATATATATATGCATATATATATCGTTAGACGAACCAGACATGCAGGACACTGCTGGAGAAGCAGGGACGAACTCATAAGAGATGTACTCTTATGGACCCCCACACATGGCCGTGCAAAAGCAGGACGACCAGCACGAACATACATTCAGCAGCTATGTGAGGATACGGGTTGCTGTCCTGAAGACCTACCTAGGGCGATGAACGATAGGGAGGAGTTGCGAGAGAGGGTCAGGGATATCCGTGCTACCAACGCGATATGATGATGATGATGATGATGCATATATATACACATATATAGATATATGCATATATACATAAGCACACGTGTACATACATATATACATACATACATACAAAACCGTATATATATATAGTCGAAGCGCAGTTTCTTCCAAGCAGCGGTTGTATCGATACTGCTATATGGATGCACTACATGGACGCTAACTAAACGGCTGGAGAAAAAACTTGACGGCAACTACACAAGAATGTTGAGAGCAATATTGAACAGGTCCTGGCGACAACACCCCACGAGACGCCAACTGTACGGCCACTTGCCTTCCATTACGAAAACTATACAGGTTAGACGAGCCAGACACGCCGGACACTGCTGGAGAAGCAAGGACGAGCTCGTAAGTGACGTACTCCTATGGACCCCCACATATGGCTAAGCAAAAGCAGGACGACCAGCCCGAACTTATATACAGCAGCTATGTGAGGACACGGGATGTAACCCAGAAGACCTGCCGGAGGCGATGAATGATATGGAGAAGTGGCGAGAGATGGTCAGGGATATCTGTGCTAGCAGCATGACATGATGATGATGATGATGATGATGACATTTATATATATATATATATATATATATATATATATATATATAAAAACACGTATTTATATAAATATATAGATAGATAGATAGATACAAAAACGTATATATATTTACAGATATAGGCATATATACACATACATATACACATATATACATACATGCATATATAAATAAACACACGTATATATATATATATATATATATATATATATATATATATATACGAGTATAGTGATAGAAAGAGGGAATGAAGGAGAAAGTAAAAGGGATAGGAAAGATAGTGTAGTTAGAATTAAAACAAACAAGTATACATTTATTTGTACCTAATTGTACACACTAGATACTTCCCAGTCTTTAAGAAAAATACTCGTTGATAATACAACCAAATGAAAAAAGAGAATTAAATATATTGAAGTGTAGTTCATAAAAAATAGAAAATTTCGTCTTTACAAATTCTCTTATGAAGATCGGCATTTTTAACGTAATTTATCAATTCCTGTCACCTCAATTCTTTTCTTTTTTCATCTTTCCATTTTTTTTTTCTTTTTCATTCTTTGTTTGTCCAAACATTTTTTTTTTTCATTCTTAACTAATTCCCAATTATCTCACATCCTTTTTTTTATTTCTTATCTCTTTCATTCTTTTCTCTTTACTGTTTCTATCCGACTTTTTATCGTTCTCTATTCTTTTCAACCATCCAACCTTTTTTTCTTTCTTACCCAATTCTCCGGGGCCTCACTCCCTACTTTTTCTTTTTTTCAAAGTTCCTTTCAACAATTTTTCTTTGTTTTTCTTTTCATTTATTTTATATTTCATTCTTTTTTTTTTCTGTTCTGCACATTTGTATTTCTTTTTCTTTATTCCCTGAATATCTCCTCTCTTTCCCTTTTACTATCAAGTGTTTCTATTTCTATCTTTTTCCACTATTCTTTCTTTCTTTCTTTCTTTCTTTCTTTCTTTCTTTCATGTACATTTTCCCATTATTCTTGCTTTTCTTTTCCCGTTTTTTTTCTTTTTCCATTATTTCTACTTTTTTTCTACAAGATTCTTTTTCTCGTATTCTTTCTTTCTAACGTATTCTTTATTTTTCCAGTAATTTTACTTTCTTCCTTCAATATTCTTTTTTTCTTCAATATTCTTCATCTACAATTCTTTCTTTCTTTCTTTCTTTCTTTCTTTATTTCTTTCTTTCTTTCATGTACATTTTCCCATTATTCTTGCTTTTCTTTTCCCGTTTTTTTTTCTTTTTCCATTATTTCTACTTTTTTTCTACAAGATTCTTTTTCTCGCATTCTTTCTTTCTAACGTATTCTTTATTTTTCCAGTAATTTTACTTTCTTCCTTCAATATTCTTTTTTTCTTCAATATTCTTCATCTACAATTCTTTCTTTCTTTCTTTCTTTCTTTCTTTATTTCTTTCTTTCTTTCTTTCTTTCATGTACATTTTCCCATTATTCTTGCTTTTCTTTTCCCGTTTTTTTTCTTTTTCCATTATTTCTACTTTTTTTCTACAAGATTCTTTTTCTCGTATTCTTTCTTTCTAACGTATTCTTTATTTTTCCAGTAGATTTACTTTCTTCCTTCAATATTCTTTTTTTCTTCAATATTCTTCATCTACAATTCTTTCTTTCTTTCTTTGTTTCTGTCTTTCTTTTTTTCTCCAGTATATTTTTCCTGTATTCTTACTCTCTTCTTTGAATACTCTTTTTTCAGTTGCCCAGTTGGCTGGGGCTGTAGAATACACCGACTGCACCTCTGCTGAGGAGTAAGAGTCCCACCAAGGTGTATCCTAGATATGACACTAAACAATCTGATGATGAGGTTCCAGTGATGCTGGAGGTTTGGCGATTGTGGAGCACTCCTTCATTGCCATCGCTCCCAGGTCCACTCTGGCCCGGAGTGGTAGCACCTGATAGCAACCTATGGTTTAAATAGAACTAATTTGTGTATTTATGCTAAACTAAATTACTTGAAATAGAACTTTTTTATATTTAAACTGCATACTAATGCTAAACTGAATTGTTTGATATAGAACTGTTTTTGATATTGAAACTGTACTTTCAAGAACTGTTTTTGACAATGAAACTGCACTTATGCTAAACTAAAATGTTTGAATGACAACTGTTTGATTAAACTTAATACCTTGAAATAGAAATGTTTTTGAAAATTAATCTGTGTACTCATGTTAAACTGAATAGTTTGAAATAAAACTGATTATTTATATAAAAATGGATTTGTCATTAAATGACCTACAAGGGTTGAGATGTCATAAATCCGAAACAACTAACCATCTTTGTCCAATATTCTTTCTTTCTTTCTTTCTTTCTTTCTGTAATATTATTTTTTGCAGTATTCTTTCTTTTTTCTTCAATACATTTTCTTTCTATTTTTTTAAAAATATTCTTTCTTTCTTTCTTTCTTTCTTTCTTTCTTTCTTTCTTTCTTTCTTTCTTTCTTTCTTTAATATTATTTTTGCAGTATTCTTTCTTTTTTCTTCAATACATTTTCTTTCTATCTTTTTTTAAAATATTCTTTCTTTCTTTCTTTCTTTCTTTCTTTCTTTCTTTGTGTTTTTTCTTCAATACTCTTTATTTTTTCAGTATTCTTTCTTTCTTCAATATTCAATTTCTGTATTTTTCCCCACATTTTTTTCTTTCTTTCCTCAATATTATTTTTATCAGCAATCTTTCTCATTTTTCTTTCTTCAATATTCTTTTTCCAGGATTCTTTCTCATCCTTTTTCTTTCTCTAATATTTTTCTACTTTTTTCTAGAATTCTTTCTCTTTTCTTTTTCTTCTAGAATTCCATCTATTGTCTTATTTTTCATTCTCTTATTTGTTTGGTAATTAAAACTTATATCTAGTAACAAAAGGAAACTTCTCACACACCAGTATTGTTGGTAATAATGGACATATGCATTAAATATTTTTATATATACACAGATAAGTGAAGGTGTTTACACAAATGTATCCATATTATTAATCATTAATATTCTTCCAAATGCTGAATCTCATCAAGGAAATAATGGCTTGATTGCTTTAAATGTAGAAAGATGCAATTTTGTTGGCTCAGTTGAGGAATACTTGAGTTGGTTGTGCCCAAGGGAACACTGCAAAAATTTAGGCCATGGTGAATGTTGTTAGTCATCGGAAAAGATCTGCATTCTTGATCAGTTTAGCTCTTGTGTCTATGGTAACATCATAAAAGATTCGGTTATGCATCATTGTCTTTTAATAAGCACCTACTTATACATCACATTTTCAAAAAGAATATATATATATATATATATATATGTTCATATACATACATGCATCAGTGTACATATATATATATATACACATATATATATATAGTCATACCTATATTTATATGTCTTAATGGATATGTATAAGTGTGCATGGGTGTATATATATTTAATGGCGAGAGAGAGAGAGAGAGAGAGAGAGAGAGAGAGAGAGAGAGGTATTTGAATTTTTGGCTCTTTGTATCTATCTATATCTATGTAGGAGAGTGTTCCCCAATGGTCCGGGAGACTGGGGTTCCATCCCAGGCGAGTCATACCAAAGACTCAAAACTTGGTACTTGATGCTGCTTTGCTTAACACTCAGTATTATAAGGTACAGTTCGAGAATGAAGTGGAGTAATCCACGGAATAAAGTAGCGTTCTTCCCTGCACCTTGGAGTAGTAGCTATTGAAAAAGGAGCCTTTTGGGTTACTTTCTGCTGTTACCAACTTTACTTACTATATATATAGTACTTTATTTGCTATATATATATATATATATATATATATATATATTTGAAAAGTACCGGACGAAAAGGGTCCTTCGTTGTTTTATAGTTTTACTTAGTTCCCCGACTATAATCACAATGGTGTCTCTACTTATTGTATTATATATATATATATATATATATATATATATATATATATATATATATATATATATATACAAACACACATACCCACATTGAAACTTGTATCTATGTTAGTGGCCTATCTATATCACTAACTATATATATACTCACACACACACGAACATATACACATATATATGTATACATATGCATATACACACAAATTTCAGTCAATTTTAATAGGATATATATATCACTAAATCTCTTTCAGTCTCTCTCTATATATGAAACATCCATACATATGCATACTTATATATATATATATATATATATATAAAGATTGTTGTTGGTCCAACAAGAGAAAAGTAAATATCTTAAAATGAATACATTACTATTGAGTTTCTTTTTAAATCATAATTTCATAGACTGGTGCATTGAACGTGTTTCAGACTGAAAAATAATTTGAAGTTCAAAACGTGTGTCACATAAATATATGAAATAATAATCTAATCAAAACCTAAATACCAAATTTGAAATCATTCGCTGACTTCTTCATTTAACACACACACACACACACACACACACATATATATATATATATATATATATATATATATATATATATATATATATATATATAAAGATGGTTGTTGTAGGTCCAAAGAAAGAATAAGGATATATTTTAAAATAAGAAGGTCCATGAAGAGATTTGTATTTTTTGAGTTTATTTATTTTGTTCTTACATACGTGTTATATGCTCGTATATGTATGTTTCCAGCTTGTTGCTTTCGTCAGAGATTATATCCTTATTCTTTCTTTGGACCTACAACAAGTATCTTTATATATATATATATATATATATATATATATATATATATATATATATATATATATATATATATATATATTTGTTTGCTCTATTTATAAATAGAGAATAGTCAATATCAGTGATCGAGTGTATATATTTAAGCTGTGATAGCATAAACACAGTCAGCAAAGCTCGCTCTATAGTACTTTTCAAGGTCTGAAGAATTACAGTTACCAAGCAACATTGATTCTATGCCAAAATATATTTGCTTTCTCAATGATACGGAGCACTTCTTATTTATAAATATTGTAAATCATGTTATCAATATAGATATATGTATCTATATCTATAACAATATATCTATATCTATATACACACCAGAACTTGCTCCGTAACACATTTTTTTGTTCTTAAACTAAAAATTCAAACCAAGAATGAAAGATTTGCAGACACAGATGATATTTAAAAAAAAACATGATGTCACTGCATCACATCAAATCCATCTAGAAGTTTCAAAGTTGTTTGACTAGTGGAAAAGTCACCTGGATCGACGTATATATCGGTCCTGCAATATGTATGTTGAATGTTATGGTGGCTATTTTGAAGAATATAGATCTTTCATATACTGTTAGTTGATTGGTTTGTCAGTTTTATGGCATGTCAACCCCAGTGGGTTATTCATTACCGAATCTTATATATAAGTAAGTAAAGTTGGCGACCATAGTCGAGGGTAACCGGAAGGCTCCCTTTTCGATAGCTACTACACCAAGGTGTAGGGGAGGGCGCTACTCCTTCCCTGGATTGCTCTACTTTACCCTTGATCCGTACCTTATAATGCTGAGTGTTAATCAAGGAGGCATCAAGTACCATTTTTTGGGTCTTTGGTATGACTCGACCTGGGACTGAACCCAGGTCTCCCGGGCAATTGGCGAACACTCTAACCGCTAGGCCAATGTCCGGTACAAATCTTATATATAAATATATAAATACATATCATCATCCTGTCACGCTGGCAGCACAGATCTCCCTGACAATCTCTCACCACCCGTCTCTATCGTCCATTGCTCCTGGGAGGTATTCAAGGCTATATCCTGTGTCGGCACAGAGCTGTTGTATATAGGTTCTAGCTGATTGTCCTGCCTTTGCTCGTCCATGTGAAGGAGTCCACTGGAGTATGTCGCTTATGAGCTTGTCCTTACTTCTCTAGCAGTGTCCCACATGACTGGTTCGGCTAACTTTGATAGTTTTCATGATTGGTGGTAGGTGACCGTATCCAAATATATGAAGAAAATTGAAAAACAAAGTAAACCAAAAAGTGATGAATTTATTATGAAGGAAATTCGATGTTAAAACGTTTCGGTTTTAATAAACCTCCATCAGGACTTTAAAATGGTGAAACAAGTGTTGATATAACAACAATGGAGGAGAGTATATACAAAGAAAGATCTTGTAATCGTGCAATCATTCTTTATCAAAAAACAATCACATGATTGGCACTGGCTATGATTTAAAATAATGGAACCACTTAGGGATTCAATGAATTAAAAAAATGAACACTGATCGAATGATTGAACGGTTATGTGATCTTTCTTTGTATATACTCTCCTCGTCTGTTTTTTTTTATATTTCATTGAATATACGGCATTGTTAAATCAACACTCGTTTCACCGTTTTAAACTCCTAATGAAGGTTAATTAAAACTGAAACATTTTAATATCGACTTTCCTTCGTAATAAAATCATCATGTTTTGGATTACTTTGTTTTTCAATTTTTCTCTAAATATATACATGTATGATTTGTAAATGAATAGTTTGTTGGTAACATTTTTAAATGAGCTAGTGCTTATTTGTTTTCACACAGTTAAATGGCTTAAAGTACAGGGTGGAACGATAAAATGGTCGCCCTAGAAAAGACATGAAACCCTTTCCGTTTAATGGAAACCGGTTTTCTTTTTTTGTTGCAGACCATCTACAAGTTGGCTAGTTGTATACAAATCCCAAGAGCGATAGGAGCCTTCTATCATGTCTGAAAGTGACACAATGTTCAACGAGCGAGATCGGAGATGCGCCGCTGTACAACTCATGCTCTCTACCGATTCAAGTTATGACAACAAGACCATTGCCAGCACACTCAAAATGCAAATCCGTACGGTTCAACGCTTGAGGGCACAGCTCAAAGCATCGGACGACCCTTTGGAGGTTGTGGAGCGGAAGGACACCGCCAGGAAGACTTGGATCAAGGAGTTCATCGAAAAGGTCCTTGCAATCATTGAAGAAACTCCCCAGCGGCCTATTCGGCTGATTGCCAGAGATTTAGGCGTCTCACACACAACTGTGAATGCATGTGTGAAGGAGGACTTGAAGTGTAGGTCCTACAGGCGCCAGACAAGCCAGATCTTGACTGAGAAGACAAAGAACCTCAGGCTAATCAAGTCCATCAGGCCCCCTCCTCCCCCGACCTGAACCCGCTGGACTTTGGTCATACATCGAGAACGTCACCAACATGACCTCCCACAACACCAAAGCCAGCCTGATCGCCGAGCTCCCGCCGGCGCTTGTGGAAAAGGCATGCTCCCAATTCCGGATCAGTATCGAGGCTGTGATTGAGGCTGAAGGCGGCTACTTTGGATAGATGTCAGCTCTACTACATGATCAAGTTAGCTGAATTGATTTTTTCAATAAAAGTTTAAAAAAAAGCTGTAGTGTTGTTTTCTTTAGGACGACCATTTTATAGTTTCACCCTGTAGATGTCAGCTCGACTACATAATCAAGTTACCTGAATTGATTTTTTCAATAAAAGTTTTAAAATAAAGCTGTAGTGTTGCTTTCTTTAGGACGACCATTTTATAGTTTCACCCAGTAGATGTCAGCTCTACTACATAATCAAGTTGCCATAATTGATTTTTTCAATAAAAGTTTTAAAATAAAGCTGTAGTGTTGCTTTCTTTAGGACGACCATTTTATAGTTTCACCCAGTAGATGTCAGCTCTACTACATAATCAAGTTGCCATAATTGATTTTTTCAATAAAAGTTTTAAAATAAAGCTGTAGTGTTGCTTTCTTTAGGACGACCATTTTATAGTTTCACCCAGTAGATGTCAGCTCTACTACATAATCAAGTTGCCTTAATTGATTTTTTCAATAAAAGTTTTAAAATAAAGCTGTAGTGTTGCTTTTTTTAGGACGACCATTTTATAGTTTCACCCTGTATTGTCATCCAACACTAATTATTTCATTTGATCTAAATCATTTGTCAGAACCCTGTTATGTATTGCTATTTATTGTTTGCACACTGCCTTGTTTGCTGGGGGTCTAGAATATATCGAATGCACCTCTGCAGAGAGTGAAAACCCCTGCCTAACAAGTGTCCTGGATATGACACTAAACTGCTTCCAATTGAGCAGTTCCTGTTCAGGAATTTAAGGAATGTGCTGTGCCCTTTTATTGTTATTACTTATTTCTAGTTACAAAAGGAAACTTCTCACACACCAGTATTGTTAGTAATAATGGACAAATATATAAATAAATATATACACAGATAAGTGAAGGTGTTTTCACAAATGTATCCATATCATTAATCATTAATATTCTTCCAAATGCGTCCTGGATATAACACTAAACAATCTGATGGTGAGGTTTCAGTAATGCTGGAGCTTTAGGGAATACAGAGTACCCCTTCATTGCCATCGCAGCCCGGAGTGGTAGCACCTGACAGGGTCCCATCCATGGATCAAATATAGCTAAACTGTGTACTTATGCTAAACTGATTTCTTTGAAATTGAACTGTTTTTGACTTTGAAACTGCATACTTGTACAAAACTGAACTGTTTGAAATAGAACTGTTTTTAAATAGAACCAAACTCTGTACTTATGCTAAACTGAATTGTTTGAAATGGAACTGTTCTGACACTAAATTGTTTGTAAACAAAAGCTATACTGAATCTAAACCAAAATCTTTGAAATTTAATCCACCGTTAATTGACTCAAAAAGGGTTGATACATCATAAAACAAAACAGCCAACCAACCAACCAACCAACAAACAAACAAATGACTGATGTTAAACTGAATTATTCATATTACATAGCAATACTTGAATCTTGTTTCAGTCTTGATACTTTTTGAACACAGTTTGTACATAAAACCATTTTTTTTTCCAAATACACAAGAGATTCGGTATTATTTTTGCAGATAAATATTCATCTCTAAATATTTAAATGTTTGTTTACAGACTTAATCATTTACTGCTCCTTCATTTCCAAACAGATAAAAGAGAACATTTTTTTTCAGTTTCCGCATAAAACAGTGACATTTTACGATCTTGGTAATTGGTGCTTGGAATATAATTAACTTTCCCCCAACTCCTTTTCATAAATTAAATGCACATCCCTCGTCGCACTTTCAGACACAAAGTCCTTGATAAATTTATCGCTATTGTCGAGCGTTTAAAGTGGAGAAAGCCACTTTGTAATGCTTGTTGCCTACAGAAATGTCCATTGTTCGAGCAAATGTCTCAGACTAATGCAATGTTTGGCAAAATGACAATTCATCCACACTTGTATATACCTCCTACCTAAGTGCTCACACAGGTATTTTGTCTATTCATGTTAATTACTGGTTGGTGGGGGGGTACTCTATTTAGGCAAAATGACCCAATCCTCAGCCCATCTGTAAGGAGAGAGAAAGAGAGAAAGAAAGAGAGTAAGGTAAAAAGCCGCTGTGGTCATTCGCCAATTGATGTCTTCAGAGATAGTATGTGATTAAATGTCTACTTATGTTCCAAGTCAAATGCTTGTCTAAATTGGTGCCAAGCCTCTTTGCTAAAAACCTCTGCAGAGTTACAAACAGCAAATCTGAAATGGCCAATAAGAGATTTCATCTTAAGAATCAAGGAGAGGGTTGATGTCAAGGCTTTAACCTTTTGACCCAAACAACCTTATCACACCAATCTGAGGAAAGTTTAATAATCATAAATTAAATGTACTTCCTGTATATGCATGCCTAGATAACTAGACAATGTCCGAATCTGTTGGATTTCCGAGCTAACATTCGTCCAGTATGTTACTGATGTTTCTACTTATGGAGTAAAGGCAATTATTTGATTCTAATGGCATATCAACCAGTCTAGAGTTATTCTATGCCTAAAGGTTAGGGAATTGCATTCATTATACAGGGTGTCTCAAAATAGATGCAAACCATTAATATGGTAATTCATATTGCATCAAGTCATCTTTCATCCGAGGCTTAAAAATCAATCATATCACTTTAGAAAGGTCAAACCAGATAACAAGGGCAGACTTTGATTGACTTTATCCGACAGTGCACATGAAAAACCAAAATCTAGGAAATGCCTTTTTCAGACTCCTTCAGACAGAATCTTTCACTGCATTCACATTGTCAAAACTTCTTGCAGTCGACTTCCAGCCAGATCTGGGATTTTCTGCCTTCTTGTTCAGGTTGTTTACTGACCCAGCGACTTGAAATTTGTGTTCTCAACGATAAATTTGGCTTTTCTGGGGACAATCATAAAGATCAATGTCCTGCAAAATTTTGCTAGCACAATTTACAATGATTTGGTCTCCACAAAAGTAGTGATGTAAAATATTTTTCCTCTCTTGTCTAAGACTTTATGACCGAGGATTAATAGTTGTTATTTTCAAATCTGAAGCAAAAAAATATCACATTATTGTTGTAGATTTATTAGCAGTCACATGAGTCCCATGTATACTGAAAGACACTATATATATATATATATATATATATATATATATATATATATATATATATATATATACTGAGTGAGAAGAAATAACTGAGCAGTCACATGGGTCCAATGTATATTGAGACACCCGAGAGGTTCTCATTGATATTTTTCATGTAGTTTTTGTGTCTTGGTAAATAATCTGATTGAATACAAATAATTTTATAGAGATCCTAACAGTTTTTATTACAGCAGGTCAGTGTGGATCTTGGAGTAATGACAATCCACTCTTTACAGATCACCATAACTGTAGCCAGTACATATATATTAAATATAATTGATTTGGTTTGTTTGGGTTTTAGCCATATCAACCATTATAGGTTATTTAATGCCAAATCCTCTTTATACATATATATTAAAAATATATATAATTTGTAAACACATTTTGTCTAAAACATTCTTAAATGAGCCTGAACTCTTTTTTGCACACAGTTAAATGGATTCAAACATTGCTATATTCATCATCATCATCATGTCGTGCTAGTAGCACGGATATCCCTGACCCTCTCTCGCCACTTTTCCCTATCTTTCATCGCCTCTGGCAGGTCTTATGGACTATCCGTATCCTCACATAGTTACTGAATGTATGTTCATGCTGTTCGTCCTGCTTTTGCTTGGTCATGTGTGGGGGTCCATAAGAGTACATCACTTATGAGTTTGTCCCTGCTTCTCCAGCAGTGTCCTGCATGTCTGGTTCGCCTAACTTGAATAGTTTTCGTCATTTGTTTGCACACAGTTTGTTCTATTTGACCTTTAGATAGGACCTTATCAGGTGCTACCACTCCAGGTCAGTGATGGCAATGAAGAAGTACTCAAAAGCTAAAACCTCTGCGTCAGATGGTTTAATGTCTTATCCAGTACATTCATTTGGGATGGTCTAACCCTTCTGCAGAGATGCTATCAGTGTATTCTACAGCCCCAGTGAACTAGGCTGAATTATACAACCTGTTGATCAGTTGTTTTTTTGTTTAATGGCGTATCGACTTTCATGGGTCATTTAATGCCAAAGCTCTCATTGTAGAAGAACAGCAGTGACATTACTTCAACTATAGCCGGTGTGATAAGGGGGTTCAATACCTTTCATAAGTGTATCAGTCCAAAGGTGAATGGAAGAGTGTGACTGGAGTTTGAACTCGCTTACTTTGAGGCAACATCTGGATCATACAGATGTTTCTATTTAAAGAGTGAGGAATTTATCACTGAATTTTTTACTGAAATAAGTTGGTGACCTTAAATGAGGGTGACTCAAAGGTTCCCTTTTCAATAGCTACTACACCAAGGTGTAGGGGAGGGCGCTACTCCTATCGCTGGATTGCCCCTCTTGACCCTTGATCATTACCTAATAATGCTGAGTGTTAAGCAAGGAGGCATTAAGTACCATTTTTTGAGTCTTTAGTATGATTCGACCTGGGATTGAACCCAGTATCCCGGACCATTGGAGAACAGTCTACTCATTTGACCAATGGTCAGGTAAAGTTAGTGATAAAGATGCACCAGTATGATAAACAAGAAGAAGAAGAAAATGCATTGAAATGAATAAAAATGTCGATTTTGAAAGGTTACTTTAATACAAACTGTCTATTTATATTTGTCCTTAAATGTCCTTTTTGCAGTATGCATGTGTATTATCTTCTTTGTTCCAAGAAGTTCTGTGGTGTGAATAGCATTCGAATTAGTCAAGCTTTGAATTTCATGGAACGAAAGGTATCAGGTCCATTCAGATCAATGTCTGGTTTTACTACAGGTCCCTTACCCCTTATTCGTTCTCCGTCAGTAGGAAAGGGTACTTGTCCCGTAGAGTTTTAGAATTATTATTGGCGTCAGCTGAAAGGCTATGATGCAAATATCATTGTTTTTAGCCTCAGTTGAAAGGATATTTTAGAATGATGAAATATCATGGTTTTGCCGTCAGCTGAATGGGTCTTTTAGTATGATGAAATATTGTAGTTTTTAACGTCAGCTGAAAGGATATTTTAGTTTCATTAAATATCATTGTTTTTGGGATCAGCTGAAAGGATATTTTAGTATGATGAAATATCATAGTTTTTGTCATTATCTGAAAAGCTATTTTTAGTATAATGAAATATAAAGGTTTTTGTCGTCAATTGAAAGGATATTTTAGTTTCATTTGATATCATAGTTTTTAGCTTCAGCTGAAAAGTTATTTTAGGATATTTAAATATCATATTTTTGGTATCAACTGAAAGGATATTTTAGTTTCATTAAATATCAGAGCTTTTGGTGTCTGCTGAAAGACTATTTTAATATGATGTGATATTGAAATTTTTTTTCATCATGGAACCATTACAAATTCTAATAAGCATTTCATAATCATCACCGTGTAATATAATGGCCGAGGGATTTCGTTTTATGCCTTTGGGTTTAGTTAGGCTGAGAACCTTCCAGCTCAGTGCATGGGTTACTTAGGTGTAACATTAATACAGGTGTTCACGTGCACGCAGAGCGGATGTGTCACTCAGAGATGTCACAATAGCCCAAGATGGGGAATGGGGTTAGAGAGTGCGAATGACGTCACTCACCGGAAGCACGTGAAGGATTTGGGGAATTTTGAAAAAAGTTAGTAGAGTTGAGAACTGGACACTGAACGAGAAGGGTTGACTTTCGCTTGCTCGTGGAGGCCTTGGGCAGGTGCCGCATGAGATCGGGCAGGGGGAGATGAAAAATCCAGAATAGAAAGAATGTGTTTCTCTCTCCTTATGTCAAAGAACCTTTAAACTCAAAGGTAATAAAAAGTTTCTTACCTGAACTGAGAAGTCGTTACGTGTTTTTCGAATTTCGAGATTCCTATGCTCTATGTATATATATATGAACATTATATGTCCATTTTGCATATCCGTATCTGGCTATGGTACAACCGTTGTATCAAGAATTTAGATGATTTATATATGACATTCAATGCCAATACATTGAAATAAATTATGAAATGTTATCTACTTTTATTTTCATTTACTATTGAATTATTCATTTGTAAATTGGACTGGAAAGTACTTTATTCTCTAAGTTATACCACCCAATTAGTAAGGATTAGAATAGACTGACTGTGTCCACTGCAGAGGAATAAGCTCCCCTCAAAAAGGATTGTCCTGTATATGACATTAAACAGTATCTGCTATTGAGGCTCCTATTCAGACACTCTGGTGAGTATGGAGTACTCCTTCATTGTGATAACTCCCAGGTTCACTCTGACCTAGAGTGGTGTACCTGTAAGGATCCCAGCTAAATTTATTTAATCATATTTACCCAACCCCTCTGCTCGGGCAGGATATGACGCAAGGTCAATTTTTAAGCGGAGTTTATCAGGTTTGAATTCAGAGTTTTCCTTCTCCTAGACTAGTTGCCTCACCAAGGCTGAAAAACCTAGTCTGTCCTACTATTTACCATTATCTGGAGGGAGAATAATTGGATTCATACCTTTCCCAAGGGTATTAGTGTTATGTGAAATACAATCAGTATCATCAAGGATTTGAACTCGTGTCGCCGTGTCCATTTCCTATGACGATAACCATGACACCATGGGCACCTACTAAATTTATTTAATAGTTATTTTAACTGGCACTACCAGTCCAGCTCAAAGTGGGCTTGGAAGTAATGGTAATTAAGAAGTACTACACATTCCTCAGAGCTCAAGACCTGGAGGCTCACTAAAGGATGCTGTTTAGTATTATACTCAGGACACCCGCTGAGGGAGCGTTCTTACCCTTCTGCGGGTGGCATAAAAGGATTAATTTTTATAAAAAAAAACAAATCTTCTCACTGAAAATAAAACAGCACTTAAAAAAAGAAAGGGCAAAAAAAAGTACCTCATGTGTATAACTAAGAACTATTTATTACATATTAAATTAAAAAAAAGGAGTTACAAGGTTTTGAAGAAAAGACTAGTTGCTAAAATTAATTGCTATTTTAGCAATGAGTCTAAAAAAACTGAATCAAGTAACAATGATAAAATTGTTTCGAAAAAACACTGGGTCACTTGTAAATTACAAAGATAAATCTTTAACGAACAAAGAGCAGGTCCTTACAATTCAAAAAATGGGTGGTGTATGAATGGAAAAAAGATTTGGAAGAGTCTCTTAGGTAAAAAAACATCTCTTGGGAAAAGCTGTTTGCTTTTCTGTCAAGAATACAGTGAATAATACAGACACGTAGGGGTTCATTCTGCAATTCTTTTAGCACTTACATAGGAGAGCAAATTCAATTGATATGAGACAGCTCAAATTCTTAGAAATAGGCAACAACACAATTTGCCAGGAAGAATACATAACAGCATAGTAGTTCTGGAACACTAAGTCAAGACATCACATATTCACAGGTATAGGTAACAGCATATTTCTCCAGGGGAGTCTAAATTTTCCATAAAACCCAACCATCACCAACCTAAACATTTTCATTTACAAATCATATATATAATATATGTGTAAAAAGGCTCTGGCATTAAATAACCTATAGAGGTTGATATGCCATTAACACCAACCAACCAACCAACCAAACAAACAAACAAACCAAATCCAGGAGAGTTCTAGCCTAGTACCAAAATCCTTTTAAGGATTTTCTCTGAACTGCAGGGAACAGTAATGTTTATAAACCAGCACATCTTGCGAAAATTCACAGGACTACTGAATTTAGGTCTTGTCTCCTCCATAGCTACAGCCCCAAAAGGGTAATTCTCTCAGCAGGTGGTATCCAAAAAATTCCATCACTTCATTCCAGCGGTGAAAACCATAAATGTCCCTTCCAAGTAGATGTGTTGTATAGCCATGGCCACGACCAACTATACAAACACGTATGCATATGAAATCATAATGACACAATAATAACGATGAGCACACAGTCTTTTAGAAAAATATACCTCTCACTTTATTTGAAAGGTTGTGTGTGAGAGGGAGTTGGGGACTGAAAAAGACTGCAAAATATTGACCTCCCCAGCCCTTCCGGACATAGCCGTGTGTTGTTCTCGTTCTCCTGGACTGCTCAACCGGAGGCCTGGGGGCCCTCTCCGCTGGGTGCTGTTCCCTCTACTGCATCTTGTCTCTAACTCATCTGACTCCAACTGATTCAAACTTCTTGTGCCGAGTTATATTATTGCTTTACGCCCACTCAGTCTATTCTCATGGCTAGCCAGGCCGGAATATGCCACTTCCGGCGTCTTTGGACTGGCATGTTTGATCATCATCAAGTGGAAATAACTGTCATGCAGTTCAGAGGTCACCCTCTTCCGGTGCATCAGTTTTTGACTGTACTGTGGGATTTTAACCCTGTCCCATATTATCAGCCAAGCTCACCAATGCAATCTCTGGTCCGGGTCGGAGGTCAACATACAACAGATGTTCCCATTAAAATAAAATAATTTCAAGAGGCAGGCTAACTGTAATGGTTACCAATGTAGGAAATGAAATCAATGTTGTGAGTTCAAATCCTGGTCAAGACTATTTCTCAACCATCTAAAACTTGATGACAGACGTCTGTTCAAGTCTGGAGTGCTCTATTTATGTGCTACCATTTTGAATTGCCTCAAAATAAATATTTTTATGAGATTAGATTTTTGCTATAAAATAATTCCAAAAAATGCAAGGTTTGTTTTGACCTTATTAGATCTCATCATCATTTGGACACACATTTACCATGACTAGTTAATTTGGGATTGCATATGTGCAATGTTGACCAGTAGCTCAGTAGTAGAGTTTCTGTTCTGTATTCTATGGTTGCTGGTTCAATCTCCAGTGGGGAAGATCACTGTGTACACTGCTGATGAGACCTATAAGGTCGAAACAACTGTCCAGTCGTTCACACGCAGTGCTTGCCAAATTTTCTTGTCATAGTAATTCTATTTTTGATATAATTCATCTACTTAAAAAAAATGTACATCTATTTCCAAGCTCATAATTATGTGGAATTGTATATTCAGTCTTCTTGGGAAGACGTAGTTCTGGAGGTGACCATGTCCTCTGTAAAAGTACAGATATAACTTGCAAAACACATCAGATTAATTAGCAGCTCATTTACCATAACTTGTTAATTTGACATCACTTCTGAATGATGTAGACCTGTAGCTCCGTGGTTGAGTTTTGGCTCTACATTCTCTGGTCACTGGTTCAATCTCCAGTGGGGAAGATCACAGTATACACTGCTGATGAGACCTAATAAGGACGAAACAGCTATCCAGTGGTTCACTGTGTTGCATGCAGTGCTTGCCGGATTTTCTTGTCATTGTAATTCAATTTATAATGCAAGTTTATTCACATGATTTTTAAAACATAAATAAAAATGCTTCTGTTTTTTCTTAGCCTATATATCTGTGTGTAAGCAAACATTTTTAAAATTAAGAAAAAAGGATAAAACTAAATAAAAAGTTGCAGGGATGATGGATAGAATTCAAACATTGAAATTGTTAAATTGGTCGGTGGTTAATAACGAAAAAATACTCAGCGTTGTCGGTCCTTTCACAGGAATTCTGAATCAGATAGTTTTTTGATTTTTTCTAAGAATACTACAAATCTTAGATATATTCAGAAGAAAGATAGAATCATTATTTTCAGTTGCTTAAGACATTGAATTACTTTATGGATTGTGGTTATTAGGTCAGGTTGCCCAGTTGGCTAGGGCTGTAGAATACACTGACTGCTTCTCTGCAGAGGGTTAAGACCACCCCCCCCATGAGTGTCCAGGATATGATACTAAACAATCTGATGGTGAGGTTCCAGTGATGAAAGAGCTTTGATGAATGCAGAGTAAACCTTCATTGCCTTTGCTCTCAGGTCTACTCTGGCCCAGCGTGGTAGCATCTGATAGGGCCCTATCAATGGGTTAAATAGAACTAACTGCATACTTATGCTACACTGAATTGTTTGAATAAGAACTGAATAGCTTAAAACTGAATAGCTTAAAATAGAAAAGCTTTTGACAATCAAACTGTACTTACATTCAAACTGCGGGCTTATGCTGAACTGAATTGTTTGAACTGGAACTGTTTTTGATATTGAAACTCTAGTTACACAAAACTGTATTGTTTAGTATAGAACAGTTTTGACATTTAACTGTGGATAAACAAAATCTGTACTAATACTAAACTGAATTAGCTGAAATAGAACTGTTTTAATTAACTGAATAGCTTGAAATAGAAATACTTTTGACAATTAAAGTATGTACACATGCTAGACTGAATTGTTTGAAATAGAACTGATTATTTGTATAAAAATGGATTTGGCTTTAAATAACCTACAAAGGTTGATATGCCATAAAACCCAACCAACCGACCAACCAACCATTATATCAGGGAAAGAGAAAAACACGCACATACACGCACATGCATAAATAAAATACTAACAATCTCCAAGTTTTTTTTCAAACTTAGCTTTATTACTTAAGTCCAAATTTTTTACAATATTTTGGTATATGATAGTTCATGGCGGGTAATATCACCTAACCAAAGCAGTTCAAGCCATGGTATATATTTATATTTTATTTACAAACCCCTCCATATGAGCAGGGTGTGACACAAGGTCAATTTTTAAGCAGTTCAAGACATGGCACATATTTATATTATATTTACCAACCCCTCTACACAAGCTGGATGTGACACAAGGTCAATTTTTAAGCAGTGTTAAACAAGTTTGAATTCAGAGTTTTCCTTATCCTAAACTGGTTGCCTAACAAAGGCTGAAGAAGCCAGTCTACCCTACTATTTACCCATAGCTAGAGGTATAATAATTGGATTCATACTTTTCCGAAGATTATTAGTGGTATATGAAATGCAATTAGTCTCGTCCATGATTTGAAGTCGTGTCACCGTATCCATTTCCTATGACGAGAGCCATTACATCACGGGCACCTCCATACAGTTCAAGCCATGGTAGGTACCCGCTTTGATTCGTAGTATCATGGTAGTTGGTGTGCTAACATGTTGTGCATTCCTTCACTCAGTGTATGATTCAAAAGACATACAGATGAACATGTAAGTAGTTGGTGACTGTAGTCAAGGGTGACTCGAAGGCTCTCTTTTCAATAGCTATTACACCAAGGTATAGGGGAGGGCACTACTCCTTTCCCTGGATTGCTCCACTTTACCCTTGATCCTTACCTTATAATGCAGAGTGTTAAGCAAGGAAGCGTCTGGGATTGAACCCAAGTCTCCCGGGAATCCACAAACTTTGGCTTTAAAAGATACAACTGGGCAACAGAAGCAACCAAAAATATTTGTTGTGTCCAAGGTGAAGATGAAGTAGGTCATTCTACAGAAGTTGCATATTGACCTTTGGCAGAGCCGTCAATCAGGGATTTCTGGAACAGGATGTCCCAACTTTGTAAACAGAAAGACATCTCAAGTGGGTTAACATGCGGAAGCAGATCAAGTGAATCATAAACCAGAGGAACGCATACGTATAAGGGATTATATATATATGTGTACCTATGTTTGATGGTCAGTCATGTGGGTCACAGTCAGCTAGTTGGAGGCACAACCAAACCAGGGCAGAAGCAACATTGGGTGCCACATGTGATGGAGGGCAGGGGGTCCCAGGCCAAGAAGAAGAAGTGCTCAGTGTGGCCAGCAATGTGGAGTCAATATGGTTGGAGGAATATGGGTCAATGTGACAGTTCTCTGCAGGTCTGTGTCCTCCTCCCTGTCTCTCTCTCTCACACTTCCTCCCGGTTTCAACCCTTTTGAGCGATACAAAGAGCCGTATGTATTTTCCTTATGCCACAGTTGACAGATGGTTGAAGTTTCACTTTGCTTGCAAGAACCTCGATGATCTGGCAATATCAGGTAGGTCTAAAGCTGTAGATTCTGAGGCTATACTCCAAAGCCATTGAAGCAAGTCTGACAAGTAGTGCTTGGAGAGTATCAGGCGAGCTCATCCAGTTTGGTTCATTGACATTGTCAAAAAATTTCAAAGCTGGTAAATTGTGCCTCACATTACCAAAATATTGTTTGGTTTGGTTTCTTTGTTTAATGGCATATCAACTCTTTGTCGGTTATTTAATGCCAAAGCCATTCTCCTAGAAGAACGGTAGTGGTACTATTTAACCCATAGCTGGGAGGATAAGGGGGTTCATACCTTTCCCAAGGGTATTTGCCCGAAAGTGAACGTAATAGCACGACTGGAGTACGAACTCGCGTACTACGATTCCGCAGTCCATCGCTTTAACCATTACACTTCGAGGACACTCCGTAAATATTGTATAACTTTTGATGCACAATAGTATTTGCTGGAAAGTCATCTTTATCCCAAAGTCAAAAAGGAAAGCAAAAGAAATAAACAAAAAAGATAGAACTGGAATCTCAAGAAGTGACAGACATGATAATTATATTAAAATGTTCGCTAATAACTGATATAATTTTAAAAGCATTTCACTGTTTACAATTTCTAATTTTATCATTATTAACAGGTTTACTTTACGGTTGAGTACTCCATTGTCTGCTCACAAAAACAACTTATAATATTTTAATTGGTTTTTCTTTAAAGGCCTGATATAGGCATTAGTATATCCGTCATATACTACTATCACCTTAGCACAAAGGAAAGGAAAGACAAAAAATACATTGATATATAGGTAATGATCTCAAAACATTTTATCTACTATACCCACGAGTAATAATACGTCACAGCTGACAAAAGAAGACACACATATATCTTCTCAAGCAAGGTGCATATGTCAAAGAAGAAAAAAATACTTACTTGTTTCTATATAGGCATTGTATCTCTATCAAGAATGCTATGAGCTATATTAAACCAGTCCTAGAGGCTGAACCATACAAAGCAGCAGCTGAATAGCCACCAACCACCCATCATGAAAACTATCCAAGTTAGACAAACCAGACATGTGGGATTTGCTGGAGAATCAGGGACAAACTCATAAGCCACATACTCCTGTGAACCCCTTCACATGGACAAGCAAAGGCAGGAAGACCAGCTAGAACCTATATATAACAGCTCTGTGCTGATACAGGATGTAGCCTTGAAGACCAACCAGGAGCGATAGACGATAGAGAAGAATTGTGAGAGAGGGTCAGGGAGATCCGTGCTGGCGGTGCAACATAATGATAATATCTCTGATATACTTTCACCTTTGCAATACAGTCAGGCAAGATGAAAAAACATACGTATGTTGGAAATGAAGGCAAAACATTTTAACAATGTAAGGTAAGACTCCCACAATCAGTATCCTGGATATGACAATAAACAATCATTCTATAGTTGTTGTATATTGACATTTGACAGAGCTGTCAATCAGGGATTTCTGAGACAGGATGTTCCAGCTGTGTAAACAGAAGGACTGCTCACTTGGTTTGACAAGTGGAAGCAGATCACGTGAATCATAAACTGGAAGAACACATAGATGTTATGAAATTATATATACCTGGGTACCCACGTAAGACAGTTATGTGGGTTACAGTTAGCCAGTTGGAGCCAGTCAGGACAGAAGCAGTGTTGGGTGCCATTTGTGACAGATGAGCAGTTGGCTCCAGTAATGCTGGAGCTTTGGGAAATGTGAAATAATCTTTCATTACCATTACTCCCCGGACCACTCTGTCCTGGAAGTGGTAGCACCTGATAGGTTCTTGTCTATAGGTCAAATAGAACTATTTGACATTTGAACTGTGAGCAAACAAATGACTTATGCTCAATTGAGTTGTTAGAAATAGAACTATTTGATCATTTAACTATGTGTAAACAAATCACTGGTATTTAATTAAACTCTTAGTGATGCATAGCAATACTTGGAACTCTTTAATTGTGTGCCTAAATTGAATTATTAGTATTATATAGCAATACTTGGAACCATTTGACTGTATACAAATGAAAGAATATTGTTCACTACAATAGTTAGTGTTAAATAGTGACACTTACAACTACTTTTCTGTCTGTTCATATCATACATCTTCATTGATGCATCGGGATGGGTCATCAGTGATGTTTCCTTTGGGTTCATGGGGATTTCGGATCTTACAACATCAGACTCCCCTCACCCAAATGACCCAGTTGGCATTGATCTTACTCCAACTCCCATCCCGGCAGCTAACCTGGGCATCCACACACAAAAAAAATGACCACAGAAATAGCTCTATATATAATTTTGCAACAGCCAATCAGAGCTAAGCTCTTCTGATGACTTCTAAATCTTTCCTTTAAAAATTGGGAGGCCACTTTACTCTTGCTTTTCGGCTGCAATGACATCGTTATTTGGCTATTTGTTCACTCCAGTATGTATTTCTTCCTTTTTCGTTCTTTTCCACTGCCCCCTTTTTTTTAACTTACAGAAGAAAAAAAAATTAAATAAAAAATCTCTGTACATAAATATAAAATTGTAAACAAATATCTAATATAAAATAGAAGCATTACTATTGCAGAGCAATAATTGTAACCATCTAACAATAGCAAAATTAATGTGGGAACAAATTAGTTCTAAGTCATTTAAAAATGAATTTACTGACTAACTATAAATCTGATATATATGTATAAAAAGGATTTGGCATTGAATAACTTACAAGGTTTGATATGCTATGAAACCAAACCAAACCAAACCATATATATTTAATATATATGTATAAAGAGAATTTGGCATTAAATAACCTACAATGGTTGATATGCCATAGAACCAAACCAAACTGAATCATATATATTTAATATACATGTATAAAGAGGATTTTGCATTAAATAACCTACAATGGTTTATATGCCATAAAACCCAATCAAACCAAATCATATATATTTGATATATATGTATAAAGAGGATTTGGCATTAAATAACCTACAATGGTTGATATGTCATAAAACCAAACCAAATCAAATCATATATATTTAATATATATGTATAAAAAGATTTGGCATCAAATAACCTACAGTGGTTGATATGCCATAAAACCCAACCCAACCAAATCATATATATTTAATATATATGTATAAAGAGGATTTGGCATTAAATTACATCCAAGGGTTGATACGCCATAAAACCAAACCAAACCAAATCATATATATCTAATATATATGTATAAAGAGGATTTGGCATTAAATAACATCCATGGGTTGATATGCCATAAAACCAAACCAAACCAAACCAAATCATATATATCTAATATATATATATAAAGAGGATTTGGCATTAAATAACCTCCAAGGGTTGATACGCCAGAAAACCAAACCAAACCAAATCATATATATCTAATATATATGTATAAGGAGGATTTGGCATTAAATAATCTACAACATAAAACCAAACCAAACCAAAAAAATCCAACAGAAATTTTTTTAGCATAATTTCTTGTGTACTAGTTTCCTCCTCATTATTGTCTTCGTACAGTTGCTTTGCTGGGCACCTCCAGTGGTATAATGGTTAGCTAGACTGGCAAACGTTCACAAGTGTGTTTGATTCTCATTGGTTGCTCCATTCATTTGGCCTTGTGTCACATGAAAGCAAAAATCTTCGTAAATTACAACAGTTTTTCTAGTAAAAAGATATTATTACTAACCTTGATTCTTTTGCTTACTTTCTTCATTTTTGTTGGATTCATCACGATGTTGGGAAATGCAATTTTTGTTATTGTTATACATTGATTTCTTGATTAATCAAGCTGACAATAATATATCTCAATGAACAAAGCTAAACACAAATATGTCCACTCAGACAAGCAGTATACGTAAGGAGAGAAATACTTACTTGTTACATCACAAGGAATGCTTTTTGTTATAATTGCAAGAAATGAAATCAATGGTCTATGTTCAAATCCTGGATAAAGCTGTTAGGGATTCACATCTAACTTATGATCTTTAGAATGGCATGGATCCATATTAATAGTCTTATATGGTTTTTTATCATTAAGGGTTTTTGGACTATTGTTATTTCCACAACGTTTCAGCCGATATGTCCTCCGGCCTTCTTCAGGTGTTTGTCGAACTCGGGAACCTTCACGGAACTTTGAACTATGTCCTTCATTGAATCCCCGGGGGTTGCCTGTTCTGATTCTGTTAGCCATAACCGGGTGCAAGTGTTAAGTTATCCTGTATTGTTATTCGCAGGATTGAACCTGCAACCTCCAGAGGATTGTCTCCATAGAAGCTTATGGAACCAATGCCTATAACCATTATGCCATGTGTCCTGCTAGACAATTCAGAGTGAATTTTTGGGACTTATAAACTTAATGTTCTTACTTGACTAGAATTACTACTATGATGTATGATTTTAGACAAACACCTGAAGAAGGCCGGCGGACATATCGGCCGAAACATTGTGTAAATAACAATAAAGATGAAGACAACAGTCCAAAAATCCTTATTGATAAAAATCAACAAGCTTCATCTCAGAAATTTAGACAACTAATCTTATATGGTCTTGTTCATTTTATGTTAACATGGATGGGGAAGCATTGGTAGAAATTCCTGTTTATAAACATAAATTTCAAAGAAAGCGCTTAACTTCTGTTGCAGGTTTACAACTGAATCTTAAGAATAATGCAGGATTGCTTGGTTTGGTTTGGTTTCATTTTTTAATGGCATATCAACCTTTGTAGGTTATTTAATGCCAAAGCCATTCTCCTAGAAGATCAGTAGTGGTACTATTTAACTCACAGCTGGGAGGATAAGGGGGTTCATACCTTTCCTAAAGATATTTGCCCGAAAGCGAACGTAATAGCACGACTGGAGTACAAACTGGCTTACTATGATTCCACCATCCATCGCTTTTACGATTACACCACAAGGACACCCCACACTAATTGCTTGGAGAGGTAACAATAATAAGTTCAACCCAAGACTTCAGTCTGATGTTAGTTCCTATTATAGACTCCTACCACCTTTTTACTTACAAATAATTATGACAGAACTAGTACCTGCATATTCTTTATACAATTGTGGAACTGATATTTCTGGTTTCTTAAGACTCAATAAATAACTAAATAACAGTATATATTGCAACGGTGGCTTTTGAGGAAGTTCTTTAGGGCACTGTTCTACTTTTTCTGCTACAAACCGTTGCAATCACTTGGTAGAACAGACAATAATTTAGGTGTTTACCTACCTGGTATCTATTATATTTTCTAAAATATAAGCAAAATAAACAGATAAATTATCAAGGATTATTTTAAAAAATGCAAAGTAAATTTTTTTCAAAATTTCTTACCACAAATGTAAATCCTGCATTGTTTAGAATTAGTTCATAGGAAAATTCATTTTAATCTTGCAAATATATATTTGTTTTGAGGCTACTCAAAATGACGGCAAATCAAAGAGAATGATTTAAGCTTGAACAGAGGTCTGTTATCAAATTTTTGGTGGCTGCAAAGTACAAACCATGTGAAATATACAGAAGAATGGTTGATGTGTACGCAGAAGCATGTTTTAGTCAAAAAATGCCTCCAAATGGGCTAAACATGGGTTTACTACTTGAAGCCTGAGTCAAAAAGGCAGTTGATGAAGTGTAAATACACTGACTCTCGGGTGATGAAAAAGTTCCTGGTATTGCTTTTAGTAAAGAAGATCATGTTGATAATGTTCTGGGACATAAAAAGCACCTATAACAAATGATTTCATTGAAAAAATACCACTGTTAACGTTGTGTAAAGAGTTAACAATAAGAAATTGCCAACTCATCAAATTCACCTTATTTATTGAATGTCTCATGTATAATGCATTTAATGGATAATTAGAAATTGTTTCTGACCAATAAGCATTTTAAATATTAATTTATTTTGTCTGAGTTATCTTTCTTTAATGTTTCACTAGTAATCATAAATGCTACTTGCATTCAATTATATGTAAAATTTGATTACCGTTTTATTATTTAAACAATAATGACAACTAAAATAAGGACCAAATATTTTGATTCTGACATCGCTATGCAATCTGCAGTGTCTATCTAGATTAAGAGTACTTTTCAAAGCTGAATAGAAACTGGGTGTAGCCCTGTATGTATCATCATTATCATCACCATTTCGCACCATCAGCACGGATATCCCTGACCCTCTCTCATCACCCCTCCATTATACATACAGTCCATTGCTTCCAGCAGGTCTTCAAGGCTACATCCTGTATTAGCACAGAGCTGCTGTATGTAGGTTCAAGCTGGTCATCCTGCCTTTGCCCATCCATGTGAAGGGGTCCACAGGAGTACATCTCTTATGATCTTGTCCCTACTCTCCAGCAGTGTCCCGCATGTCTGATTAGTCTAATTTTGATAGTCTTCGTGATGGGTGGTTGGTGGCCGTACAGCTGCTGCTTTGTGGGGTGCTGCCTTCAGGACTTCAGTCAATATGTTTCAAAATTGCTCAGCAATGTCCTTGCTTCACCTGTGCTCAAGGCGAGAAAGCTCCTAGGTACAGTGCTGCTTTGTAGCCCTCCTTTGAGTTTGGCATAAAGCTCTCTGCTCCAAATGCCGATCTCAGCACGTTATATAACACTTGGTCAGATTATTTATTTCATTATTATACATACAGTTCAATATTGCTCGCAGCAATATTGAACTGTATGTATAATAATTCACGCAAATTGAAACATGGTCAAATATGATTGTATGCAGAGACATAACCCTGTGACATACGCGGTGCCTTCAATATGTTTCCAGACTTTTTTTGTAAAGGCATTTAAAATTGTCGTAGACTCTTGATAATTCACTATGTCATTGCTATACATCTTATGAGATGACTGTCCAATTTTTATGATTTCAGGTTTAAATGAACAGCTACAGCAGCAATTGGAATATATCCAACTAAAGCCTGATTGTCACAGCTGGTGAATTTCAAAAATCCAATCTGGACGTGAGGACACTTTAGAAGAACGATATGCAATAAAATTCTGTTTTAAACTTGGAAAAAAATACCACAGAAACGTATGGAATGCTTCAGACTGCTTTTCGACCATCTTGCATGAATCGATCATCAGTTTTTGAGTGGCATAAGAGATTCAAAGAAGGCAGGGAGTCTGTGAGGGATGATGAGAGGTGTGGAACGAGTAAGGAAGTCAATACACCATTGTTGATTAGCCAAAGGGTTAGGGTTCGGGTTACTATGTTGAGGTTTTATGGGAGTTCTGGATGAGATTCCGTTGGAAGAGGCCAGCTCTCTTTAAATCGGGTCAGTGGCATTTCCACCAGGACAATATACCAGTCCACAACTCCATCCTTGTCACAGACTATTTGACCAAGATGGGCTTCAAGACAGTTCCTCAGCCTCCCTATAGTCCACACCTTGCTCCCTGTGACTTTTGGTTATTCCCTAAATTCAGAGGCTGTCGTTATGAGACTATTGAGGAGATGAAAGAGGCTGTGACAAGGGTCATTGACACGCTTACACAAGAAGACTTCCATGGGGCCTTCCAGAAGTTGTTAGAACGGAACAACAAGTGCATTGCAACTGGAGGAGATTACTTCGAAGGGAACTAGAGTTTCATCCGTTTAAAATCAATGAAAGTGCTCATACGAAAAAAGTCTGGAAACTTATTTAATGATCCTTGTACTTAGTAATTTCAAGGTGATATGCACATGTGACAAACTTAATGACTTCGAGGTGACATACACATATGACACACTCAGTGACCTTGAGGGAACATGCACACATGACACACTAAATCATCTCGAGGTGACATACACGCATAACACAAACCTTGCGACATCGAGGTGATATGAACATGTTACACACTTAGTAACATACACACGGGACACACTCAGTGACCTCATGATGACATAAGAGCATGAACAAAAACACCTTCTCTTGCTTGCCAGTGGTATCATAGTAAAATGTATATCTTCATTGTCTTGGTTTTCTTGCAGAGCTTTGATTGGACGAAAATGTCATGTGAACATATGATCCAAGAAGTTAGGAATGAGTTTGTCAGTTCGTGAGAAACACTAAACCATTGCGGTTAAAATGCCCCATCTCTACTCTTTTCATTGACTCTCTGTTTAATCGAACAGAGGATGGGAATTTGAAAATTTGCCAAGAAATAAAAGTAATACGTACAAATGAAAAAGTTGTTGAGTCGTTATTCATCATTACCGTGGAGGAAAGTCATGTTTCTAAGAAACGCATAGAGTTTCATTGGTTGCAAACAAAACATATACACAGACTTCATTTCTTCAACTTGACCAGGCCTCACCTCGAAAGGGCTGCTCGTCTCATTTCTCGACTGGATCTGAAACTGCCCGACGCAAATTCTGACTGACTGCTTGCCTTCGCACTAACCTGACACAAAAATCTTCTTTTTACATTCCCTTCCAATATTTCTCTTAATTACTGCTTACATAATTACTAAAATCTTCCCATAAACACATCACCACGGAAACTTTTTAGCCATACATCATCATTCAATCCTCAGCTGACGAAATGTTTATCTTCAACATCAGACGAGACGAAACAGAATACCAACAGTATGTCTTCCTCCCTGACTAAGTCATCGACCCCCAGGGGTTGCTCATCTCTGTACCCGAAACTGCCCAACATAAATTCATTGACCAACTCCGACCAACTGCATCTCTCCGACTCTGGCTCACTGATGGTTAAATCACCCTTCTTATACGTTATTCTAATTATATCTTATAAACTAATGTGATAAGAACACGTGCCGTTTACTTTCTAGCCATGTCATCACTGAAAATACCCAGCCATACGTCATCACTCAAACCTCAGCTGATGAAATGTTAATCTTCAACATCCTGCCCACCGCGGATTTCAAAACAACCTGTTAATTTCATATCCTACTACTCGGTCTGACGTGTTCATGCCTCTGATCTTTGTGACTTACGCTTAAATTCAAACTTTTTAACACACAATTTATCTATAAAAATAAAACGATTAACTAATATGATTAATCACCATCCTTAATTTTATTACACAGCAGGAGATGATGGCAGAAAACATCCAACAAGAATAAAGATGGCAAAATGAGGCAACCGACAAGATAACTGAAGAAAAAACAAAATGAGAAGATGGGCGCTGGCTGATTGTTTGAGTAAGTGGCAGTATATAACAAATATCCTAAATGAGTATGCAACACCAGAGTACTCCTTTCTTGGTAAGAGTTTATGTAAAAAACTAAAGTTTCATGAGAGTTAAATTTTAGAAGTATGTATTTACCCAACCCCTCCAACATAAACAGCATGTGACAAAGGGTCAATTTTTAAGTAGGGTGCATTTATCATTACTTAGAATATTCAGCCAATTGACCTCATCTTTATTGTTGTAATCACAACGTTTCGGCTACTTGTGATTTTCTGGTTATGCCACCTTGACATAAACTCAATTAAATACTAAACTAATTCAATCACTTGTTAAGTTACGGAAATATCTATTCAGATTAGGCTGCGGGGTATGAAAATAGGATAATAACATTTAGACATCGAGTGAAATTTACTCTCAATTAATATTAGTTAAAAACAAATTTTCTGCTCTTTTCCATCCGATTAGAACTGTACTTTTGTGTTGTTGTTATTACTGCTGTTGTTTTTAATATTATACATAGAAAATCATCTTCATCCTCACAGCTAAGCATCAGCAAGTTCTCTTCTCAGCCCCAGATGATGGTTTCCCTTTACAACGATAACTCATTGCCCTAAGAGACAATTCCGTTTAGCTGAAACTGTAGGGGGACATGTTATTTGATAGTTATGCTTAGTCCTCAAAAATTTAATGTTCAAGTTTCGGTATATGTTTAGTTTATGTTTTGCTTTGAAAAAAGGCATAATATAGGCACATGGAAAAAGGTACGTGAATGAATGAAGCAAATGAAACAAATCAGTAAAGGATATGTATTGATACAAAAATATTGCTAATTCTCCATTGTTAGTAAAATAGTCGTGTGTGTATGTGTGTGTGTGTGTGTGTAACTAACACAACAAAATACAGAAAAGGTTAATCATGAAAGCGTCCTATTAAGGTTGATTACATATCTAAAATGTCTATTTCTTCTTGTGGTTCGAAACAGTCGGTTTTTCCGAGGCTGGAAAAAGTATCCTAGTCAAAGTGTTTTGAAGAAATGAATGTCTGTGAGGCTTATATATTTTTTTGGCTTTTTACTTCTGTTGGTGAATAAGAGTGTCACCTGGAGAGTTCGTGTCAACGCTGCAATGGAAATTGGGAAAAGGAGAAAGAGTGTTTGAAGACGACGTATTTATAGAAAATACGTGTCTTAGAATCGGATCCAAAAAACGCAGGACGAAATTTAAACGCGGACGTAGTTTCAAACAGGTCACGTGGTTCTCCTAGCCAATGGTTTCCCGAGACTGATTATTTGTGTGCGTCCACCATCTTTGTTGTTGGAACAAGTGCCATACCGCCCAAATTTAATTATAGGAGTGTAAAGTCCTATAAAACTATTTGAACAACCAAAATCGATGAAGGCTGAAAATTTGTTCCCAAGACTACGTGCAGCTGGCCCTTTTAAAAAGTCCTCTTTTCCCATCTCACACAACTTTTCGTCTGGTAAGTCCTTCAGCCTTCTTCAGGTGTTTCATGTCGAACTCAGGAGTTCACACAGGATGTCGAATTGAACCTTTTATTTGAACCTCAGGGTAAATTGTTCAAATTCTGTTAAGCATGATCGAGTATAAGTACAAGTGTTAAGTTATAGTTAGTATTCCTTGTTAGTCTTACCTGTTGTTGGGATTGAACCTGCAACCTCCGGATGATTTCACTCAGAAACACCTTCCAACTATATGATACACATTTTTTCTAGTCTTAAAATAAGCAATAAAAACATACTTAAGAACATTCTAGAAATTTAGGATCAGAACCACATTAGCATATAAGTTACATTTTTATATTTTTCAACCAATCAGCGAAAAACATAGAATAGAACATTCTAGAAAAACAGGATCGGAAGTCAACTAACAGAAAATATTTAGGCTCGAAAATAAAATAGTAAAATACAAATCTGATTGGTCAATAAATGTCTACGCGCCAAAATCTTAGGACGATTCTTTGATCCACTATTACGGTATAAATAACACGAAGAATTAAAAAAACTACAAGCCACTAAGCCAGAAAAGCAGTAACCGATACTGTGTCCGGCAAATTCCTTTCCTTCCTCAACTAAAGTTCATGACCTAGCTTCAGATGGCCGCGAATCACATTCAAAAGAAAAACCCGACAAACTTTCTTTCATTAACGCGACACGCTGTCGCCACAATCATAAAACCCGCTATGAACTTAATGTAAGTAAGAACGACTTATTTACGGACTCCGTTAACATACACACATCTTTAAACAAATTTATTTTCTTCTTGCCAAACTTTATTTTCCAAAAGGCCATTTACACATCATGTTTTTTATTTGTTTTCACATTCTGTTTTATGTATATTAAATTATTTGTTCTTTAATGTTCGTTGTGTCCTATTCCATTTCTTTTACGAGATTGTAAAGTTTTGCGTTGTATTTGTGGAGGAAATAAGATTGAGAGCAATACCCGTAAAGTACGGACGCACATCTACTGAAAAAAACAAACTCATCCATCCACCACACAACCAAAGGCCTTATCCAATGTGCCATGTGTGCTTGATAGAAGAAAATGATTCAGTATTAGTTGGCTTAATTTTTTTAGACGAAACTTGATGATTTTTATCGTTCAGGGTTTTTGGACTGTTGTCTTCATCTTTATTGTTATATTCACAACGTTTCGGGCGATATGTCTTCCGGCCTTCTTAAGGTGTTCGTCGAGCTTGGGAGCCTATACGGAACATCGAACCCTGTCCTTTATTTAATCCACGGGTGTTGCTTGTTCTAATTCCGTTAAACATGATCGGGTATAAGTGCTAAGTATTCCTATATTGTTATTCACCAGCGGCCAGGATTGAACCTGCAACTCCCAGATGATTGTCGATTTAGAAGCTTAGGGAACCAACGCCTATAACCGTTATGCTATGTGTCCTGCTGGACCACTTCATATCAGAAGTCTAGACAAATAAGGTGAATTTAATTTTGATTTCTCCTTTTACGTTTTTCTTCTCATAGACTGGTTGCCTTACCACAGCTAAAGGAATTTGTCTGATTCACTATTTACCTTTCTGCAAAGGATACAGTCAACATTAAAAGTCTTGCCAACAATGCAGGCCTAGTTTTAAATTAGTAAAAAATTAAGTCCTTTTGGCAATATGAGACTAAGTAAAGAATAACCAGTTTCTTAATCTGAGACTTTTACCATCAATAAATTATATACGTTGAAGTAATTTTGACGCTTCACATCGTCTGTTTTGCCAATTATCTTCAATTTTATAGTTTCATCAGCAACAAAGATTTACCTGTTTCTTAATTATTTACCTTTCATTCATACATTAAAGAAAACACCTGCTCTTCATCTCAGTTAACAATTTTCAATGGTACATAATTAATTTCTGTACAAGATGCTTTCTTTTTAAGATAATTAGACAGACCAAAAACATTAACCATTGGACAATTCAAAAATGAATGATTCGTGGAAATAGCAATTATTTTATCAATAAATAAGGATGTATTGAGGATGATGTGTCATATTTCAGTGTTTATTTACATCATTCTCGATTCGTTGAAATTTGAATCCTTAGTCCTTTTTACAGTAACGATTTATATTACTTGTTTTTTACTTAGTTAGTAATCACATAACTAAGGTCAATTCACTGATATATATATATATATGAAGAGAGAGAGAGAGAGAGAGAGAGAGAGAGAGAGAGAGATTGATAGATAGATTGATAGATCAGCCCATTGACATAATGGTTAAAGTGTTCACCAGTGGCCTGGGAGACCGGGTTTCAATCACAGGTGGAGTCATTCCAAAGATTCAAAAAATGGTACTCGATGCCTCCTTAGCACTCAGCATTATAAGGTACATATTTAGGGATAGGGGAGCTATCCAGTGAAAAAAGTAGCACCCTCCCCTCACCTCAGTGTTGTAGCTATTGAAAAAGGGAGCCTTTGGATCGCCCTCGACTACAGTCGGCAACTTACTTATATTCTATATATATATATTTATACATATATAATGATAAATAAATATATATTAGCTTTTATATATATTTGATAGCATGGATGCTTATCTGTGACAGTTCGCTTCATGCTTTCATATTCTGACAGTCATCAGGCAGAGAAATGATGATTCTCATAATAAGACAGTATGAAACCTATGGTCGCAGATAAGCTTCCATGTTCTTAAAATATACAAAAAAACTAATATTTATTTATTATTATGTAATAGCTCTCTCATGGATATTGAGCACTCTCCAAATTATACTGCATTTGGTATGCCACAAACCCACCAAGTGAGATTGTGACAACCAAACACTTTTGTAATATTTACACACACACACACATATATATATATATATATATATATATATATATCTAAAGATGGTTGTTGTTGGTCCAAAGAAAGGATAAGGATATATTTTAAAATAGGAAGGTCCACAAAGAGATTTGTATTTTTTTAATTTATTTATTTTGTTCTTACATTGTACGGGTTATATATATATATATATATATATATATATATGTATATTTCCAGCTAGTTGCTTTCGTCAGGGAACATGTATGGCAAAAGGCCTTTTAAATGAGGTACTCAATGAGACTTGAACTCATTCTTATTTCCAGTATAAAAATAACCCTACACAGTTTGACATTAAAGTCAATCAATCTATATTATAATTTTAATCATTTTTCATTTTCTTTTTATTATGTCTTAGCGCCTGCAAATCTCCTCAGATCTCCAGGGCTCTTCTTAGTATTATATATATATATATATATATATATATATATATATATATATTAAAATAGGACGGTCCCCAATGTGGTTTGTATTTTTTAATTAATTATTTTGTTATTATATATATAATACTTAGAAGAATCCTGGAGATCTGAGGAGATTTGCAGGCGCTAAGACATAATAAAAAGAAAATGAAAAATGATTAAAATTATAATATAGTAGATTTAGATTGATTGACTTTAATGTCAAACTGTGTAGGGTTGTTTTTTACCAAGAAATTAGAGAATTGCATTCATTGTAAATTAATTTTCCCTTTTTTTATCTTTTACCTTAGTTTTTGCACACACTTTTATTATATCAAATATTCCTCTGTAACACATATAAAAGAGTAAAGTTGTCTCCCTTTAGTCAAGGGCGACCAGAAGGCTCCCTTTTCCATAGCTACTGCACTGAGGTGTAGGGCAAGGTGCTACTCCTTTTCCATGATTACTCCACTTTACCCTTGATACGTAACTTATATTGCTGAGTGTTAAGCAAGGAGGTATCAAGTACCATTTTAAAAGTCTTTGGTATGACGCAACCTGGAATTTGAAACCCAGGTCTCCTGGACCATTGGCGAACACTCTACCCTCTTGACCAATGAGTTTATTGATGGTTTTGTAATTTAAAGTATTCCTATCTAATACTGATAATTATATAGTTTCATGTAATTATTTCTATTTAATATGTGGAGGTGATGGTATATATTTAGGTTATTTCATTGGATATGCATCCGTACTTTACGGGTATTGCTCCCAATCTTATTTCCTCCACAAATACAACATAAAACTTTACAATCGCGTAAAAGAAATGGAATAGGACGCAACGAACATTAAGCAAGAAACAATTTGATATGCATAAAACAGAATGTGAAAACAAATAAAAAAACATGATGTGTAAATGGCCTTTTGGAAAATAAAGTTTGGCAAGAAGAAAATAAATTTGTATGTATGTTTAGCTGTTAACGGAGTCCGTAAATAAGTCGTTCTTACTTACATTAAGTTCATATCGTGTTTTATGATTGTGGCAACAGCGTGTCACATTGATGAAAGAAAGTTTGTCGTTTTTTTCTTTTGAACGTGATTCGTGGCCATCTGTAGCTAGGTCATGAACTATGGCTGTGGAAGAAAAGGAATTTGCCGGACTGAGTATCGGCCACTGCTTTTCTGGCTTAGTGGCTTAGTGGCTTTTTGAATGGGTCTGACTGTGTGTTATCAATACCCTACCAGTGGATCAAAGAATCGTCCTAAGATTTTGGCGCGTAGACATTTATTGACCAATCAGATTTGTATTTTACTATTTTATTTTCGAGCCTAAATATTTTCTGTTAGTTGACTTCCGATCCTATTTTTCTAGAATGTTCCTATTCAATGTTTTTAGCTAATTGGTTGAAAAATATAAAAATGTAACTTATATGCTAATACAGTTTTGATCCTAAATTTCTAGAATGTTCTTAAGTATGTTTTTATTGCTTATTTTAAGACTAGAAAAAATGTGTATCGTATAAATAAATCATTTGTTTGTACTCAGTCGTATGATTTCAATTAATGAGTGATAATGCTTAGTAAAGAATCACAGCTTCAAGCAACTATTCATAATATAAATAATTTACTGTTATATGGTACTTTTATGTAATATATCTCATAACTAGTAAATTTAGTTAGGGACAAGCCAACCCTACGACAGATGTTAAACGCGTTCAGGCTGAAAAGTGTCCCAGGTCGAGGTCAAGTCATGATTCCAAAATGCAATGTGTTTCAAAACAGTTTTTGATTCTATACTTTGAATGGTTTTACAACATGCATACTAGAACACATACATACCAGAATTTTTCTTTTTGTTTATATCCACTATTTTAAACTGGTCACTCCTTTTCTGTGTAATAGATCTTTAATCAAGTGTCACACCACTGGTATGTATTACAAGACTAATCGGCAACTTCTCCAGAATCTTTCATGAGAAAGCAGTTTTGGTACAAAGACATCAACATGCGGCCAACGAAGGCATGGACTGCCATTGATAAGCTATCGATCATATGGAAATCAGACCTGACCGATAAAATGAAGTGTAGTTTCTTCCAGGCAGCGGTCGTGTCGATATTGCTGTATGGATGCACTACTTGGACGCTAACCAAACGGCTGGAGAAACTAGATGGCAATTACACAAGAATGTTGCGAGCGATATTGAACCAATCCTGGCGGCAACACCTCACAAGGCACCAACTATACGGCCACCTGCCTCCCATCACGAAAACTATCCAAGTTAGACGAACCAGACATGCAGGACATGTAATATAGATGATTTTCAAACGGATCTTGCCCAGCTGGGGCTGTAGAATACACCAACTGCACCTCTGCAATGAGTGTCCTAGATATGACACTAAACAATCTGATGGCGAGGTTCCAGTGATGAAGGAGCTTTGGGGAATCCAGAGCACCCCTTCATTGCCATTGCTCCCGGGTACACTCTGGCCCAGTGTGGTAGCACCTGATAGGGCCCTATCTATGAGTTAAATAGAACTAACGGCATACTTATGCTAAACCAAATTGCATGACTAAACTGTATAGCTTGAATTAGAAATGTTTTGACAATTAAACTGTACTTACATTTAAACTGCATGCCTATGCTAAACTGAATTATTTGAAAGTGAACTGTTTTTTGACTTTGAAACTCTAGTTACACAAAACTGATTTGTTTAATATAGAACTGTTTTGACATTTACCCGTGTGTAACAAAATCTGAACTTATACTCAACTGAATTAGCTGAATTAGAAATGTTTTTCACAATTTAATTGCACTTACATTCAAATCTGTACTTATCCTAAACTGAATTGTTTGAAATAGAACTATTTTCATAAAAATGGATTTTACATTAAATAACCTACAAAGATTGATATGCCATAAAACCCAAACAACCAACCAATCAAACAGATTAATTTGACTCATTGATAGGACCCAAACAGGTAATTCTGCTTTGGTTCAGATTAGAGCTGGGAGTAAGGATAATGAACTGGTATGTCACACTCCCCAGATCTCCAGGAGTCTCACCATCAAATATAATTTAAATTCTAACTCAGGACCTACTTTTTGGGTAGGTCTTACCTCTTTGTAGAGAATACAGGAAGTGTATTCTAAGCCCCTCCCCTGACAGAGTAGTAATATAATGGAATCAAAGACAGCTTTTAGATGAATATGTGTAATAACCTTTAGAATAAACGAAAATTCTTCTGATACATGCTAATACTATATGGAATTTCTAAGAATTGTCCGCATTTTTTCTTGACAAGATTATGAAGTTTGTAATGTCTGCCTGTCACCCTCATTTTATATTCATGTCTCTGATAAAAATGGGTGGACAAGATTCGTGTCATGTCAGGGAAAGAGCTTGCCCTACGTTCAACTTTGGGTTGGGGAGAAGGTTATGAAATGGTGTTATAGAGCAACATAAAAAAAAAAAATCAAAAACCAAATTTTCTGAAAACATTTAATATTCTAAATTGATTGAAAAATCATGTATGTTTCGTCAATCTTTTTTTTTTTTTAATGATATTAAAAAATTAATACAAAGAAATAATCCGAAATGAAATATGGATTTTTGAAAAAAAAATTCTTTTTTTTCTTTTTTTAATTTAAAAGAAATAATTTCTCATATTTTTGTTCTTTTTATGGAAAGAAATTAGAAGGATGTTTGATTTGAAAAAGTTTTATTTGCCAATTCTTTCCAACTCTTTTCTTTTGCAATATTTCAGCAGATCCATCTTCAGTCTTTTACAGATGAAGACGAGAGTTCATATGGCATCATGGCTAAAGTGCTGTACTGCAACATTTTAGCAAGTGATGTTGAACTCCAGTTGTGCTATTACATTCAATTGTAAACTAATACTCTTGGAAAAAGGCATGAACTCTCTTATCCCTCCAGTTATGGGTTAAGTAGTACAACTACTGTTTCTCTGCAAGAATGGCTTTGGCATTAAATAATCCATGAAGAATATACCATTAAATAACCCATGAAGACTATATCATTAAATAACCCATGAATAATATGCCATTAAATAACCCATGAAGAATGTCATTAAATAAAACTGATTTAGTGATTTAGTGATAACTAACGCTGTTTTATATATATATATATATATATATATATATATATATTGTAACAGTGTTGGTTTTCACAATTTCACTTTGTGGGTTTGTGGCAAAGCAAGTGTGATATAATTTGGAGAGTACTCAATATCTGTGATAGAGCAATTATATAATGATAAATAAATATCTGTTAGATTATATATATATATATATATATATATATATATATATATATAACAATAAATATATATATATTAGATTTATATATTTAATTTTGTCGTTGACTCCACTCTCCATATCATATTGCACTTGGTTTCCCACAAACACACAAAGTGATTTAGTGACAACTAACACTGTTATATATATATATAAATTTAATGCAAATTTCATTAAACATAATAGACATTTTATGCCTACATATTTTCTTCTGGATCCGTTTGAATTCCCATATTACTTTTATCGTATTTAACGTATTATTTAACATTATTTATTCTATTCAACATAACTAAATTTGTTTGCACACAGTTAAATAGTTCCAAGTCCTAACAAATCAATTAAACATCACTCATTTGTTCACACACTTTAAATGAACAAAGAGTTTTATTTTTTTAACAATTCAATTGAGCATGACATTTGTTTGCACACAGTTTAAATGTCAAACCATTCTATTTAACCCTTAGATAGAACCCTATCAGGTGCTACCACTTTGGTCAGAATGGACCTTGGAGCAATGAAGGGGTACTCTGAATTCCCCAAAATTTCAATATTACTGGAGCCTCACCATAACATCTTTTAGTGTCATAAACAGGACACTCGTTGGGGGAGTTAAATGTTTAAATGTTAACCCTTAGATAGAACCCTATCAGGTGCTACCACTTTGGTCAGAATGGACCTTGGAGCAATGAAGGGGTACTCTGAATTCCCCAAAATTTCAATATTACTGGAGCCTCACCATAACATCTTTTAGTGTCATAAACAGGACACTCGTTGGGGGAGTTAAATGTTTAAATGTTAACCTTTAGATAGAACCCTATCAGGTGCTACCACTTCGGTCAGGATGGACCTTGGAGCAATGAAGGGGTACTCTGAATTCCCCAAAATTTCAATATTACTGGAGCCTCACCATAACATCTTTTAGTGTCATAAACAGGACACTCGTTGGGGGAGTTAAATGTTTAAATGTTAACCCTTAGATAGAACCCTATCAGGTGCTACCACTTCGGTCAGGATGGACCTTGGAGCAATAAAGGGGTACTCTGAATTCCCCAAAATTTCAATATTACTGGAGCCTCACCATAACATCTTTTAGTGTCATAAACAGGACACTCGTTGGGGGAGTTAAATGTTTAAATGTTAACCCTTAGATAGAACCCTATCAGGTGCTACCACTTTGGTCAGAATGGACCTTGGAGCAATGAAGGGGTACTCTGAATTCCCCAAAATTTCAATATTACTGGAGCCTCACCATAACATCTTTTAGTGTCATAAACAGGACACTCGTTGGGGGAGTCTTACTCCTCTGCAGAGATGCCGCCAGTGTATTTCACAGTACGAGCTGAGTGGGAGCTTTTAACTATTGAATCGATTTTTAAACAAAAACAATGCAATAAGAAATTTAATGATTAAACTAATTTCAAGTTCGTGTAGTAAATTTGTTAAAAACTAAAAACCTCATTTTTTTTAGAAGTAATCTTTAAAGAAATTTTTGATATAAATTCATAAAAGAATATTTTTATAGGCATAAAAAATAATTATAATAATTTAAACAATTTTTTGTAATTGTTTTATGAATAAAAGAAAATATTTTCAATTTTTTATTTTAATATTCATCATCATCATCATCATGTCGTGCTGGTAGCACGGATATCCCTGACCCTCTCTCGCCACTTCTCCCTATCGTTCATCACCCTAGGCAGGTCCTCAGGACAACATCCCGTATCCTCACATAGTTGCTGAATGTATGTTCGTGCTGGTCGTCCTGCTTGCTATTGAAAAGGGAGCCTTTGGGTCACCTTCGACTAAGGTCGCCAACTTAACTTACTTACCTTACACTATTCAGGGATTATCAATTGTAAGAAAACAGAAATGTTTGTCTAGTCTAGCAGAAGTTACAGAATATGTAAGCATATTTTATATTTGGAGGACAATAAGTAAAAAGTAAAGTTGGCGACCATAGTCGAGGGCAACCTGAAGGCTCCCTTTTCAATAGCTACTACACAGAGACATAGGGGAGGACACTACTCCTTTCCAAGGATTGCTCCACTTTACCCTTGATACGTACTATATAATGCTGAGTGTTAAGCAAAGAAGTATCGAGTACCGTTTTTAAAGTCTTTGATATGACGCAATGTGGGATTGAACCCAGGTCTCCTGGACCATTGGTGAACACTAATACTGAATGTGAAAACACCAGAAAATCTGTCAACATATAAATAAATATCGTAACCCACTTTCAATAAATGAAGAAAATTTTACCTTTCTCACCGTATTCTGTGAGTTCTTAAAATCTGGAAGAAATGCCAACTTAACAAAAGAGACGTTCACAGATTTGTATCAGGCAACCCATGCATTTCTAGAACTAACCAAGTTTTGCCAAGAAAAATTGAAAATACTCTATATATTACCTGGTAAATTTCAAACTGATTCCCTTGAGGCAAGGTTTACCTGAAACCCAAACTAAATTTCTTTCAGGATCTCTCAAAGACATCTACATAGGTAACACTCACATCATTGCTGCACTGAAGGCAGTCATCACTGAGAAGATTCAAAAGATCTCTCAGAAGGAATGAGTGTGTGTAATCAACAACTTTGCATGCCAAATTCAACACTTGCCCACTCGGCTGGGGCTGGAGAATACACCGACTGCTTCACTGCAGAGGGTTAAGACCCCGACCCAATGAGTATCCTGTTTATGACACTTAACAATTTGATGATGAGGTTCCAGTAATGCTGGAGCTTTGAGAAATGCCGAGTACTCCTGATTTCCATTAATTGAAGGTCCGCTCAAGCCCGAAGTAGTAACACCTGATATGGTCCTATCTACTAGTAAAATAGAATTAGACTATGTACTTATGCTAAAATGAATTGTTTGAAATGGAACTGTTTTTTAACATTGAAACTGTGGACTTATGCTAGACTGAATTGTTTGAAATAGAACTGCTTTTTGACATTGAAACTGTACTTCTGCTAAACTAGATTGTTTAAAATAGAACTGTTTTGACATTTAACTGTGCATAAACAAAAAAATATACATATAATAAACTGAATTATTTGAAAAAGAACTGTTTATATATATATATATATATATATATAAATGGATTAAGCATTCAATAACCTACAATGGTTGATGTGCCATCAAACCAAACTAAACCAAACACATTCAACAATGCCTTCACCTGAATATGCACTCTTGGTCTCCTCTTAATATTCTTGTTCCCGTTTGATTGGTTTGGTTGGGTTTGGTTTAATGGCATATCAACCATTGCAGCTTATTTATTTCACTGCCTGATGATTGTCATATAAAGACAGCTTGAAACAATTGGTCGCAGATAAGCATCCATGTTACTAGATGTATATATATATATATATATATATATATATATATATATATACCATATAAAAGAAAAGCATTTAAAAATTATACATATTTTTTAATACTATTTATTTCAACAGATCCTATATTTTTAAAATGTTAGATCTGCATCCTCAGACAAAGAAATAATGAGAAATTTTTCTTTCTCTATTCTGACTTGGCATTGGATAATATAAAGATTTATATATATATATATATATATATATATATATATATATATATATATAAGAGAAGAAGCGAATAATCATAATGATATATATATATATATATATATATATATGTAAATATATGTATTTATATATGTGTTTATATATTTGCTAGGGAATTTGAATTAAGTAAAGCATGACTTTTCCAAATGCTGCATGACTCGGTGGACCCACTGGTGAAAAGTGCACAACCTGCCATAATAACAGATTGGAAATGGGGCACTAAATATGCAGTGGAGACGGCAGAATTTTCCCTCAAAATGAAAGAAGTACTGTGGCAACTGGGAGAGCTGGACTTGATCTTCACCCATAACAGTGGTGGTCAAAAGAGAACCCAAAGAATAAACAAAGAATGGTTTCAGAAGTGATTCAACATTTTGAGGAAAGCAAGTGTCTTGCCAAAGCTGTGGTGCAACCCAAACAAGGTGCATATACTTGGCGGGAAACACCAAGGACAGGACCATAACATGGAGCAACATCAAGCAAAAGGAGCCTAAACAATTAGGTTTTCTCATTAAGGCAGTTTATGACATATTACCAACACCATTAAATTTAAATCTCTTGGGGTTAAGTACATCCAACCTTTGCAAAGCATGTGGGAAAATTGCTAATTTTAAACACATTCTAACTGGATGTTAGTATTCCCCCAGAAGTTACACATGGAGACATAATGAAATCTAAGGGGTTATCACTGAGATAGCAAAAATGTGTTGTGAAACTGCCAATAAAATTTCATGTATAAAAACAAGTATACAGTTGATTAAAGGAAACGTTTTGAAAACTCCGCATAGAAATAGGCACAAACCAGCATTGCTTGATGGTTGCACGTACTGGTGTATTATTGCTGACATAGATTGGCAACTCCCTTTTCCAATGGAGATAAGATCAACTCACCAGCATCCAGATTTCATCATTCGGTCAGTTAATTCAAAGAAATTTGTCATTGCTGAATTAATGATTCCTTTCAAGGCCAACATCGACTGGGCACTTCAGCATAAATTGGAAAAGTAAGAAGACCTATGGGAGAAGTGTGTTAAGAATAGCTGGTCAACAGTCATATTTCCTCTTGAGATCGGATGGTGAGGTTTTATTTCAAACTCAACCTCTACATTTTTAACCAAACTCGGACATTCACCTGCAGAGAAGAGGGAATATATAAAAATATCCAAAACAAGACTGTAACTGCATCTGAGTGGATATGGTATTCGTACAGATCAAACACCATCCAATAAAGTCAGGTAGTATTGTGAGATACTGCTGGGGTGCCCTGGGTTAATGCTTCAGCCCTGAAACCATGCCCAAAATGAGGGTCATCATCTGATGAAGACTTTATTCGAATCAAAACTGCTATTTATGCAGCAGTTTTTGCATGTAACTTTTTTTGTATATATATATATATATATATATATGTAGAAACCAATTCCTCTGGACAAGCAGGATGTGACTCAAGGTCCTTTTTTAAAAGGAGTTTAACAGGTTTGAATTCAGAGCATTCTTTCTCCTTGATTGGTTACTAAACCAAGGTTAAAGAGTCCAATCTGCCCTACTATTTACCCTATATCTGGATGGAAAATAGTAAGATTCATATCTTTCCCAATGGTATTAAAGAAATTCTATAGGGTAAGTATTTTCCAACCAATTTTTATTGGTTTGGTTGGGTTTTATGGCATATCAATCCTAGTAGGTTATTTCATGCCAAATCCTCTTTATACATATGTATATATATATATATATATATAAGATTTATAAACACATTTTGTTGATAAAATCCTTACATAAACCTGAGCTCATTTTTTTTTGCACACAGTTAAATGATTTCAAGTATTGTTATGTAACAGTAATAATTTAACATCAGTCATTTGTTTGGAAACATTTAAATATATATAAATTATATGTAAGAGATTAATTTGTCAGTAATTTCATTTTTAAATGAGTTAAAACTAATTTATTTGTACACAAGTATTGCTATTGTTTCTACACAATAAGAAGGTTTCAATTATTGCTATCTAACACTTATAATTTTATTAAATATTATTCTTTCATTTGCACACAGTTAAATGGTTCCAAGCATTGCTTTGTATCACTAACAATTCAATTATACATCTATTTACACACAGTTAAATGAACAAACGGTTCTATTTCAAATAATTCAATTTAACATTAGTCATTTGTTTGCACACAGTTTAAAAGTCAAACAGTTCTATTTGACCCATAGACAGGTCTCTATCAGGTGCTACCACTCTGAGTTACAGTGGACCTGGGAGTGATGGCAATGAAGAGGTACTCCACATTTCCCAAAGCTCCAGCATTACTGGAACCTCACCATCAGATTGTTTAATGTCATATCCAGGACACTTGTTGAGGGACTGTTACCCCTCTGCATAAATACAGTGGGTGTATTTTACAGCCCTAGCTGACTGGGCTTCAATTTTTATTCTTAGTGACAAAGTTTTAGTTTAGAAAAAATTGGATATAAAGTATCAATGTTAGTTCACCTTCTCAATCTCTTTGATCAATTCCAAAAAAAGATTTTCGAAGGATGGAAAAAAGAAACTTCTTTTTTTTTATTAGATTAAAAAAGATATTTTTCATTAAATGAATATTCAGAACTATAAAACAAGGCTAACTCTAACTCTAAGCAGATGCAACGTTATATTGACCGTTATCAAATTTGGATCTTCTGGTATGATATTCTTGATTTTAACACTAAACAAAGCGATTTTTTTTCCTTTCTTTATTTTTGCTTGGCTGACAGTGCTTTAGTGATGCAGAAAATTATCATTTTAATTTTGAAACGTACATTTAGGTTAAGGGTAGGTTTGCAGAATCTTTTGAATCTCTACAAAGAATAGTGTTGAAGAAAAATATGACAGGTGGAACATTTGTATTTCAAGCCTTTCAAATCATTCACTGTAGATGACAAACCTCTCAACCTTAGACAATATGGTCATTGAAGAAAATTTCCTTGTTTCATTTACCCTGGGGAAATGATAAAAAATAGACACGCATACACCTGGTATATATATGTATATGTAAGGGAAATAAGACGTAAAACACAGTCTGGTGGAGTATTTCTATATTTATTTTTCAAATACTACTTTTCTTCGATTATGTTGAATTCTATATATATATATATATATAGGGTGTTTATAAATCAATCAAGTTTAAATATAAGAAAAAAAAGTAAAAAAAAGATAGGAAAATAATGATAAGACAAATAGAAAAATACAAAAATAGAATAAGATAAAATGATTCCACTTTTGTCAAAGTTTAACTTTCAGGACCCAAAAATAGAACTCGCCCTTTTTTCTGTGTCTACCAACCCACAGGATACATAAAATTCCAGAGATGCACACACACACACACAAAAAAAACCAAGCAAAGTTTTTTCACTGGAACTGACAGTGCTGCAGTCATGCATAAAATTATTATTTTAATTTTGAAATGTGCACGTAGGTTTAGGGAAGGTTTGCAGAATATTTTGAGTGCCTAAAATAAATTGCACAATGGAGATATCTGACAGGCTGAATAGAGAGGCATACAGTTGTATTTAAAGCCCTTGAAATCAACCACAATTGACATATAAAAGGTTATTTTTTTTGTCTTAGAACACTCAAAGATTTTTCTAATAAAAATGAATGGTAACTACTTCTTTGTTTTTTTGAATAGCAGTAAAAACTTCTACTAGTTTAGGTCTTGGAAAAAAAAGTCGAGAGAGATGAAGCAGACTTTAAAAAAAAATGAAGAGGATTACCATATTTGAAATCTGTCAAAACGGATTCTCCAAATAGTTTAAAATTTTAAAATCTGTTTTTGTGACATTCGACCACACACATATTAGCACTTCAACCCATTCAAGAAAAGATTTATTGTTCTTGCATTTTTTTCATTTTGAAATCAAAGAGATTACGCTTATATTCTTTAAACTTTTCTAATTACTTTCAGGATTAGAAATGAAGATTGGTTTGGAAAATTATTTGGAAAGTCTTTAGAAAGAATTACTTTTTTATTTTCTGCATTCTTTTTAGTTGGTTACCTTAGTTGTCCAATATTATTATCCTATCACAGTTTCCATATTGACATGAAAAAAAAACAACACATATATATGTATGATCATGTTTATGTAAGAATATATATATGTATATATATATGCTGGAAGCACTTGTGCCATAATGGTTATTGTTGTAAGAAATGGTCATGGCAACCAGAGTTCAAATCTTGGATGATGCTGTTTGCATTTCACACTCTTAGAAAAGGTATCAATCTAACTATTCTTCCACCATCTTTGGGTAAATAGTCGGGCAGACTGAGCTTTTAACCTAAGTATGGCAATCAGTCTTGGAAAAGAAGAATTCTAAATTTAAACCTGTGAAACTCCACTTTAAAATTGACCTTGTCTCTCATCCACTTCATCCAGAGGGGTTGGGTGAATATATATATATATATATATATATATATATTTCTTTAAGAAAAAACAAAAACTCTTTTTTGTTGTTTCTTAAAGAGATTATTGCTCTTTAATGTCAGTTACATTGAGCACCAGGAATATTTAAATGTTCACTGTTGAAGTTTTTTTTGTCTTGATGGAATTCCTCCCAACTCTGGTTTAACTGGACTGAATAATACTATATATATATATATATAAATATATGTGTGTGTGTTCTTCTCCATACGCTTTATCAGCATTCATGTGGTGCATGCATATAGTACTACTGACATAACCGCAACTTGGAAAAAATGGTGTTTTATTCTATCAGATAGATCTGACTTCCATATCAGCAATAACCTATCGATAGCTATCAATGCCTTTGTTAGTTACGTATTGATATCATTTTCAGTAGATAAGATGCTGCTTCCAAGGTAGGGGAACTTCTCCACTAGCTTCAGATATCTACTGTTTTATGTGGAGATGTCACTTCTTTGATTAAGATACATGTACTTTGTTTTGTCTGCTTTCACATGGAGGCCTATGCCACCTGCTGCTGGTTCCAGACTATGCTGCAGGGATTCAGCTTGAGTGGGTGTATTTGCCAGAAGCACTATGTCATCAGTGTAGTTCATGTCCATAATAGTTTGTTTCTTGCCTTTTCCAGATTAAAGCCATTTTCTTTCATCAAATTTATCAATGTTTGAAGACAGCAATTGCACAAGAATGCTATGAGCTATATTGAACAAATCCTGGAGGCAACATCCCACCAAACAACACCTGTACGGCCACCTACCACCCATCTTGAGAACCATCCAAATTAGACAAACCATAAATGCAGGACACTGCTGTTAAAGGAAGGATGAACTCATAAATGATGTTCTCTTATGGACCCCCTTTATATGGACATGCACATGTTGGGTGACCAGCAAGAAGTTATCTACAACAGCTCTGAATGGACATAGCATGTAGCATGGAAGACCTGCCAAGAGCGATGGACGATAGTGACAAATGGCGAGAGAGAATCAGGGAAATTCATCCAAACAGCATGACATAATGATGATGATATATATATATATATATATATATAAGGTACTGGAAAGATGAAAGCCATCTTCTACTTCAAAATGTCTTCAACTGATCTTTTATATATGTATATCTGTGGAGAAGGTACCTACCTAATGAGTTTTTGATAAGGTTTGTGAGGATTGTTTTTCTAATTAGCGTTTGCTAATGAGCTGATCCTATTTACCCAACCCCTCCGCTAAGGCAGGATATGACACAAGGTCAATTTTTAAGCGGAGTTTAACAGGTTTGAAGTCAGAGTTTTCCTTCGCCTAGACTAGTTGCCTCACCAAGGCTGAAGAACCTAGTCTGTCCTACTATTTACCCATAGCTGGAGGGAGAATAATTGGATTCATACCTTTCCCAAGGGTATTAGTGCTATGTGAAATGCAATCAATCAGGTCCAGGATTTGAACTTGTGTCGCTGTGTCCATATACTGCGACGATAACCATTACACCACGGGCACCTCCATTTGCTAATGAGCTGATCAGTTTGTTTCTTTAGATGTTTGTGACATCTATATTTTGGTTGGTTGGTTGGGTCTTATGGCAGATCAACTTTTTATAGGTTATTTAATGCCAGATCCATTTTTATGCAAATAATCAGTTCTATTTCAAACCATACAGTCTAGCATGAGTACACAATTTAATTGTCAAAATCCTTTCAATTTCAAGCTATTCAATTTAGTCAAACAGTTCTAATTCAAACAATTCAGTTTAGTGTAAGTATAGTTTTTCTCTACACACAGTTAAATATCAAAACAGTTCTATATTAAACAATTCAGTTTAACAGGAGAACAGTCTCAATGTCAAAAACTGTTCCATTTCAAACAATTCAGTTCAGCCTAAGTATGCAGTTTAAATGTAAGTACACAGTTTAATTGTCAAAAACATTTCTATTTCAAACAGTTCTAATTCAAACAATTCAGTTTAGCATAAGAATAAAATTTGTTCTATTTAAACAGTTTTATTTCAGATAATTCAGTTTAGCGTAAGTACACAGTTTAGAGATCAAAACAGTTCTCTTTCGAGAAATTCAGATTAGCATAAGTACGCAGTTTAAATGTCAAAATAGTTCTATTTTAAACAATACAATTTAGCATAAATACACAGTTTAAGTGCAAAAAACAGTAAACTCAAACCATGGTTTAGTTCTATTGAATCCATAGATTGGACACTTATCAGGTGATACCACTCAGGGCCAGAGTAGACCTGGGAGTGATGGCAATGAAGGAGTACTCTGTATTCCCCAAAGCTCTAGCATTATTGCAACCTCATCATCAGATTGTTTAGTGTTATATCTAGGAAGTTTGTTGGAGTGGGGTCTTACCCTTCAGCAGAGAAGCAATTGGTGTATTCTACAGCCCCAACTGACTGGGCAAACTGAATTTTATTTCACGATAAGGGGATTAAGTTTCATATTAACTGGCACCTATGTAACCTGAATTTTCATCTTTCTGCTTTCTGTTTTTTTAATTAGTGATTTCATCAAATAATTTTTTTTTCAATTTTTTCTGTGATGGTGAATTTTACATTTCTGCTAAAATCACGACTGTCACTTCCTATGGCATGCCAATCCCTTTGAAAACTTTTTAAAAAACATTTCCCAAATTTTTTTTTTCTCAGGATCTTTTTCTCCTGATGAACGAAGGTTGAAACTAGTTGCGAACATTAGAAAAAAAAACAACATAAAAAATTTACCTATGTCTTATCATCTTTGTTCATCTTTATGTATATATGCACATGTATGCATGTATAAGTGTATATTTGTGTGCGTATATATATATATATACATATATATATATATATATATATTATTCATTATATATTATATTATATTATTATATATATATTACATATTATATTATATATATATAATATATTTGTGTGCATGTGTATATATAAATATATACGAAGATCATTAAATAAGTTTCCAGACTTTTTTCATATGGGCACTTTTATTGATAGTACACACATGAAACTCTGGTCTCCTTCGAAGTAATCTCCCGCGGCAGCAATACACTTGTTGTACTGTTCCAACAACTTCTGGAAGGCCCCTTGGAAGTCCTCCATTGTGAACGTGTCAATGACCTTCTTCACAGCCTCTTTCATCTCCTCAATTGTCTCATAATGACAGCCTTTGAGCTTAGAGAATAATCAAAAGCAAGGTCTGGACTAGAGGGAGGCTGAGGACCTGTCTTGATGCCCATCTTGGTCAAATAGTCTGTGACAAGGATGGAGTTGTGGACTGGTGCATTGTCCTGGTGGAAATGCTACTGTCCTGATTTGAAGAGTGCTGGCCTCTTCCCTAGGAATCTCTTCCTGAACTCCCTTAAAACCTCAAAATAGTAACCCTAACCCTAACCCTAACCCTCTGGCCAATCAACTCAGGTGTATTGACTTCCTTACTCCTCCCACACCTCTCATCATCCCTCACAGATTTCCTGCCTTCCTTGAATCTCTTATGACACTAAAAAACTGATGCTCGATTCATGCCAGATGGTCAAAAAGCAGTCTGAAGCATTCCATACGTTTCCATGGCATTTTTTTCCAAGTTTGAAACAAAATTTTATTGCATATTGTTCTTCTTAAGTGTCCTCACATCCAGATTGCATTTTTGAAATTCACCAGTTGTGACAATCAGGCTTTAGTAGGGTGCATTCCAATTCCTGCTGAAGCTGTTGATTTGAATGTGAAATCATAAAAATTGGTCAGTCATCTCATAAGATGCATAGCAATAACATAGTGAATTTTCAAGAGTCTACGACAATTTTAAATGCCTGTATAAAAAAGTCTGGACACTTATTGAAGGCACCACGTATATATATATATATATATATATATATATATATATATATATATTGCACTTGGTTTGACACAAACCCACAAAGTGATTTAGTGACAACCAACTCTGTTATAATATAATATATGTATATATATATATATATATAAAGAGAGAGAGAGAAAGAGAGGGAGAGGGAGAGAGAGAGATGGATCTAGATATATATTGATATCAAGAGATATTTGAATATATATAATTGGTTATGTTGTAAAAGTATAGAAAATGGATATTTTTCTCTTGAAACTTTATTGTTCTGCTCTGGATAGCACTATGTGAGAAAAATATGATTCCTGGATAGTATGTGTTATTTTCTATGTATATATGTATATGTATATGTGTATATGCATATATGCATGAGCTGGGATAGATAGATAGATAGATTGACATTGATATCAAGCGATATTTGAAGATATATAATTGGTTATGTTGTAAAAGTATAGAAAACTTAAAACTTTGTTTTTGTGTCCTGGATAAAACAGTGTTAAAGAAATTTGATTCCTGGATAGCATATGTTATTTCATTAACGCTTATGTTATAAAAGTATTGAAGATGACCATTATTCAAACTTTGCTTCTGTGCCCAGAATTAGAAGATAAGAAATTAACCTATTTTCAATGTAAAAACTGGTGAATTTCATGTATCTAAATACGAAATAAACATCATCATCATCATCATCATCATCATCATGATGTTGTGCCACTAGCACGGATATCCCTAACCCTCTCTCGCCACTTCTCCCTATCATTCATCGCCTCTGGCAGGTCTTCAGGGCTACATCCGGTATCCTCACATAGCTGCTGAATATATGTTTGAGCAGGTCATCCTGCTTTTGCTTGGCCATATGCGGGGGTCCATAGGAGTACATCACTTATGAGCTCGTTCGTGCTTCTCCAGCAGTGTACTGCATGTCTGGTTCGTCTTGCTTGGATAGTTTTCGTGATGGGAGGCAGGTGGCCATATAGTTGGTGCCTTGTGGGGTGTAATTGTTTTTGCGGGGTAAAAAAAAAAAATAGACATAAGATATCTTTACCAAATAAAATGATATATTTTGGCATCATATTGTGTGATTAGTATATATCTTGTTCTACATAATTGTCACTGTCAATTGATAATAAGAAAGTAAGTTGGCAACTGTAGTCCAGGGCAACCAGAAGGCTCCCTTTTCAATCGCTACTACACCAAGGTGTTGGATAAAGTGGAGCAATCTAGGGAAAGGAGTAGCACCCTCGCCTACACCTTAGTGTAGTAGCTATCAAAAAGGGAGCCTTCGGATCACCCTCGACTATGGTCGCCAACTTTACTTCCTTACATTAAACTATATGGCTCACTGCAAGTCATGTTGAAAACACTTGACTCCAATTAGATCACCAAAGTTAACCAGTGATGAGCCTTTTAAATAATTATATGACTAACCACTCAGTAATAGCAATTAGTATAAGCAATCTGTTTTCGGTGTACCACAATAAAAAAAGTATTGTTGGCAACCGTTGTCGAGGGTGACCGGAAGGCTTCCTTTTCATTAGCTACTACACTAAGGTGTAGGGAAGGGCACTACTCCATTCCCTGGATTGCTCCACTTTACCCTCGATCCTTACCACATAATACTGAGTGTTAAGCAAGGCAGCATCAAGGACCATTTCTTGAGTCTTTGGTATGACTCGACCTAGGATTGAACCCCAATTTCCCAGACCATTGATGAACGCTCTACTCATTAGCCCAATAAAAAAAACAGTTAAATTCTGGCCATAGCAGATAGTGTAAGCAATCTGAGGCCTATGTGGCAGACAAAACATAGCTTAGTAAATAACAATTTAGATAGGTGATCACTTAGAAATAGCAAGCCTTTGTACCAGATTGCATAAGATTACAAATGTTAAGCAACAATGAATCTGTTCAATAATTAGATGGGTGACCATTCAGTAATAGCAGGTATGCCAAAGCCTTTGTACCAGATAAACAAAGCATCATGAATAAGATTACAAATGTTAAACAACAATGAATCTGATGGGTGACCATTTAGTAATAGCAGGTACGGCAAAGCCTTTTTACCAGATAAGCAAAGCATGATAAATTAGATTACCAATGTTAAGCAACAATGAATCTATTCAATAATTAGATGGGTGACCATTTAGTAATAGCTAGTACTTGAAAGCCTTTGTACCAAATAAGCAAAGTGTAGTAAATCGGTTTTTTTACCATTAAGTATTTAAACTTTCTGTAACTACAATGATTAACAAAATTAGAATATTGAAATATCTCTTTCTTGAAAATGACCAATGTTGGTTGAAAGTTTTAAGAATTTATACAACCATAGGTATTATGAATTCTCCCACAATTTTGATCATCTATTTGGATGTTGAAGTTGATTACAGTAGAAGTTTATTAAAAAGTATAATAGATTTAATATGTCTGCCATCTTTGATAAAATATGTCTACAGGTAAAATTGGAGCTTAAATATACTATAAATATAAATATATATATATATATATATATATATATATATATATATATATATATAATTCAGATTATTGATCTTGCCTCTCAACCATGAAAGGAAGTTTATTGGAACAGGAATTAATGAAGAAAATAAAGCTAGCAGTACAAGGCATATATTTAGAGCTCTGTCAGATAACAAATAAATCCTGTAGGAGTTAAGTATATTACACTTTTAATAAGCTTTTCTGATTAGAGAAGCTAACAAAAATATGGCCACAAGAAAAATTATTTCTTAAATTTGCTTTCTTCCTTTATAATATACATACACACATATATTATGTGTATATGCTTTATTTACATATAGACATACATATGCTCTGTCTCTATGAATATATCTATGTATATACAATGTGTGTCTGAAAAGTAATAGGACAGGTATCACAATCTATTTCAAGTCCAAACCAAAAAAAAAACTAGACGGTTTCCCTATCAAACTAATCCTGCAATTTCCCATTCTTCTCTGTCATGCTTCTATGCACTACTGGAAGATTTCTTCTGGGATGCCCCTCAGCTATTTCATGGACCTCTTGATGACTTGCATGCCTTCAAAATAGGTCACCTTGATAATCCTCTTGAACTTGGGAAAAAGAAAAAGAAAATCTTGCTGAGAAGATCAGGTGACTAGGGATGTTGTTCCAGTATGGCAAGAACTGCCAGACACCCAATGAGTTGGTACATTATCATGGTGAAGCAGCCATAATTTGTCTAGCAACAAAGCTCATATCTTCCCATGTATTAAGGAAAGAATACCCCATATGATCTCGTAGACTTGCTAATTTATCATGGCAAGAAATCACAATGGATGATGCTTCTCACATTGATGAACATGATCAACATGACTTTGACTTTTGATTTTCCCTGTCTTGCTTTCTTTAGCCTCGACAACGTTGGACACTTCCAAGCTTTGGTGCTTGGTTTCCTGGTTGTACCCAAAAATTCATGTCTCATCAGCAGTAATAACTCTAAAAAAGAAGTTTGGTTCTGTTGAAAGACCCTCAATGATGTCCTGATGCTCCTACATGCTTAAATCATTGGTGATAAGTGTCCTAACACTGTTCTTTTTTATGTTGAGCAGACATGATATCCTTTGAACAGTCAACCAACAGTCAACCACACACCTCCAGCCTTACTGTTGCATTCTGGTTAGTGAAAGCTTGTAATATTAAATAAAGGACAAACCACGATATGAGAGGAAATAGAGATATATTCTCAGGAAAAAGTATATACAATAGAGAGACTATTAGTAGACAAGAACATAGGATTAGTCTTTATTCTTTCTATCTTTCTTTGTTTTTTTAATGGCATATCAACTTTTGTCGGTTATTCAATGCCGAAGCTATTCTCCTAGAAGAACACTAATGGTGCTATTTAACCCATAGCTGGGAGGATAAGGGGGTTCATACCTTTCCCAAAGGTATTTGCCCGAAAGTGAACGTCATAGCGTGACTGGAGTACAAACTCACTTACTACGAATCCGCAGTCCATCACTTTAACCATTACACCACAAGGACACCCCCATAGGATTAGTGAATACAGAATAAAGATATAGTCCAATGATAGTATTGGCTAATGACAAACCAACGATATGAGAGAAAATAGAGATATATTCTCAGGAAAAAGTATATACAATAGAGAGATTATTAGTCAACAAGAACATAGGATTAGTGAATACGGAATAAAGATCTAGTCCAACGATAGTATTTGCTGAGGACAAACCACGATATGAGAGGAAATAGAGATATATTCTCAGAAAAAAGTATATACAATAGAGAGACTATTAGTAGACAAGAACATAGGATTAGTCAATACAGAATAAAGATATAGTCCAATGATAGTATTGGCTTCCGTTATTATGGTAGCAAGTAAGGTGATCTTGTATGATCTCCAATGCTCTAATACTATTCCTATAAGAAGCTGCTCTTCACCTTCTAGTCTGCCCTGGTAATAGTAGCAACTGCTATATATGGCAGATGGACTAGTTCATTGTGTGGAAAAAGGTGGGTGATATCCAACACTTACTCAATGTTGACCTCAGTCATGTTTGTTGAAGACCTCCTTCTCTTGGAATCTCTAAAGCGGCTTAAAAACACATTATCTCTATACATTTACTGAAGCATTTCAAGTGCTTGTCATAGAGTTTTCTCAACTAGATTCCGTGTTCATCATTCATCATTCATTCCTCAGTGAACAAACTGACAAAGAGATATAAACAAAAACATATTCTCCAAAGATATCATAACTAGCCCATTGATCTAGTGGGCAGAGTGTTCACCAATAACGCAGGAGTTCAATCCCTGGTTGAGTAATATGAAAGACACAAAAATAGTACTTGATCCCTCCTTGCTTAATTATCAACTTTATAAGGTGAGGATCAAGGGTAAAGTGGAGCAATCCAGGGAAAGGAGTAATGCCCTCCCCTACATCTTGATGTAGTAGCTATTGAAAAGGGAGCCTTTTGGTTGCTCTCAACTATGGTTACCAACTGCACTTGCTTGATATGATGATACAATTCATTTATCCCACTTTTGGTCATAGCTCATAAAGTACAGTCATGTTATTTTAAAGACACACCTCATACATATATATATATTTATATATATACTCCATATATACATATATATATATATATATATATATGGAGAAATGGTAGATTTTGATAAATCTGACAAGATAATAAAAATAAGTGGAAATGTGGATAAACCAACACTGACAATGGATTCAGCAATATTTCATTCTTTATGTAAAGAAGAACTTCCTCAGAATGAAGAAGGGTTTTTCTAAAGTTTAACCATTGAGGAAATAAATAAATAAAATAAAGATAAAAATATAATTGGAGGGAAGGGTCAAAAGAAGAGTGACAGAAAAGGAAAGAAAGGGAGGTATATAGATATATCTTAGAGTGATGGCATCAGGGGTTATTGGTTTTGACTATAGCCATCTTGACAGATGGCCAAAGCTAGGCACCTGAGGGGAAGGCTACATATAATGGCTGAATCCATTGTCAGGGTTGGTTTATCCACTTTTTCACTTATTTCTATCATATATATATATATATATATATATATATATATATTCTGTACATATATATATATTTTTATCATATGCATATACATGGCTCATTAAATAATTTTCCAGACTTTTTTCATATGGGCACTTTTATTGATAGTCCACTCATGAAACTCTAGTCCCCTTCGAAGTAATCTCCTCTGGCTGCAATGCACTTGTTGTACCATTCCAACAACTTCTGGAAGGCCCCATGGAAGTCCTCTTGTGTGAGCCTGTCAATGACCTTTATCACAGCCTCTTTCATCTCCTCAATTGTCTCATAACAACAGCCCCTAAGTTTTTTCCTTGAGCCAGGGAATAACCAAAAGTCACAGAGAACAAGGTCTGGACTATTGGGAGGCTGACGAACTGACTTGATGCCCATCTTGGTCAAATAGTCTGTGACAAGGATGGAATTGTGGACTGGTGCACTGTCCTAGTGGAAATGCCACTGAGCCGATTTGAAGAGTGCTGGCCTCTTCTGATGGAAACTCTTCCTGAACTCCCTTAAAACCTCAACATAGTATTCCTTGTTGACTCTCTGTCCAGTGGGAACCCAGTGCATGTAGATCATGCCAGTGCTGTCAAAAAAAGGGATTATCAAAAGTTTGTGGGTGGATTTGCTCTGTCTGGCGTTCTTGGGTCTGGGAGAGTCAGCATGCTCCCACTGGGAACTCTGTCTCTTGGTTTCTGGGTCATAGCAGTAGATCCAGTTTTCATCGCAGCTCACCAGAGCACCAAGAACTGCAGGATCTGAATTGATCAGCTCAACTATCTCCCTGCTGTAATGACAACATCTCTTTTTCTGATTTTCTCTGAGCACCCTTAGGACAAACTTCGCTCAAATCTTCCGCATATTCAGTTCCTCGCTTATAATTGTGTGTACAGTTCCCACGCTGACATCAAACTGTGCACTTATTGTCTCTATAGACACACGACGGTCCTTATCCATGAAATTCTTTATTTGGCCAATCAACTCTGGTGTTCTAATTTCCTTACTCCTTCCACACCTCTTATCACCCCTCACAGACTCCCTGCCTTCTTTGAATCTCTTATGCTACTCAAAAACTGATGCTCGATTCATGCAAGATGGTTGAAAAGCAGTGTGAAGCATTCCATACATTTCTGTGGCATTTTTTCCAAGTTTGAAACAGAATTTTATTGCATGCCATTCTTCTAAAGTGTCCTCACATCCAGATTGCATTTTTGAAATTCATCAGCTGTGACAATCAGTCTTTAGTAGGGTGTATTCCAATTCCTTCTGTAGCTGTTGATTTGAACCTGAAATCATAAAAATTGGTCAATCATCTCATAAGATGTATAGCAATAATGTAGTGAATTTTCAAGAGTCTAATTAAATGCCTGTACAAAACAGTCCAGAATCTTATTGAAGGCACCTCATATATATATATATTCAATACATATATATATATATATATATATATATATATATATTCTTTACATATATATATATATATATATATATATATATTCTATTTATATATATATATATCCTCTCTCTCTCACTCTCTCTCTCTCTCTATATATATATATATTTATTTATGCTCTCTCTTTCAATATATATATATATATATAAAATCAGATGAAATGCAAATTTTATCTTAGACAGTTCACCAAAAAACAAATATCAAGTGAATCAAGAAAAAGTTAGCATGCCTAAGCACTAAATTCTAAAAAAGGGAGGGAAACCTAATAATTCTAAAGCAAAGCCATATTATATATTTATGAACAAGAAATGAATAAATAACACTTTGAACTGTAAGGCATCCTCTACTTTTGAATGATCCCAGAATCATCACAGCAAAGACTTACCTGAGTCTATGCCGAAATAAGAACGACACATTTAAAGCTTCATGATATCTCTGGTCCTCTCTTGCCAGTAGTGATATAAGCAATCAATATATGTTAACTGTAAGAAACAAATTTGATAATCTACAGGAGACATCTAAAACATATACTCCAAATGAAGAATATAAAAACTTTGTTATTGCCTACATGGAAACTGCAATCAAGTGCATACCAACTGAACTAAGAGCCAAATGTAGAATTCCCTGAGAGTTCAAAGTCATTAGAGAAAAATGAAATAGCATGAAAAAAGCATCCTTACTAAAAAAAAAAACCCAAAAAACAAACCAGAAAACACCAATGTGCAGAAACTTAGGAAAGCTCAAAAAGAACTAACATCTAGAATACATTCAAGGCCAACTAAATAAAATCAGAAATTCAGAAGAGGTTAGCCAATTAGGAATAGTCAATTAGGATAGCCAATTAGGAATAGACTTGCTGACAAATGAGCTAAAAAAAGCACCTTTAGAGCAAAAGTAAAAACTGTCAACCAAGAAGAAAGACATTGAAAGTGGAAAGAACATTCGAAGAACCAGCAAGAAAACCTTCCAGAAACCGACGATAAACTTACCGAAAAAATTATTAAAAACCAACTTGACATCAAACTAAAATAGCTTATGGAGGAAGAACTTGAAGCAGTATTGAAAAGAATTATAAGTAGGTAAGCTGCAGGCTGTAATGTTGCCTCGCTGACATGGCACCATCTTGAACATCAATAGGTGTTACATTTCTCAAATATGAAAAGTTTATTAACTGATTGTAACATTTCATACAACAGTTGTCATCCAAAACAAAAGAGAAAGAAAGAATTTTGCTGTTACATAGGAACACGGTGGGGGGGATTCATTGGTTGTAGACAAAAATAAAATACCAGCCTTCACCTCACAGTGCTGGAATTCCTGAACTCATCCAAATGTTGTGAGCTATATTGAACAAGTCCTGTAAGCAAAATCCAACAAAGCAGCAGCTGGACGGACACCTACCACCCATCAAGGAAAACCATCCAAGTAAGATGAACCAGACATGTGGGACTGCAGTAAAAATAGGGATGAGCTCATAAGCAATATACTCCTGTGGACTCCTGCACATGGATGAGCAAAGGTTGGATGACTAGCTAGAACATATCTATACCAGCTCTATGCTGATACAGGATGTAGCCTAGATGACCTGCTAGGGGCGATGGATGATAGAGACAGATGGAGAGAGAGGTTCAGGGAAATCTGTGCAAGCAGCGCAACATGATGATGATGATTCATATGTATAATATATGTATATATATATATTAGATATATATTTATATATATAAACATATATATATATATTTATATATATGAATATATATATATATATATATTTATAAATATTTCCAATTCCCACACACATATATATATATATATACATATATATATATTTATATCGTACTGCTCATAAGTATAGCCTAAACAATATTTTTATAAAAAGTAAATTTACTTTTAAAACAAAGATACCAAAATTTTTATCATCTCTAAAAGAATATTTTTACTATCAAATTGGCTATCATCATCATCATCATCATCATGTCGTGCCGCAAGCACGGATATCCCAGACCATCTCCCGCCACTTCTCCCTATCGTTTATTGACTCTGGCAGGTCTTCAGGGCTACATCTCATATCCTCACACAGTTGCTGTATGTATGTTCGAGCTGGTCGTCCTGCTTTTGCTTGGCCATATGTGGGGTTCCATAGGAGTACATCACTTATGAGCTTGTCCCTGCTTCTCTAGCAGTGTCCTGCATGTCTGGTTCATCTAACTTGGATAGTTTTCATGATGGGAGGCAGATGGCCGTATATTAGGTGCCTTGTTGGGTGTTGCTCCCAGGACTTGTTCAATATTGCTCGCAACATTCTTGTGAAATTGCCGTCTAGCTTCTTCTCCAGCTGTTTAGTTAGTGTCCAAGTAGTGCATCCATACAGCTGTATCAATACGACCACTGCCTGGAAGAAACTGCGTTTCATTTTATTGGTCAGGTCTGATTTCCATATGATCAATAGCCAATTGATAGCTGTCAATGCCTTCTTTAGCCGTGTGTCGATGTCTTTTTTGGTTGATGAGACACTGCTTCCTAGGTAGGTGAATTTGTCTACCAGTTTCAGAGAGGTCCTGTCTAGTGTGGAGATGTCTGGCTATAATTAGATATTATTGGCCAAATGAGTAGAGTATTAGCCAGTGGTCCACAAGGCTGGAGTTCAATTACTGGTCGAGTCATACCAAAGACTCAAAAAATATTACTTTTTGCAGCCTTGCTTAACTCTCAGCATTATAATGTAAGGATCAAGGATAAAGTGGAGCAATCCTGGGAATGAAGTAGAGCCCTCCCCTACACCTTGGTGTAGTAGCTATTGAAAAAGGAGTCTTTTGGTCACCCTGAACTAAGGTCACCAACTTTACTTTTCTATTTATTGACTATCACTTATTCCTATTTTTGGATATCAAGTTTCATTGCTGTAGAGTTTGGTAATAAATAATACCTAATAATATATATAGAGGGGTATTTATTTTTGGACAACTAATTATTCATATTTTTGGTTATATAATTTCATTGCTGTAGATTTGGGTAAGAAATAATTTGTAATGACCCATTAATTATCAATGGAACACTTTTTCTATTACTACCATATTTATGGTTCTAATTATTTGTTAGTAAGAAAAACATCCTTAGTTTATTTATATTTGTGGTAGAAATGAGTTGACTAAACTCATTTCTATGTCTAATTATTAGGTAAACACATTTCTATGACTGATAATCAGCTAATCACATTTCTATGACTGATAATCAGCCAAACACATTTTTATGACTGATAATCAGCTAATCACATTTCTATGACTGATAATCAGCTAAACACATTTCTATGACTGATAATCAGCTAAACACATTTCTATGACTGATAATCAGCTAAACACATTTTTATGACTAATGATTAATGCGAGGTGCCCGTGGTGTAATTGTTATCGTCGTAGGAAATGAACACGGCGACACGAGTTCAAATCCTGGACGAGACTGGCTGCATTTCACATAGCACTAATACCCTTGGGAAAGGTATGAATCCAATTATTCTCCCTCCAGCTATGGGTAAATAGTAGGACAGACTAGGTTTTTCAGCCTTGGTTAGGCAACTAGTCTAGGAGAAGGAAAACTCTGAATTAAAACCTGTTAAACTCCGCTTAAAAATTGACCTTGTGTCATATCCTGCCTGAGCGGAGGGGTTGGTAAATAGGATGATTAATCTGACATGCTTCTGTAACTTACTCATGATCAACTAAACACATTTTTTGACTAAAACATAACAAAACACATTTCTTTGACTAAATTAACTAAACATGTTCTAACTGATATTTAACTACATACATTTCTCTAACTAAATTGAACAAATGGCTATAACAAACATATAATTAGCAAAAAAAAAAAATTCTATTTCTAATTAATAATTGATAAAAGACATTTCTTTTGCCAATTAAAAACTAAACACTTTTCTAATACTAATAATCAAACAAAGATATTTCTCTGACTGATTCATTATTAATTAAAGATATTTCTATTACTAAATATCATCTAAGCACATGTCTGTTAATATTAATCAGATATCTAAATTTATATTACTAAATTAAGTAAACAAATACCTATGACTAATAATTAACATGATAATTATTAATATTATTATGGTAATTATCATTATTATTATTTTAATTAATAATAATCAACATTAGAAGTATTAAGGCTTATATGTAAATTATTGATATCAATATGTCAATTATCATTAATAACAGAATTATAATTATTTTTATAAGTAGGGATTATCAAAACACAATATCCATTACAGAAAATAAGGCCAAATATTTCAATTACTTAATTAACTAAAGACATTTCTCTTATTAAATTAAATAAATGTCTATGGCTAACCTCTAATCATCTAAACATATTTCTGTTACTAACTGATATTTAATTAAACACATTCTAATTAACAGCGATTAACTAAACACTTTTCTATAACCATACTGACTTAACTCATTTTTAAAATGAAAATGAACAAATGTATTTGACTGATTCATAATTAACTAAGTATAATTATGTCACTCGTTTATGATCATTTAAACACATTTCTATGACTTATAATTTATTAAACACATTTCTTATCACATTCCTATGACTAATAATTAAACACATTTCTAAGCAAATTTTTATGACTAATAATTAAACACATTTCTTGGGCTAATAATTAATGAAACACATTTCTAAACACATTTCTTTGACTGATAATCAATTAAGCATATTTTTATGGCTAATAATTAATGAAACACATTTCTAAATCCATTTCTATGACAAATGTGATAATTAAACACGTTTCTATGACTAATAATCTATTAAAAACATTTCTTATCACATTTCTGATTTATTATTAATTAAACACATTTCTATGACTAATAATTTATCAAACGCATTTCTAAATACATTTCTATGACTAATATTTAAACACATTTCTAAACACATTTCTTTGACAAATAATTAATTAAGCCTATTTCAATTGGCTAATAGTTAATTAAACACATTTCTAAACCCATTTCTGACAAATGCTTGAATTAAACATGTTTCTATGACTAATAATTTATCAAAAACATTTCTTATCCCTTTTCCATGATCAATTCTTAATTAAACACGTTTCTATGACTAATAATTTATCAAACGCATTTCTAAACACATTTTTATGACAAATTACTAAACACATTTCTAAACACATTTCTTTAACTGATAATAAATTTAGCGTATTTCTATGGCTAATATTGAATGAAACAACTTTCTAAACACATTTATATGATAAATAATTAATTAAACACATTTCTATGACTACTAATTAATTAATCACATTTCTAAACACATTTCTATGACAAATGTTTGATTAAACATATTTCTATGATTAATAAACAATTAATCACATTTCTAACCACATTTCTATGATTAATATTTAATAAACATATTTCTATCACTAATAATTAATTAAACTCATTTCTAAACACATTTATATGACTAATAATTAAATACCTTTTTGAACTGAACAAATTGAAATAAGCAAGAAATCATTCTGGAAAGATGTTTGTTATACATTAACATGCATCTAAAATTTCTCCCAAGAATGCAGCATTCAATGAATTTCTTTTTTTGTTTTTGTTTTTCTTTTGAATGGTTTTGGTTAAAATGGAACATCATGAACTGTCTGTAATGACAGAAAGAGATGACAGTCATGAAGACATGAATTTTTATTTATATAAATGATCTAATTTCCCTTCTCTCCACCCACCTCTGCCTTTCAGGTCACAATTTTTAAGACAAGATTTTATTCTCATGACTCACAAGCTACATTCCTAAGCTAACATATATTTAAAAAAAAACAGGAAAGGGTTAAATGAAGACAAAAAAGAAAGGTTAACATATAAAGCCTTAAAAAATTTCAAAGAAGCAACAATTTTTAGCTCTGAAATAGAAAGACAAACTTGTGTTGAAAAATGTTTTTGTCAAATAGGTGTAAATAGAGGAAAACTTGTTATGATTTGCTGATGTGTCAACAGATTGCACTAGGCATGAACCCAAAATTCCTTTCACTGCATGCCATGAAAATATTTTTTTCTTGAATAAAGACCAGTCTTGTTCACATATCAATAAAAGTCAATTTAGCATACAAACAAAAATTCTTGTAAAACAGAAATGTTGGGTGGTTGGTTGGCTGGTTAGTTTTGTACCACATCAAACTTTATTGGTTTATTAAATATCAAAGTAAGTATTTTAAATTTATTTTGCAAGTAATTAAAAAATTTCTATTAACTATTATTATTTAACAATAATTTGTGGAGAATTATAATTCTTCAAGTAACCATACCTATCTAATACAAATAATTTGTATACAATTTTTTAGTTTCAAGTATTCCTATTTAATACAAATAATTTCTACGCAATTGCATAGTTTTAAGTATTCCTATCTAAAAGAAAAAAATATATACAATTACATGGTTTCAAGTATTCTTATCAAATATAAATAATGACTATACAGTGGTAAGGTTTCAAGTATTCCTATCTAATACAAATAATTTGTATGCAATTACTTGATTTCAAGTATTCCTATCTAATACAAATAAGTTGCATACTATAATAATGTTTTGAGTATTCCTAATACAAAAAATCATTATACTGTCATGTATTTCTAGCTAACACCAATAATTTTCCAGTAAATTAATATAGCTCATAAAAATGTTAGTATCTCGAGGAGTTCAAATAACTTCCTATTTAATAATAATTTGAATAAAATAATATGGATTCCAGTAATCCTATCAAATACATATAATACTTATATGGGCATAAGATTTCAATTATTCCTATCAATTAAAAATAATTTGTATACCACCATATGATTTCAAGTATTCCTCTCCAATAATAATTTGTATACCACCATATAGTTTTAAGTATTCTTCTCCAATAATAATTTGTATACCACTATATAGTTTTAAGTATTCCTCTCCGATAATAATTTTTCTACCACCATATAGTTTTAAGTATTCCTCTCCAATAATAATTTGTATACCACCATATAGTTTTAAGTATTCTTCTCCAATAATAATTTGTATACCACTATATAGTTTTAAGTATTCCTCTCCAATAATAATTTTTATACCACCATATAGTTTTAAGTATTCCTCTCCAATAATAATTTGTATACCACCATATGGTTTTAAGTATTCCTCTCCAATAATAATTTGTATACCACCATATGGTTTCAAGTATTCTTCTCCAATAATAATATGTATATCACCATATGGTTTTAAGTATTCCTCTCCAATAATAATTTGTATACCACCATATGATTTCAAGTATTCCTCTCCAATAATAATTTGTATACCACCATATGGTTTTAAGTATTCCTCTCCAATAATAATTTGTATACCACCATATAGTTTTAAGTATTCCTCTCCAATAATAATTTGTATACCATCATATAGTTTTAAGTATTCCTCTCCAATAATAATTTGTATACCACCATATGGTTTTAAGTATTCCTCTCCAATAATAATTTGTATACCACCATATAGTTTTAAGTATTCCTCTCCAATAATAATTTGTATACCACCATATGATTTTAAGTATTCCTCTCCAATAATAATTTGTATACCACCATATAGTTTTAAGTATTCCTCTCCAATAATAATTTGGATACCACCATATGGTTTTAAGTATTCCTCTCCAATAATAATTTGTATACCACCATATGATTTCAAGTATTCCTCTCCAATAATAATTTGTATACCACCATATAGTTTTAAGTATTCCTCTCCAATAATAATTTGTATACCACCATATAGTTTTAAGTATTCCTCTCCAATAATAATTTGTATACCACCATATGATTTTAAGTATTCCTCTCCAATAATAGATTGTATACCATGATATGGTTTTAAGTATTCCTCTCTAATAATAATTTGTATACTACCATATGATTTTAAGTATTCCTCTTCAATAATAGATTGTATACCATGGTATGATTTTAATTATTCCTCTCTAATAATAATTTGTATACCACCATATGGTTTTTAGTATTCCTCTCTAAAAATAATTTACAAATTATTACGATTATTATTATATTATATTTATATTATCATTATTATTATAATAATTTGTATACCACCATAAGTTTTCAAGTATTCCTCTCTAATAATAATTTGTATACCACCCTAAGTTTTCAAGTATTCCTCTCTAATAATGATTTGTATATCACGATATGGTTTCAAGTATTCCTTTCTAATAATGATTTGTATACCACCCTAAGTTTTCAAGTATTCCTCTCTAATAATGATTTGTATATCACGATATGGTTTCAAGTATTCCTTTCTAATAATATTTTGTATACCACCATAAGGTTTCAAGTATTCCTTTCAATTACAAATAATTTGTGCATAGTTGTATGGTTGTAAGTATTCCTATCTAATACTAAAACAAAACTAAAACTAACAAGCAAAACTTCAGAACACTATGTCAAAGATGATTAAATTGCTTTTATGACATGTCAACTCTTTTTGGGTTATTCAATGCTAAAATCAGTCTTTCTCTTTCAAGTAGCCAAATAGATAATCCAATAAAAATAATAATAATTCATAAACCTTCAAGTTAGGGTAAATAATTTTTACAGTCATGTAATTTCAAGTAACTTATTCAAATTTTATAATAATGAGTGCAAGAAGTGTATAAGATGAGTAAGAAAGGTGATCCACTGGGAATTATGCAAGAAGTTTAAATTTGACCATAGGAACAATTAGTACAATCCGGAATTCCTCCTGGAGATAGATTGGTTTCATTGGTTTCTTTGTTTAACGGCATATCAACCTTCTTGGGTTATTGAATGCCGTTCTATCCTTCTAGAAGAACAGTAATTGAACTATCTAACCCTTTAGCTTGGAGGATAAGGGGTTTCATACATTTCCTAAGGGTATTTGTCTGGAAAGTGAACATAATAGTGTGACTGGACTTTGAACTCACTTACTACAATTCTGCTGTTCAGTGCTTTAACCTCCAGTACACTTTGGAGTAGTAGCTATTGAAAAGGAAGCCTTCAGGTCACCCTCGACAACTTTTATATGTTAAAAATATTGTAATCATTTTCTTGATTTTAAACTGATAAAATTAATAATCTATTTTTTTGATTACAACCAATGATAGAAAAAAAATAATATCAGATAATTTTTATATATCTTTAATCACTTTATCTGGCACCTTACAAGACAGTAAGAAAGCTAAGTTTTATGATGTTGGAAACAATTCCTCATTGCCACTTTTATAATGTCCCTTCAGGGGGTAATTTTAGCCGACACTTAATAATCTCTTCACTTTTGTACAATGATGAATATCAAGTATGGGATGCTGATGCAATACGTAGGGAATATTTACTCAAAATGCTACACTACATACCCCATCAGACCTCTGTCTAACCGAATTATATATTTACTATTTCTAGTCATGTGACTCCAGTAGCACAACCAATTTCAACAGTTGTGTTTGTTGCCTGGAGATCCTTGTTTGACCCACACAGGTCAGTTACAGCACATTTGTTGACATAACACTACGTAATAAAAATGATCACGTGAACTATGATGGTGGTTTTTTTTATACCTTCTGCCATATATATATATATATTTTTTTTCATCATACAATGTGTGAAAGCATGTGCAATACCCTAGCCTCATCAGCTGCCAACCAGAGAGATAACTCAGTTTCGGTAGCTCAAGGCGGTACTGCCATATATATATATATATATATATATAAGTTACCAGACCATAGTTGAGGGCAACCCAAAGGCTCCTTTTTCAATAGCTACTGCACCAAGGTGTAGAGGAGGGTGCTACTCTTTTCCCAAGATTGCTCTACTTACTTTTGATCCATACCTTATAATGCTGAGTGTAAAGCAAGGAGGTATCAAGTATTATTTTTTAGACTTTAGTATGATGATTGGAGATTGAACTCTAGTCTCCCAGACCATTGGCTAACACTCTATCTACTATGCCAATGGGCTAGTATATATATTTATATATATATGTATGTTTACTCACCTGCTCTTTTGGCTTTGGTGGTAGAATATGCCGACTGTATCTACAGCAATATTCTACTATGGACTCCTACACATGGACACACTAGTGCTGGCTAACATATAAAGGCATACATTTATCAGCTATGTACAAACACCATATGCAGTCTAGATGATTTGCCAGGAGCAAGGAATGATAGGGATGGATGGAATGAAAGAGTCAAAGAACTTATTGTTATCAGAACAACTGGATGATAAAGAATGCAGATATATCTATCTATCTATCTATCATGTCATGCTATGAGCACAGATCTCCCTGACACTCTCTTGCCACCCCTCCTTATCATCCATTGCTTCCAGCAGGTCCTCAGGGCTACATCCCGTATTGGCACAAAGCTGCTGTATGTAGGTTCGAGCTGGTCATCCTGCCTTGGCTCGTCCATGTGAAGGGGTCCACAGGAGGACATCACTTATGAGCTCGTCCCTACTTCACCAGCAGTGTCCTGCATGTCTGGTTCGTCTAATATTGATAGTTTTGGAGATGGGTGGTAGGTGGTCGTACAGCTGCTGCTTTGTGAGGTGCTGCCTCCAAGACTTTTTCAATATTGCTCGCAGCATTATTGTGTATTATTATGTATATAGAATGCTCAATATTGGTGATAGAGCATTTATAAATTTAAAAAAATATAAAGTGTCTGTTATTTAGCCGGAATGAGAAGGCAATAACCCTTGTTTATAAAAATATATAGGTAAAGTTGGTGACCTTTGTTGAGGGTGACCTGAAGGCTCCCTTTCAATAGCTACCACACCAAGGCATAGAGAAGAGTGCTACTCCTTTCCCTAATAATTAAAGTTGGCGATTGGAGTCGAGGTTACCCCGAAGGCTCTCTTTTCGATAACTACTACAACAAGGTGTAGAGAAGGGCGGTACTCCTCTCCCTGATAAGTAAAATTGGCGACTGCTGTCGAGGGTGACCTGAAGGCTCCCTTTTCAATAACTACTATCCCAAGGTGTAGGGAATATTGCTATTCCTTTCCTTGATGAGTAAAGTTGGCATCTGTAGTTGAGAGTGACCTGAAGGCTCCCTTTTCGATAGCTACTACACCAAGAGGTAGGGAAGGGCGCTACTCCTCTTCCTGATAAGTAAAGTTGGCGACAGTAGTCAAGGGTGACCCGAAACCTCCCTTTTTGATAGCTACTACACCAAGGTGTAGAGGATGGCACTAATCCTTTCCCTGGATTGCTCCACTTTATTCTTGATCCGTACCTCATAATGCTGAGTGTTAAGCAAGGCGGCATCAAGTACCATTTTTTGAGTCTTTGGTATGACTCGACCTGAGATTGAACCCAGGTCCCCCTCTAACCATTATCTTTTTATTGCTACAAAAGTTGAAATGTTCTGGGTGAGAGAGAGAGAGAGACACACACACACAGTTGATCTGTTATGATTGACGCCATATTGCATATTCAGTGCCTTGCTTCTTTCATGGGAGGTTTGATACAGAGCCGGGATCTCAACCTGGGAGCTGCCGTCTCCATGTGCACGTGCCCAGACCAACTGACAGTCTACTTCGCTGACTGCTGATTCTGTGACTGATAGGTAACTCCTTGACTGACTACTAGAAGTCATTATATAAGTTTCTGACGCCCACACATTTTCTTCCGGTACAATTCATAAGATTCATTTCCATTGTCCTTTGCTTACTTTACGACACAGCTATATATCTTGTTCATAAAATCCATAATAACTAGCTGTCAAAGGTCAATATGTAACAAGTCAACAATTTTTGGCTTTGTCAGTCAGATTGTCAATGATGCAAATATCAGAGGAAGAAGTTTCTTCATAGTGGGTATCCCATTACATATTGTTGTGTGAGGCATGATGGAAAGGGTAATCTAGCTTTTGTGAATTTAACAGATTAAAGTGTCAGAGTATATATATATATATATATATAGCTTGAATGATGTTGGTAGTTTTTAGCGAGAAGAATATTTGTGTTTTTAGCGAGGAAAGGTTGTAACGTGCGTGTGTGTGTTTACGTTGAGTTGTTTCCTCGCTAAGTTTGTAATTGTTAATAAGGAAGGAGGAAGAGGAAGTAAGAAGAAGAAGATGCTGTTAGTTTTTACATAAAGGTTTTATTGGCAGCATGGAATATTGGGTGTGTGTTTGTGCTGCAAGCCTCGTGGAAAAGGAAATAAGTAAGGAGACTGAATGGAGTTATGGGAGAGTGGAGAAGGTATTTTTGCAGCTAAATGCCTGTGCGAAAAGTGTAGTTGTTTTTAGGCATTGTTGAATGTGTGAAGAAGTTATGTTCGCTGTATGGAGCAAAAGTCAGGTTTGCTGTTTGAGGAAATAAACTTTGGAGTCACCGTGAGTTTTGTGTGTCTGGTGGTTTTGGGGGGAGAGGCGTGCGTGTCTCCATTAATGTTGCCCAGAGGTAAAATGAGAGCTAGGTGCTGGGAGCGGGATTAGGTATCGCATCGACATAGCCAATTTTGGTGGTGACATAAAGCTGTTCCTGTGTGTGGCGTATTGAATGCATCGAATTCATATTCAACTGGGATTCCTTGTTCTAAGAGAAAATAGACGCAAGGTATCCATAAATTAGATAGGTTCCCTCATGTGCGCATGCTGCTGCTGCTATTGAAGAACCGCCAGGGAGACGTCTGCACTGGACGGCGTTGTTCAGCCAGAGACTGTGTTTGGCATCTTACCCAACTTCTGCTGCCCGGAAAGGAGGTCCTGAGAAAAGAGTAGAGGTCATCCTGATTGGGTGAAATTATGCGTCGAATTAAATTGCGCGCCAAAACTTCCTCTCTCTATATATATATATATTCATAAATATGACAAATTACATTATATAAAGTACGTAAAGTTGGCGACCTTAGTAGAAGGTGACCTGAAGACTCCCTTTTCAATAGCGACTATAGCGTGGTATAGGGGAGGATGCTACTACATTCGCTGAATTGATCCCCTTTACTCTTGATCCGTATCTTATAATTCTGAGAATTAAGCAAGGCAGCATCAAGTATCATTTTTTGATACTTTGGTATAACTCGACCTGGGATTGAACCCCGATCTCTACTCATAAACAAGTTGGTCCGATGTTCGCATAAGACAGGGACTGACAGTCACCAAACATTGTTAACTACCTGTCTATACAATTTTAACTTAGATCTATCTATCTATCTATCTACACACACACACACACACACACAGAGTATCACCCATAAATGAATGTACCTCTGCCAATTTTTAAAAATAAAATATCAATTTTTTCTAAAAGAAATATACCAGAATCTTATTATTTTCATTGTAATTACCAAACTCTACAAAACTGAATCTCAAAAACCAAGAATAAAATTGCATTACTATATATATATATATATATATATTGGTGCAAAGAGTCCGTATATTCAACGCATGGACTGTATACCTTAAATCTTTTTCCTGGATAAGTAATTTTGTATGATATAAAATCAATTATTGATAATTTTCACTATTCTCTTTGTACTTGTATATTTTTACCATTTGATTTCTTTATTACTTAAGATTACTATTATAAGTGATATTATTTAGAGATTATCAGAAGATAAAATGCTCGTTGGTTTAGCAAGAAAAGACACAAGTAAAAGAAATGAATTTAGTACCTTGTCTTTTGCCTTTGTGTTGGAATCATGAGAGACAGAACATAAGACAAGGTGGGTGAAGCAGAGACAGTCAAAGAAAAGCAAAAATATTTTTGCTTATGTTCTCACCATGGTCAAAAAAGGTTTTGGCTTTGGGCTTCCCTGTTTTATTATTCCCTTTAAGGTGGGTACATGAAAAAGAGAGACAAGATATAATAGTGAGTGGGTGAAACAGAGGCAGTCACAGAAAAGCAAAAATATTTTTGTTTGCATTATAGTCATTGTTAGAAAAAGTAGTGGCTTTAATCTTCCCGGTTTTATTTTTCTCTTCAAGCTAATTTCAGGAAAAAAGAGACAAAATAATATAGTGAAGTACTCACTGAAAGAAAATCACCAAAAAGTAGAAATTCTTTCGCTGGATTTCCTGCTAAAGAAGGAAATTACTAAATAAGTAATTGATACTTATCAAAAAGTGAACAGACAGACAGATGCTTCTCTTGCCGT
>OY757943.1:41894453-41976953 GCA_963585895.1 Sepioteuthis lessoniana
AAAGACTTTAAAAATGGTCCTTCATACCTCCTTGTTTAACACTCAACATTATAAGGTACGTATCGAGGGTAAAGTGGAGCAATCTAGGAAAAGAAGTACCGCCATCCCCTACACCTCGGTGTAGTAGCTGTTGAAAAGGGAGACTTCTGGTCACCCTCGACTACGGTCGCCAACTTTAAATACTTTATTACTATCTTATTTTGCCCAGCCGGCTGGGGCTGTTGAATACTCCGACTGTTTCTCCGTAGAGGGGTGAGACCCCACAACGAGTATCCTGGATATGACACTAAACAATCTGATGGTGAGGTGCCTATAATACTGGAGCTTTAGGGAAAGCAGAGTACCTCTTCAATGCCATTACTCCGAAGTCCACTCAGGCCTGGAGTGGTAGCACCTGTTAAGGGTCCTATCTATGGGTTAAATAGAACAAAACAATGGTTTCTTGAGTTTACTGGGTTTTTGCATTTAAAATGCGTCTTTATGCTAAACCGAATTGCTCGAAATAGAACTGTTTTGACTTCTAAACTGTGTACTAATGCTAAACTGAATTATCTGAAATAAACTGTTTTGAGATTAACTCCGTGTATTGCCCAGTCGGTTGGGGCTATAGAATACACCGACTGCACCTCTGCGGAGGGTTAAGACCCACCTACGACTGTCTTGGATATGACACTAAACAATCTGATGGTGAGGTTCCAGCGATGCAGGGGCTTTGGGGAATGCGGAGTACTCCTTCATTGACATTGCTCCCAGGACCAATCTGGCCCGGAATGGTAGCACCTGATAGGGTTCTGTCGATGGGTTAAATAGAACTAAACTGCATACTTATGCTAACCCGAATTGTTGGAATTAGAATGGTTTGACTAAACCGAATAGCTTGAAATAGAAATTTTTTGACAATTAAATTGCGTACTTACATTTAAATTGTGTACTGAACTGAATTTAAACTGAATTGTTTGAAATGGAACGGTTTTTGACATTGAAACTACTTTTGCTAAGCTGAATTATTTAATATAGAACTGTTTTGACATTTAACTGTGTGTAAACAAGATCTATACTTACACTAAACTGAATTGGCTTAATTAGAACTGTTTGACTAAACTGAATAACTTGAAATAGAAATGTTTTTGACAATTAAATTGTGTACTCATGCTAAACTGAATTGTTTGAAAAAGAACTGATTATTTGTATAAAAACGGATTTGGCATTAAATAACCTACATTACTGCATCTAAGAACCATCTAACAAGCCAGTTAATCTATTTTCCCCGTCTCTTCTGAATCTTATCACAGTTATAGATACATACGCCCCCAAAATTGCCATCTATCACTCAAACAAAATAACTCTATGGTATTTTTTGCTCTATTTCATTCTTAAAACTTATTTAAACTAACCCATCACCTACAAAAGAAATTGAGAGTGAAATAATACCATTGGATTGAGCAAGTTTTCTGCTAGAAAACATTTTTTATGTTACTATACGTTTATGTAATCTATGAACGAAAAGCCTACAACAGAAATAGGGAGTGAAATAAAACTATTGGATTGAGCAAGTTTTCTGCTAGAAAACATTTTTTATGTTACTATACGTTTATGTAATCTATGAACAAAAAGCCTACAACAGAAATAGGGAGTGAAATAAAACTATTGGATAGAGCAAGTTTTCTGCTAGAAAACATTTTTTATGTTACTATACGTTTATGTAATCTATGAACGAAAAGCCTACAACAGAAATAGGGAGTAAAATAAAACTATTGGATAGAGCAAGTTTTCTGCTAGAAAACATTTTTTATGTTACTATACGTTTATGTAATCTATGAACGAAAAGCCTACAACAGAAATAGGGAGTGAAATAAAACTATTGGATAGAGCAAGTTTTCTGCTAGAAAACATTTTTTATGTTACTATACGTTTATGTAATCTATGAACAAAAAGCCTACAACAGAAATAGGGAGTGAAATAAAACTATTGGATAGAGCAAGTTTTCTGCTAGAAAACATTTTTTATGTTACTATACGTTTTATGTAATCTATGAACAAAAAGCCTACAACAAAAATAGGGAGTGAAATAACACTATTGGATAGAGCAAGTTTTCAGCGAGAAAACATTTTTTATGTTACTATACGTTTATGTAATCAATGAACAAAAAGCCTACAACAGAAATAGGGAGTGAAATAAAACTATTGAAAAGAGCAAGTTTTCTGCAAGAAAACATTATTTTTTTATGTTAATAATGTAAGAATACAAATTAGTTTTAGGCGAGCAAATTGTAGTTGTGGGATCCATAAAATGTCTGTTCTTTGAATGGTTGATGATGCCATTGCCTTCTTTTCAGAACTAATTGTTGCAAGTAAGCTTTATGGTTAAAGTTGTTAGCTCTATACAATTCAGAGTTTTTCCTTCTCTCAGAGTGGTTCTCAAATCTGTTCCAAAATTTTTCTATGTCATGAGGGTGTCTGAAAAGTTAATATGATGATGTCATATCTGCTGTTGAGGACTTTTTTGACCAATGAAATCCAAGCATTTCAACACCAATGGAAGAATGGTATGGACTGCAAGGGGAACCACGTTGAAAAATAAACTTCATTTGATCAAATTCTATGAGAGTATCTTGGTCAATCTATGAACTTCTCAGTTGAATCTCATATAGTGTAGTCACTGATGACTGCTATATGGGCGACAGCTAACTATTGAATGGGGAGGTGCCTGTGGTGTACTGGTTATCATCATAGGAAAGGGATACTGTGACATAAGTTTAAATCATGGAAGAGGTTGATGATATTTCACATAACACTTATATACCCTTAGGAAAGGTCTAAATCCAAATATTCCCTAACCAGCTATGAGTAAATAGTAGAGCAGACTGGTTTCTGTAGACTTTGTTAGGTATCCAGTCTAGGAGAAGAAAAACTCTGAATTCAAATTTATTTGATGCCACTTAAAAATTGATCCTATGTCACATCCTGCCCCTGTAGAAGGGTTGTGTAAACAGAGACTATTGAATGGGGGAGGGAAAAACATGAAACACAACTCGTCTTAAGTGTGTGTACCTCTGTCACTTTATTCTCTCAATTCAGATTCTGCCACAGAGGAAGCAGGAAGAAATTGGTAATAGATACTGAACTAACATAAGAGCTAGATTCTTTGTTATTTTAGGAACCAATTCTTATTTCTTTGAGTTGTTCCTCCGTCTGTATTCACAGAAGCATTTGTCCCCTCATACCCCTGGCACCAAAAGAGAAAAATAAGCAGAGTTCTAAAATCCATCATCTTATATTGGGGTTCATAAAGCACTCCACCCACACTTCCTTGGCCAATTGCTGAGGACTTTGGCAATACCCAGTTTGGGATGTTAGATCGAGCAAATCTTTTTCCACCAAGCTCACTGAAGAAGATTTTGAACTTTTCAAATCGTCTGATGGCTTTTTTAATCACTTTTCCATTCACACTCCAGAATCATTTGCTAACAATGTTGCAATAGATAGTGGGGGAAGAGATGGCTTCATGCCTTTCCCAAGGATTATTGTACAAAGAGAAATGCAAACCGATTGTATTCATTTCCTGTGAGAGTAACCATTATACCAGCGGTGCTTTGAATATAAAACAAAATTTTAAAGTTTCTAGTTTTGGAGAGCAGGCGCCTGTGGCTGTAAAGAATTAGGGTATCAGGAATGAGGGGTGCAAGCAAAGTTGAATGGAAGATAGTTGTGGGCAGGGCCAGAAGTAATGAACAGATAGGGGCTGCACTGAGGGTAAGCCTGTGAGATAAGAGATGAACATAACAAAAAAGTTAAACAAAGATGTGTGAATGAGGAAAACAAACAAAATTCTGGAAAGATGCCTTGCTTGGGTTTTCATGTTAATTATTCTACAAACTGTGCCTGGCAAAGTGCCAACCATTCTCACTCTGAAGAATTGAGAATCGAGAGAATGGTCATCCGGGAGAAAGGAAAAGCATTTGTTCAACACAAGATAGAAAAAAAAAGAGGTAACATAATCACTCAATAACATTGATTATACAAGATACACATATAGATTTACATTCCCATTGGCCAAGTGGGTAGAGTGTTCGCTCATGGTCCAGGAGACCAGGGTTGAATCCCAGGTCGAGTCATACCAAAGACTCAAAAAATGTTACTTTATGCCTCCTTGCTCAAAACTAAAGATTATAAGGTATGAATCAAGGGTAAGTGGAGCAATCCAGGCAAAGGAGTAGCTAATGAAAAGGGAGCCTTTAGGCGGCTCTCGACTTCAGTCACCAACTTTATATATATATATATATACAAATATATCATCCATATATATGTGTTCAATAAAAACGTGCAAATTATATATAAGATACACATGCAAAATATATACCTGTATGTGTGATTTATAATAGGTACATATATGCATTGAATGGTTGGTTGGTTGGTTGGTTTTTATGGCATATCAACCCTTGTAGGTTACATAATTCCAGATTTTATTTTTACATACATATGAAATATATGTGATTTGAATATGTATATTTTTTGATAAATTTTTATTAAACAAGCCAGGGCTCATTTGCTTGCGCACAGTTAAATGGTTCCAAGTATTTCTATTTACTATTAATCATTTATTTGCACACAGTTAAATGGTTCCAAGTATTGCTATATAAAGTTGCCGACTATAGTCGAGGGTGACAAGAAGGCTCCCATTTCAATAGGTACAACTCTGAGGTGTAGGGGAGGGCACTACTCCTTTCCTTGGATTGCTCCACTTTACCCTTGATGCGTACCTTATATTGCTGAGTTTTAAGCAAGGGGGTATCAAGTACCATTTTTAAAGTCTTTGATATGACTTGACCTAGGATTGAACCCAGGTCTCCCAGACTATTGGCAAACACTTGCACCATAAAACCAAACTAAACCAAACCAAATCAAACCAAACCAAACTAAATTAAACCAAACCAAACCAAATCAAACCAAACCAAACTAAATCAAACCAAACCAAACCAAACAAAACCAAACTAAATTAAACAAAACCAAACTAAATCAACCCTAACCAAACCAAACCAAACCAAACTAAATTAAACCAAATTTGTTTAAGAACATATCAACCTTTGTTAGTTATCTAATTCTGAATAATTTATTTAATTCTAAAGTGCTGTGACTCTTTTTAACTCATAGCAGGGGTATAATGGGCTTCATTCTTTTCCTATGGGTACTCGTCCAAAAGAGAACATAACAGCTCATTTGCCCAGTCAGCTGGGGTCGTAGAATACACAGACTGCCCCTCTGCAGAGAGGTAAGACATCCAACTAACGAGTATCCAGGATATGACACTAAACAATCTGATGATGAAGTTCTAGTAATGTTGGGGCTTTGGGGAAGGCGAAGTACCCCTTCATTGCCATTGCTCCCAGTTCCACTCCGGCCCGGAATGGTAACACCTGATAAAGGCCCTATCTGTGAGTTAAATAGAACTAGCTGCATACTTATGCTAAACCGAATTGTTTGAATTAGAACCGTATGACTAAACTGAATAGCTTTAAATAGAAATGTTTTTCACAATTAAACTGTGTACTTACTGTGTGCTTATGCTAAACTGAATTGTTTGAAATGGAACTGTTTTTGACATTGAAACTTTACTTACACTAAACAGAGTTGTTTAATATAGAACTGTTTTTGACATTTAATGAAATCTGTTCTTTTATTAAACTGAATTAGCTGAATTAGAACTGTTTGAATAACTTGAAATACAAATGTTTTTGACATATAAACTGTGTACTCATACTAAACCGAATATTTTTAAATAGAACTGGCTATTTGCATAAAACTGGAATTGGCGTTAAATAACCCACAAAGGTTGATATGCCATAAAACCCAACCAACCAACCAACCAACCATAACAGCTCGATTGGACTTCAAAGTTACTCACTTTGAGGCTGAAGTCCAGCTTGTAAGTCATTACACCACAGGGACTCCCAAATGTACTTATCTATGTATATAAGTGACAATGTATATATGTATATACATATATGTGTGTGTATTTGGGCAGCATTTCTTCGTTAATTCATATTTGATTAAACAATATAGACATCCTTTGTCTACATATTTTTGTATTTATCCTTTCAAGTCGCTGCATCAATTTTATGGTATCCGGCAGGAATTGGTTAATCAACCTCCCATTATTAATTGGTTCCCAAGTACTTTTTGGTTGATCTTGAGCCATCATCAGGGGGTGTATATCACAAAAGTGGTGTGATCTTTGCATTGTACATCACTAATTTGTAAGTGTGGAGCATCTATTATTCATATTGGTGTGCTGTTGTGTTTTATTTTTAAACTGGTTCTGTGAGTAACAGCAGTAGGTAAAGACATTTAAGTACATTAGTACTGGATTCGAAATTGATTCTATTGAGTTCAGATAGTTTCTTTCTGATATGAAGCACTTCAAGAATTTGTAATTTTTTGTTTTTCTAATATTGTTGTGTTTTCAGTAAGAATTTTCTGAAACTCAGTTTTTGGGCAAAAATGTTTTTCAGATGTTGTGCAGTCAACTGGTATCAAAGAGATGCATAATGAGTTGTCTTGATAGGGTAGTTGAGGTTAAACTAATGTATATATTGTTATTTTCATAGATACAATCTCCTGAATTGATATCTAATGTTGATTTTTGCAAGTGATGTGACCTTTGCATGTACATTACTACTTTGCCAAAATAAATTCATGCTTATGCCTTTTGAAAAAGAATTACATCTTCTGTTCTCCTTACAGCTGTGAGTAAATGGTAGGTCAGATTGTACTCTTTGGCCTTGTTATAGTAACCAAAAGAAAAGAGAAAGAAAGCTTGACAGAAGAAAAAAAGAAAGAAAAACAGAAAGAAAAAAGGAAGAAAAAAGGAAGAAGAAAATAAAAGAAAGAAAGAAAGAAAGAAAAGAGGAAAGAGACAGTGAAAAAGTGTGAAAGAAAGGAAAAAAGAAAGAATGATCCAAAGGAAGAAAGAAAGAATGAATGAAAGGGAGAAAGAAAAATAAAAAAAGGAAAAAAAAAATATTGAGACTTAAGAAACTAAGGTAGGAAAAGAAGAAATAAGAAAATAAAAGAAATGAAACCTTGAAATTTGAAAAAGAAATTAATGGGAAAGATAAAAAAAGAGGAAGAACAGTGTGGAGAGAACATTGAGATTAAATTATATATATTTCTAACCTTTGACCTCTGGTAGGCACCTCTAAATATTTGCTTAGCCTTGTTCATATTAATTTGACCCTTCTGTCAACAAAAGGATGCAAGTAAATTTTTGTGTGAAATGGTTTGAATTCAGAATTTTTCCTTCTCCTAGATTGGTTACTATAACAAGGCCAAAGAGTACAATCTGACCTACCGTTTACTCACAGCTGTAAGGAGAACAGAAGATGTAATTCTTTTTCAAAAGGCATAAGCATGAAGCAAATTTACTACAAAAATATCGACTTTGTCTATCTAGTACCCATGCACTTTCATCATGATGTTGTTGTGCTGCAAGCACCGATCTCCCAAACCCTCTCTCACCACTAGTCTCTATCGTCCATGGCTCCCAGGAGGTCGTCAAGGCTATATCCTCTATCGGCACTGAGCTATTGTATATTTGTTACATACCCATAAAATACAGATGTGTGAAATAGACATAGGAAATCTAAAAACAAAACTTTACGAAATTGGTTCAGGTACAAAACTTTTATTTACCTTTTTGGGTTTAAAGGTTTTTCGACATGAGGAGAGAGAGACAATCTTTCTATGCTGACTGCTTTTACATTGTCAGCTCTAAACCCAACCAACGCGCGGCGTCCATAGCGCACAAAGTCGTCTGGCCTCGCCCAGCTCTGAAAGTCAACCTTCTTCCTCCGAGGCAAGAACTCAACTAACTGCTTTTTCTCAAATCTCAGCCCTCACTTCCGGTGCATGATGTCACCCAAATACCCTGGTCTCAATTCCTATCTGGGATTTTTATTTTGACATCTCTGAATGACACATTCTCTCTGCACACACGTGAACACCTGTGTTTATGTTGCACCTAACTAACCTATGTGCTAAGCGAAAGGTTCTCAGCTTAAGTAAACCGAAAGGCAAGATATATAAAATGAAATCCCTCCGCCATTATATTACATATTGGTTTAGCTGGTTGTCCTGCACTTTCTTGTCCATGTGAAGGGATCCACAGGAGTATATCGCTTATGAGTTCGTCCTTACTTCTCCATCAGTATCCCGCATGTCTGGTTCATCTAACTTGGATAGTCTTTGTAATGGATGTTGTTTGTAGGGTGTTACCTCCAGAGCTTATTAAATATTGCTCGCTGTATTCTTTAGAGCACATTATTTTTATTTCGTTTGATTCTAACGTAAAGATATAAAGTCTATAACAGATTTTATAGGTGCCCGTGGTGAAATGATTATCGTCGTAGGAAATGGACACGTTGACACGAGTTCAAATCCTTGACGAGACTGCATTTCACATAGCACTAATACCCTAGGGAAAGGTATGTATCCAATTATTCTCTCTCCAGCTATGGGTAAATAGTTGGGCAGACTATGTTCTTCAGCCTTGGTGAGGCAACTAGTCTAGAAGAAGGAAAACTCTGAATTCAAACCTGTTAAACTCCTCTTAAAAAAATTGATCTTGTGTCATATCCTGCCTTAGCGGAGGAGTTGGTAAATATGTATAATAGACTTTATATCTTAATGGTAGAATATGAAGTCTATATGAGATTTCCTCATCCCCCTGTATGAATCAAGGGTGCCCCCTTTCCCAAAAATTATGGACTCACCACTTTTAGAAAACATTTCTGCTGTTATTTTTAATCTATAAGAATAAACAAAGAACAAATCTGTGACAAAAACCTATAATATTTAATAGACAGACTTTCTAGGTTCATGTAATGAATTACTTGAATTTATTTTAATTAATAATCTAAATTTTGTCTGTGTAAAGTTGAGGAACAAATTATGGTACCATCATTTTGGTGTGGAACTGTTTTGGTACCTTTGGTATATTTTGAATAGATTGATAAAATTCTATGGAATGGTTAAATATTGATGATAAAAAAGAGAATTGGATTTATTTCTAAAATCAAATAAGTAAAATGAATCTTAAAGATTTAATTCATCTCAGTTGTAGGACAAAACACGCGAATATTCCAGTGGAGCACGTAAATCAACTGTTTTACGATGTTCAAAATGCCCTCATCGGCCCGAATTTAATTTCCAACGTTTGATTCGGAGTTTTTTCGGCAAAACCTTAACCCAGGAACAATTTCGCGAATGTTACCCGACTGTTACTGTTGTTCATTTTTCGTTAATTGGTCCCTGGTGCTGCTCGTCGGTTGCTGTTCTTCTTTTCTAGTTTTAGTCAAGTTGGCTGACCATAGTCGAGGGCGACTCAAAGGCTCCCTTTTCAATAGCTACTACACCGAGGTGTTTGGGAGGGCGCTACTTCTTTCCCTGGATTGCTCCACTTACCATTGATTCGTACCTTAAACCATACAAATATTCAACCGGAGCAGGTCAAATCAAACTGGTTTACAAAATTCAAAATGCCTGCATTGAATGAATTCAATTTCCAACATTTCTGATTTGGAATATTCCAGATAAAACCTTAACCCAGGAACAATTTCACAAATGTTACCTGTCTATTACTTTATAAACTTGAATTGTCATGACCAGAAAATCCAGCTAGCATTGCATGCAACATACAGAACTTCTGGACTGCTGTTTTGGCCTTATTAGGTCTCATCTGCAGTAAATAATGTGATCTCCCTCCCTGGAGATTGAACCAGCACCCCCAGAATTTAGAGCAAAAACTTTTCCACAGATCTACTGGTTCAAATCACACACAAGCTACGCCAATTAACAGGATGTGTCTTGTAGTTACAGCCCTACTCTTAGGGATGACTCATCACATCCAGGGATATGTCTTTTCAAGTTGGAGATCTGCATCCGTGTAATCATAACCTTATGAGCAAGGAAATAGAAATAATCTTTTAGATTTTTATATTTTTTTTAAATTGAGGAATTATTTTATAAATTTGAATTACCAAGGCCAGAAAATCCAGCTACCACTGCATGCGACATACAGAACCACCAACAGCAGTTTTGACCTTATTAGGTCTCATCGACCTTATTAGATAATTCAAATTATAATATAATTCCTTTATTAAAAAAAAAAAGCATGTCTGACTATTACTGTGGTTGATTTCTAGTTTTAACACAAAAATATTATTGACAGTTTAAATGTGTGCCAAAACAGTAAAACACCAAAACTGCCATTTCCAAAATGTCGACACCAAATAGCTGTATTCTTGTTGACTGCTTGCTTAATTTATAGAATACACATTTTTTAGCTTTGAAATAATCAACCTCAAAAACAGATAAGAACATTCTAAAAAACATTCTGATCAAAATTGCATTAATATTGAAGATACAATTTTATATTTTAAAACCAATCAGCTAAAAACAAAATAAGAACATTCTAGAAAATTCTACTCAGAAACTAATTTACAGAAAAATATTTAGGCTCCAAAATAAATAAGTAATTATACAAATCTGAATGGTCAAGAAATATCTGCACACTTAAATTTTAGGACCCGCAATAACACTTAATAAAATCCTATTTTTTATCCATTTTAGTTCCCCAACAATATATAAATAACAAAGAATTTAATTAACAAAGGCATTCCACTACCAGACAGAGAAAGGCAAGGACACACTGGATACAGCGCGAAGAAGCATGCAATGTTCTTTTGCTGTCTACCGAGATGCGACACATTGTCACCAAAGATCATAAACAACGCATGTGTGGACTTAAGAAAACAAAAGGCCCACAACTTACGGTCCCTCACATAAATACACACACACATACACATGTATGTAAGTAAAGTAAATTTTTATCCTCTTTACTTCAGCCAACTATGGACACATTGGTTCAATAGACTTTCTCAACATGTACGCATGCACACACAGACAAACAAATCATTTTCATTAAACTGGCCATAACTTTGTTTACTTCATACACACACACGTACATAAAATGAACACTACATTTTAATTGTTTTATTCATGTTTGTTATTATTATCAGATTGCTTGTTTTTTAATATTTGTTGTTGTCACATTTCATCTGTTTACATACTTGAGAAATTTGTGCTGTATTTGCAGAAAGGAAACCTGAAAGTAACTCCTGTAAACTATGGAAGGTACATAGTCCACCACAAGTTTTACAGTGCATTATCTGTTTTTGATTTTGTTGGGTATCACCGACCTTTTCCCACACAATGAACTCGTCCATCTGCCATATATAGCAGTAGCTACTAATACCATGACAGACTAGAAGGTGAAGAGCAGCTTCTTATAGGAATAGTATTAGAGCGTTGGAGACTGGAGATCATACTAGATCACCTTACTTGCTACCGTAATAACGGAAGCCAATACTATCATTGGACTATATCTTTATTCTGTATTCACTAATCATATGTTCTTGTCTACTAATAGTCTCTCTATTGTATATACCTTTTCCTGAGAATATATCTCTATTTCCTCTCATATCGTGGTTTGTCCTTTATTTAATATTACAAGCATTCACATACCAGAACGCAACAGATTTAGTGACTGCCTAACATAGAGGGAGAACTGGATTCATTGCTTTTCTAAGTGCATCAATAAACCATGTAGAGTGTTTACCAATGGTCCGGGAGACTGGGATTCAATCTCAGGTTGAGTCATACCAAAGACTCTAAAAATGGTATATGATGCCGCTTTGCTCAACACTCAGCATTATAAGGTACGGATCTAAGGTAAAGTGGAGCAATCCAGGGAATGAAGTGGCACTTTCCCTGACACCTTGGTATAGTAGCTATTGAAAAGAAAGCTTTCGGATAGCCCTTAACTATGGTTGCCAACTTTACTTTATTAGGCTGACTATCATGTCAGTAGCGCCTAGAATGACTTAATCTGCTGATAAGTAAGATCCCCCCTTAAACAAAGGTATTTGTCCAAAGTAGGACATCAAAATACAGTTCCTTAACATTGGAGAGTGTGGAGTCAACCCTTTATAGTCTTCATTCCCAAGCCCATTCAGGATCAAAGTGGTTGTACCTATCAGGGTCCCATTGATGGATCAGATAAATGTGTTTAAAAATTATAAGTATTTGAAACCACAGTCCAGCTCATTAACCATTACACCACTTGGACATCCACAGAATAATTTGATTTCTTATCTTTTATTAGTAGTTATCAAAGTGATGAATTTGAACCATGTTTGGTTATTCATAATCGTCATATCAACTCCTTATTGGTCATTCAATACTGAAATTTGATTAATTTAGAAAGTTGTTTTCGTACAGTTATATGGTTTCAAGTTTTCCTATCTAATTCTAATTGTGTTCAAACCGTTCTATTTGACCCATAGATGGGACCCTAAAAGATACAACCATTTTGAGTCTGTGAGTATCTGGGAGTAATGGCAATAAATGATTGCCTGCATACTCCTCAAATTTCCAGAACGTGATCCTCATCACCAGAGGCAGCGGTATATCTATACAGACACTTTTACATAAATATAAATTATACAATTTTGTATGTACATTATTATCTTATATAAATATAAGCAGTTATATTGATGAATAGAAATCTATCAGAGTGAATGTGTGGCTATTGATAAATCCTTCACATACGAATGCTTGTATTTTCAAACGCAGATAATTGATGCGCCTCATCCACCTATATATATATATATATATGATCATTATGTTTGGGTATAATGAAGGTTAAGTTTCAAATCAATAGGTCAGTTGGACATTGTCTTAAAAATGTGCCAAAACCTGATTGTTCTAAATTTACAGCGGAAAACAAAACAAAAAATCAAAGAATTACTATGATAAAGAATTTTCATAATTGCAGACCAACTGACAGAATATTAAGGAAACATTAGTGCATGTTCACAGTAAGAAACAAAGAAGAAAATCTTGTTAAGCTGCATATTACAAGACACAATTCACTGGGTGTCCTTGTGGTGTAATGGTTAAAGCGATGGACTGCAGAATCGTCGAAAGTGAGTTCAAACTCCAGTCGCGCTATTACGTCCACTTTCAGACAAATACTTTCAGGAAAGGTATGAATCCCCTTATCCCCCCAGCTATGGGCTATATAGAATGACTACTGTTCTTCTAGAAGGATAGCATTAGGATTAAATAACCCATAAATGTTTATATGCCATTAAACAAAGAAACCAGACCAAATAGAATTCACTCGCACACACACACACACACACACACACTCAAACATGGATATGTGAGTGTGTATTTGTGAGTGTGTGTATGTGTGTGTGAGTGTACACATATGTATGCATATATGTATATTTATAAACTTATAAATGAAAGTTTGTACATATATATATATATATATATATTCTTTCATTTGAAAGATTTTATGTGTTCATGGTATAATGGTTACCATCTTAGGAAATGGGCACAGCAACCCAAGTTCAAATCCTTGTCCATGCTGTTTATATTTCACAGAGTGCTAAGTAATGAATCCCATTATTCTTCCTTTCACAGTGGGTAAATAGTAGGGCAGACTGATTTCTGTAAACTTGGTATGACAATTGGTCTCAAAAGGAAAACTCTGCATTCAAACCTGTTAAATTCTACTAAAAAATAAACTTTGAGTCAAGTCCTGTCCATGCAGAGGGGTTGGTAAATATATATATATATATATATATATATATATATATGTGTGTGTGTGTTTATTTGAGCCGCATTTCCTCATTAAGACATATCTGATTAAACAGTATAGTCATCTTTAGTCCAAATATTTTTGTTTTGATCCTTTCATGTTGCTGTATAGACGACAGATATCATAACATCCATATGGCAACTTTAAAGGATCAAAATGAAAATATGTGGACAAATGATGTCTATACTGTTTAATCAAACATATATATATATATATATATATACATTTTAAAAACTTGATTATCCATACTAGTTGCTTGTGTTTGCAATACATAAAAATTCTTAAGGATTTTCTTTTACCTGAAAGATATGGAATTGGAATCTCCATCTTGTTCATTGGACAACATACTACCATACTTTATAGCTACTGGCCACAATTTGTATGTGAAGATATCTGCGACAAATACTGAACTTTTCAACTCATCCAGATATTTGTGAAGCACCCCATGTATAAGCAAGTATGGCACATGGCCTTTTTTGGGGGAATCAGGCACAGGATCATAGCCTACACACCCGGTAGTTCCAAAAATGCCTTGAGGCCTGTCGGCATTCCCCTAAAAAGAGGCATCTCAGGTACCAGGCAATAAATATAGCTCTACTGGAGAGGGTCAGAGCCTGGGAGGACATTCCCCTGAGGCTCAAAGAGAGCCAGTCTCAGCTCGTATGACATGATTGCTGGCTTCCTGGAATCCATGTTAGACAACCTCAGCTGATTACCACCGGGACCAAGACACAGCCGACCTGATCCGCGTATCAGGCAACACGGCCGGCCAAAATGTTTCCCAGCCCAGTATTTCAACTCGTCGTGAGTTGTATCCTCTTTTTAATAATGATAGATAATGGGAAGTCTTTTCCATTGATCTTATCATTGGGCAGATGTTGATGTTTTGCATCAAATCCTCTCGTGGAATCACCTGGGGAGTAAAATAATGGCAATAAGTTATCCTGAGTAAATATTTGAACAAAATCAAAACACACTGTAGTTTGTTAATGTCAGTTATAACATTAATGAACAGCATACAGAAATATCTAAAAAGTGACTTAGAAGGGACTGCAGGGGCTCGGAAAAACTGATTAAGTAAAAAAAAAACCCTTTAGTAAACGTATAGATGGTATCTTAGGTGTGAATACAAGATTAGGCATTAAATAACCAAAAATGGTTGATATGCCATATAAACCAAACCAAACCAAACCAAACCAAACCATCTAATTTTCAGCTTTTTAAATTGATTTTTTTCAATTCAAAAAACTCAAGAAACAAAACAAGACAAACTAATTATTACTTAGAATATTTGGACTCATTTTTATTGATATAATCATAACGTTTCAGCTGATATTTCCTTCAGCCTTCTTCAGGTGTTTCATGTCAAACTCAGGAGTTCACACAGAATCTAGAACGGAACCCTTTATTTGAACCACAGGGGTAGACTGTTCCAATTCTGTTAAGCGTGATTGGGTACCAGTATTGAGTCATAGTAAGTATTCCTTGTTAGTCTTACCGGTTGTTGGGATCGAACCTGCAACTTTTAAATGATTTTACTCAGAAGCACCTTCCAACCAAATGGCTTATCTACTGCAGCATGTGTCCTTGAAGGACAATTCAGAGTGACATTTTGGGACTTATAAACCTAATGTTTCCATCACAAACTAAAGATTAAATTGCTGAATATATCTGTCATTTATTTAGTTTCTTGAATAAGATTCTTCGTAAGACTTTTAAAACTCCTTTACCATTAAATGAGGAGCATGTTATGTCATGTAACTCAACTAATACCACCTTCGCTTTCAAATCATTAAACAGATAAATTGTTGATATAATATTAATGCATGTATTCACTGAAATTTGTCACTTGATCATACACCAGAAAAATTTATCTGGACTAGATCTTTTGTTTTAATCATAAGAAGGAAAATACATGCATTTTTATCAAGAATCAGTTTTCAATAGTTAATCAGATGATTGTGAGCAATGAGCAACAGAGAATAAAACCTTTTTAGCTGTGTTTGATTGGATCAGTATTAAATAAGAGTATAAATGGAGGCCGGTAAGATGTGTCGGAAAGAGAAGTTAGTGAACTGAAAATGAGGTGCAAGCTTCTACGTGCATTTTATATTGGTCAGCCATTTTGTTTGAAATGGAATTTTTGTTCTTGCACTCAGTAACCAATCAGATTGCATTTCTCTTTGAATCAGGTTTTGTTTTACTTTTCAGCTGATGTTTATCTGTTTTCTTGCATAATTTGAATGCTTTTCTCTCATTTTCCCCTTTAAACAGCTGCAAGAAATTCTTGCAACCAATAACCACTTTTTTTTATCCAGCAACTCCAATATACATATTCTGATATATATTTTGGGGAATCTCTGTGGCATAGCAGCTAATGTGTTCGACTGCAACATCAAAGTCAGTTCTAACTCCTGTTGCATTTTTACATTCACTTTAGAACTAATACACTTGAGAAAGGCATGAACCTCCATACCCCCACCAGCTATTGATTTAATAGTACCTCTAATATTCTTTGGCATTAGATAACCCGCAAAGAGTCTTCACACCAGTATTAGCTAATGGTATTTCTCTAGAGTCTGAGCAACAGCAAGTCTCTTCAGGTTTTCAGGACTTTTCTCAGTATTCTGACCAATTTTAATCATAATAATGCTGTAGTTTGGATGGTTTTGGCTTGTTCTATGATTTCCAACTCTTCTAGGCCTCTTACCAAGCCTTTGGTGATCATTCCAAGTGCTCTAATTAGAGTAAGTATCACTATCACCTTCATGTTGCATAAATTTTAATTATTTTTATAATTATCATTATCATGAAAACAAACCAAATACCTAGAAAAGAAAATTGAAAGAAAAACAACTGTATGGATACTTCAAATAACAAACTATGGAATATACATATGAGATAACCTGGAAAATGTCAGGTAGGGGAAGACCTGAAAATAGAAGTGAATCTTTATTAATAAAGTAAAGTTGGCATTTCAATAGCATTTCAATTGCCTTTTATTAGCAATGCTTTCCAATTGCAAATCATTAGCAATGCTTTCCAATTGCAAATCATTAGCAATGCATTTCAACTGTAAAAACATTAGCAATGGAATCATATGAAATACTTGCTATTCTTCTTTATATCATAAACATTTAACTTTGACATAAGTAGTTCTTATGGTATCATTTTGGGCTACTATTAATAAACATTCACAACTGGCTCATTGGCCTAAAGGGTAGAGTGTTCACCAATGGTCCAGGAGACTGGGGTTCAATCCCAGGTCAAGTCATACCAAAGACTATAAAAATGGTACTTGATACCTCCTTGCTTAAAACTCAGCAATACAAGGTACATATCAAGGGTAAAGTGGAGCAATCCAGGGAAAGGAGTAGCGCCCTCCCCTACACCTTGGTGTAGCAGCTATTGAAAAGGGAGTCTTCTGGTTGCTCTTGACTACGGTGACCAACTTTACTTGTTATAAGGTCTGGTCTTCAGGCCGAGATTAGGTGATCCATCTGTATGTCAAAGTCCCATTGTTATTGTTATTCACTCATTTGAGCTTTTCACATCAGCATTAGCCGATGGTTTTTCACTCAAGTGTGAGTGATAGCAAGTCTCCTCAAGTCTCCAGGACTCTTCTTAGTATTCTGGCCATTCTTAACTATGCTGACGTTTGGATGGTCTCCACACGTCCGCCAACTTCCAAGTCCTCTAGTCCCTTTAGCAATCCTTTAGTTACTGTTCCAAATGCACCAAATACAATTGGTATAATTGTCACCTGCATGCTCCACAGTTTTTTCAATTCCCTATCAAGGTCGAGGTACTTATCCTTCTTTTCACATTTTTTCAGTTTTATTATGTGGTCAGCCAGGACAGCAAAGTTGACTATTTTGTAAGTTCTCTCTTTTTTGTTGATTATTATTAAGTCTGGTCTTCTGGCCGGGATTAGGTGATTGGTTTGTATGTTAAAGTCCCATAGGAGTTTATGCGTGGTATTTTCTAGGACAGGTGCTGGGTTGTGCATATACCATTTGTTAGTATGGTCGAATTTAAATTTCTTACACATTTCCCAATGGATCACCTTGCCGACCCAGTCGTGTCTCACCTTATACTCCCGCTGTGCTAATTTGCTGCATTCGCTTATTATATGATTGATGGTTTTATCTCTGTCATCACATAGCCTGAATTTGCTATTTTGTTGAGTCTTATCTATTCTCGCTTTTATATGATTGGTTCTTATGGTGCTGTCTTGTGCTGCTATTAGGAGAGATTCTGTTTCTCTCTTAAAGTTTCCTTTTCTTAGCCATGTCCAAGTTTTGTCATGTGAGATATTGTTTATTATCATTATGATTATCATTATTATCATTATTATTATTATTATTATGACATTATCATTATTATCATTATTATTATTATTATTATGACAAAAAAAACCAAAATGGCTTCTGAAGAAATAGATCCACGACCTCACAAATATTAACCATCCGCAGAATCCTTGAAGGTGTACGGGCAAAGAACCTACAAGCGACATTAATATTTGTCGACTTTACCAAGGCTTTCGACTCCATTCACAGAGGAAAGATGGAACAAATCCTACTAGCGTACGGCATACCTAAAGAAACCGTAGCGGCAATAACGATTCTCTATAGAAACACTAAAGTAAAAGTACGATCACCGGATGGAGACACAGAATACTTTGACATTGTAGCAGGAGTACTACAAGGGGACACACTGGCCCCGTACCTCTTTATCATTTGTCTAGACTACGTACTTAGAACATTGATTGACAAAATCAAAGAGAATGGCTTCAAACTGACGAAGAGAAGAAGCAGAAGATACCCCGCAACAACAATTACCGACGCCGACTACGCCGATGACATAGCGATACTGGCAAATACACCTGACCAAGCCGAAACACTTCTGTATAGTTTGGAACGAGCAGCAGCAAGCATAGGCCTCCATGTTAATGCACACAAAACGGAATATATGTGCTATAACCAAACAGGGGACATCTCCACTCCAGAAGGAACCCCACTTAAACTAGTAGACGAATTCACGTACCTAGGAAGCAGCGTCGAATCAACCGAAAAGGACATCGAAACGAGGTTAACGAAAGCATGGACAGCTATCAATAGGCTATCAATTATATGGAAATCAGACCTAACCGATAAAATGAAACGCAGTTTCTTCCAGGCAGCGGTCACATCGATACTGCTATATGGATGCACTACATAGACGCTAACAAAACGGCTGGAGAAGAAACTAGATGGCAATTACACAAGAATGCTGCATGCAATCCTGAACAAGTCCTGGCAGCAACACCCCACACGACACCAACTGTACGGCCACATGCCCCCTATCACGAAAACTATTCAAATTAGACGAACCAGACATGCAGGGCACTGCTGGAGAAGCAGAGATGAACTCATAAGAGATGTACTCTTATGGATTCCCACACATGGCCACGCAAAAGCAGGACGACCAGCTCGAACGTACATTCAGCAGCTATGTGAGGATACAGGTTGTTGTCCTGAAGACCTACCTAGGGCGATGAACGATAGGGAGGAGTGGCGAGAGAGGGTCAGGGATATCCGTGCTGTCAGCACGATATGATGATGATGATGATTATGACAAAAAATGAAAAATAGTTTGCTTCACTAATTCTTATCTGTTTCACTCATGTTCTATCTGTCCGTCTATCTATCTCAGTTTTTTTATATTTATTTCAGTCTGTATTAATCTATTGTAGTAATTTACAAAGCTCTTTGCTTTGATGTGGTACAAGGCCAAATGAATGGGGCGCCCAATGAGACTTGAAATCACTCCTGTAGGTTTGCTAACCATTTCACCACCAGAGGTGCTCTACTAATCTATCTATATGTCGATCAGTATGCCAACCTATTTCAGTATCTATCTATCTATCTATCTATCTCAGTTTATTTCTATCTATCTATCTATCTATCTATCTATCTATCTATCTATCTATCTCAATTTATTCCTATCTATCTATCTATCTATCTATCTCAGTTTCTTCCTATCTATCTATCTATCTATCTATCTCAGTTTATTCCTATCTATCTATCTATCTATCTAAGACTTTTCCTATCTATCTATCTATCTCAGTTTATTCCTATCTATCTATCTATCTATCTATCTCAGTTTCTTCCTATCTATCTATCTATCTATCTCAGTTTATTCCTATCTATCTATCTATCTATCTATCTATCTCAGTTTATTCCTATCTATCTATCTATCTATCTATCTATCTCAGTTTATTCCTATCTATCTATCTATCTATCTCAGTTTATTCCTATCTATCTATCTGTCTATCTATCTCAGTTTATTCCTATCTATCTATCTATCTATCTATCTAAGACTTTTCCTATCTATCTATCTATCTCAGTTTATTCCTATCTATCTATCTATCTATCTATCTCAGTTTATTCCTATCTATCTATCTGTCTATCTATCTCAGTTTATTCCTATCTATCTATCTATCTAAGACTTTTCCTATCTATCTATCTATCTATCTATCTATCTATCTATCTATGTATCTCAGTTTATTCCTATCTATCTATCTATCTCAGTTTATTCCTATCTATCTATCTATCTATCTATCTATCTAAGACTTTTCCTATCTATCTATCTATCTCAGTTTATTCCTATCTATCTATCTAAGACTTTTCCTATCTATCTATCTATCTATCTATCTATCTATCTATCTATGTATCTCAGTTTATTCCTATCTATCTATCTATCTATCTATCTATCTAAGACTTTTCCTATCTATCTATCTATCTATCTCAGTTTATTCCTATCTATCTATCTATCTATCTATCTATCTATCTATCTATCTAAGACTTTTCCTATCTATCTATCTATCTATTTATCTATCGCTGTATCACAGTTTATTCCTGTCTATCTATCTATCTAAATCTGTTTCCATTTCACTCTGTTTCCATCGATGTTCTTATCTGTGTATTTATCTATAAAATGAATTTCAATTCAAACTTGGAATTTTAAAACACAGGAAAAACTGATTTTTCATCAACATCATCATCATCATAAAGAAGAAGAAAAAGAAGAAGAAAATTAATGAAGCAAGGAAGAATGATGGAAAAACCAAAAGAACATTTATGCATCAAAAAATCCTTCTTTCAAATCATCCCCACCCTGCGAATGTCTACTCCGAAAAAATAACCAAAGAAAATCCATGTCAAGAATATTAAAAAAAAAAGCTTGAATTAAAAATAAATAAATCTAACCTTTCTATTTGAGTCTCATCTTCCAACCTGAAAGAAAAGTTTTAAACAAAACAAAACAAATAGAAACATACATGCCACAATATCTGGAATAATGATAAAATAAAAAAAAATAAAAAAAAATAAGATGCTCACACATTATTGGATCATTGTTAATTGGAGTTCTTCCAAAGAAATTACGATTCCCAATTGGACATTGTCCATTGCCTTTTGTTTTTGTTATTATTGTCTTGTTTTCAAATATTTTGCTTATCACTTTGATTTTACTGTGGAATGTTTTCAGCCAAAAAAAAACAAACTTTTGGCACTAGAAGCAAATAAGACAATAGCCCTGGAAGATGATCTCAACCATTCAAAAAGACGAACATCAAAATTCTCTGCCAACTAAGAAAGTTTCGTTCAATCCTTATAGCATTTTAAGAGCACAAATCATTTTGTGTTGATTTATAAGATTTGCATAGTACCCATCATAAATGTATGAAATGGTGCCTATGATTTCAAAGTGACTTTAGGACACAAAAAAGATTAGTCAATTGAAATTCAATTGAGAAGAAAAAATGAAAGCACCAAAACCAGTAATTTTAGTTTATTACCGTTTAATTCTCAGTCTGTTCATATCTATCTAGCTATTTCAGTCTGTTTCTATCATTCTTTCTCATTCTATTCATATCTATCTTTTTCAATTTGCTCCTATCTATCTATCTATCTATCTATCTCAGTCTGTTCATATCTATCTATCTATCTATCTATCTATCTATCTCAGTCTGTTCATATCTATCTATCTATCTATCTATCTATCTATCTCAGTCTGTTCATATCTATCTATCTATCTATCTATCTATCTCAGTCTATTCTTATCTATCTATCTATCTATCTATCTATCTATCTATCTATCTCAGTCTGTTCATATCTATCTATCTATCTATCTATCTATCTCAGTCTGTTCATATCTATCTATCTATCTATCTATCTCAGTCTGTTCATATCTATCTATCTATCTATCTATCTATCTATCTATCTATCTATCTATCTATCTATCTATCTCAGTCTGTTCATATCTATCTATCTATCTATCTATCTATCTATCTCAGTTCATATCAATCTCATTTTATCTATCTCAATTTCTTCTTGCGCAATTGGCTGTAGCTGAAGAATACACCAACTGCATCTCTGCAGTGGGGTAAAACTCCCTGAACTAAGTGTACTGAATATGACAGTAAACAATCTGATGGTGAGGTTCCAGTGATTTGGGGAAGGCAGAGTAACCCTTCATTGTCATCACTCCCAAGTCCACTAGCCTGGAGTGGTAGCCTGTGATAGGGTCCTATCTATAGGAAAAATAGAAATAAACTGTGTACTTATGCTAAACTGAATTGCTGGAAATAGAACTATTTTTTGGCATTTAAATAGCATACTTATACAAAACTGAATTGTTTGAAATAAAACTGTTTTATACTCCAACTGGACCTCTATAGAGGAGTAAGACCCCCCCCCCGCCGTCCAATGAGTGTCCTGGTTATGGCACTAAACAATCTGATCGTGAGGTCCCGGTGATACTGGAACTTTGGGGAATGTAGAGCACCCCTTCAATGCCATCACTCCTAGGTCCACTCTGGCCTGGAGTGGTAGCACCTGACAGGGTCTTATGTATGGGTCAAATAGAACTAAACAGTGTACTTATGCTAAACTGAATTGTTTGAATTTAAATGGTTTGACTAAACTGAATAGCTTGAAAGAGAAATGCTTTTCACAATTAAACTGTGTACTTACATTTAAACTGTGTACTTATGCTAAACTGAATTGTTTGAAATAGAACTAACTATTTGCATAAAATTAGATTTGGCGTTCAATAACCTACAAAGGTTAATATGCCTTAAAAAAAAAAAAAACAACCAACCAACCAACTATCTATCTCTCTACCTATCTATCGATCTGTCTATCTCAGTATGTCCTTAACTATCTATCTATCTCATTATCTATCTATCTATCTATCTATCTATCTATCTATCTATCTATCTATCTAACTAATTCTGTTCCTATCTATCTATCTATCTATCTATCTATCTCAGTTTATTTATTTCTATCTATCTATCTATCTATCTATGGATCTCAGTTTATTTCTATCTATCTATCTATCTATCTATCTATCTCATTCAGTTGTTCTCTATCTATTTATCTATCTTAATTTGATCATATCTTTCGGTCTTTTCATCTATCTCACTTTGTTTCTATCTATCTATCTATCTATCTATCTATCTCAGTCTGTTTATATCTATCTATCTCAATTAATGTTTTTGGCCAAAAGAAAAAAAAACAAACTTTTGGCACTAAAAGTAAATAAGACAGTCATCTTGGAAGATGATCTCAACCGTTCAAAAAGATGAACATCAAAAGTATCATTCAATCTTTTTATCATTTGAAGAGTATAAATCAACTTATTTTGATTTTTAAGATTTGCATAGTACCCATCAAAAGTGTATGGATTGGCACTTTGGTTGCTGATGTTTATGAGATGAATTCAGAAAAACAAAAATATCAGTCATCTAAGATTCTTTTAAAATCACTTGAGTGAGCAGAAGAAAGAAGGAAAGCATAAAAAGCAAAAAAGAAATAAGATCAAATACGAAGGAAAGAAAAATTTAAAAATGAATGAAGGAACATAAAGTGAGAGAGAAAATAAGTTAATAAGAGACAGGGGGAAAAAGGAGATAGAAATGGGAAAATTGGTTTGGTTTGGTTTGGTTTGGTTTTATGGCACATCAACCATTGTAGGTTATTTAATCCCAAATCCATTTTTATATATATAACCAGTTCTATTTCAAACAAATTCAATTTAGCATGAGTACACAGTTTAGTTCAATTTGATTGATAGATAAGAACCTATCAGGTTCTACAACTCTGAGCAAGAGTGGACCTGGGAGCGATGGCAATGAAGGGGTATTCTGCATTCCCCAAAGCTCCAGCATTACTGGAGCCTAACCATCAGATTGTTTAGTGTTATATCCAGGATAATCGTTTGGGAAGTCTAACACCTCTGCAGAGATGCAGTTGGTGTGCTCTGTAGCCCCGGTCATATGGTATATATGTAATCAATCTCTAGTGTTTGAAGTAATTTAAGGCTATTAAACACATTTTGTTAACGTATTTACTGGCTTATATGAGTATGCAAAATTACAAAATAACTTATGTATTCCCTTGTTGTTTAGTGTCATATCCTGGACACTCATTGAGGGAGTCTTACCCCTCTGCAGAGATGCAGTTGGTGTATTCTACAGTCCCAGCTGACTGGGTGAAAGAGGAAAAGTGAAACAGAGAGAGACAGAGAAACCGTTTTTTCTTTCATATACAAATTTAGATATATGTATGACATTTTTCATGGTTGGTCTAAAGTACTTAAAAAACATATTCATATTTACAAGGCGTGCTTCTTAGTATGCATAATGGTTGTCATAGCAAGAAATAGAATTGGTGATTTGAGTTCAAATATTGGATAAGGTTAATTATTTTTCAATTCATATTCACCTTGGGAAAGGCAGGAATCCACCTGTCCTTCCAAAAGCTAATTGGCAAATAGTAGGGCAGACCAGGTTCTTTAGCTTTGGTTAAGCAACTTTTTTTGAACATAATTAAAACCATCTTTATTCCATTTGACAATTTACCTTGTGTCCCATATTGCCTGTGGTGGAGATTTGGGAAAAATACACAGAAGGCTGTCTTTGGTATTGTTTAAATGACGCATATGTCATAAAACTTGACTGATTAGTGTCAGCTAAAAAGAGTAAGTCCAACTTTTCCTGAAGTTTTTGCATTCCACCTTTGGCATTTAAAGTTGTAATATCTAATTTCAAGATGGCTTCTTTTACATACTGTGAAAGCACAATATAACTTCTTCAGGCTGGTTGCAAATTCCCTCACTTGCATTTCTTTCTTCTAGGTGTTATATTTATCTGTTTCTAGAGAATTTTGAAGCCATTATGTTGCAGTGATAATTCCTTAATCCAGAAGTGTTCATTCAACATAGATGCTCACATACCATCAGGCTGAAAATTCTAACATAGTATAACCAACCTGCCACAATGCTAGAATGACACAAGATCAAATTAATATGGTGTCCTCTGCAGAAAGCAGACCACATGATGAGATGAGGCTTAAATATATCCAGTTTTGTCATCAATCTCCCTAAAGTTGTATCTCAAACACCAAGTAACCAACTTTGCCCTTACCCCTTTTAAGCAAAAAAGCAGGTCATGCTTGAGGAGAAGAACCCCTGGAAGTGATTTACAGAGCACTTGGCACAAAGGCCAAGTAACCATCAGCATTTCCACTGACAAGCTTAAATTTATTGATATTATATAATCAAAGCTTCTCAGTGTTGGAAAGTGACAAATGGTTGGTTTAATATGGGGTGTCCTGCAGGAAGCAAGCCTCCCTTGCGACAGGTGAAAAAATAGTTCCTATTCTGTCAGCATTCCCTTTCAGGGGTGCCTCAGGCACTAGGCAATTAACCCTGCCCTTACACCTCTTATGTAGGGGACTAAGTGTTTTTGAGGGGAAGGCCTCCTTAAACTGAGCTGATTATTTATGCAGAGTGCAGCAAAAATACTTCTCACATTTTAAACTGTCTCCAACTGAACCTAGGCAAGTGGTAATAGTTGATCTATCTTGCGAATTACCATTTTCTATTTAGATAAGACCAGTTATAAACATAGCTTGTAATGTTGCTGTTCTGGATAGAATTTTCGACACTGTGTAGAATTGGTTTTCTCTCTGGAATGGCATCATTCTGACATTAGATGAAAATAGATTCACCAGTCTTAAAAATGTTACAACAGCAAGTGCAAGGTGTGCAGCTATCCAACCAAAGATCATCACTGATCAAATCTGAAAATAAAATGGTAAGACATTAACTTCTTGGAGATACCATTGTTGTATACCATTTTCTTTTTAGATAAGACCAGTTATAAACATAGCTTGTAATGTTGCTGTTCTGGATAGAATTTTTGTTGTATACCATACCAGCATTTTGAAAAATGAATGATGTATAGGCATGGAGCTGGATGTTCCAGCAGTGTAAAAAATTTGATTGCAGGACGCACTAGTGTAAACAAGCAGAAGCACATCATCTGGGTGACAACTGGAATACGTAGGCATTGTGAAATTTATATACATGGGTCACAGCATATACAGGGAGTCTTACTGGAGTCAGTCTTCAATCTAGAGTCTTGGATCTAGATATGGTCCGTCACAGAAACTGGCTACCAGGTGCCCAATGGGCCAATAGTCTGTAGTGGCCCCTGGCAAGAAAGTAGAAAAGGCAAAGATGTAAGGCCCTGGAGATAACACAGTGTGGTGTGGTCAAGAGAAGAAGAAATAGTTATGGGTCAATATGGCAGTCTATCTTCATCTCCCTCCATCTTCCTGTCTCTCTCTAACGCATATACCAGCTAGGACACCTTGTGAGAAATAAAGTGAGATAGTTATATTTTTGTAACCTATTGTTGTGGTTTCTTCCTTCATCAGACTATATAACAAAATGACCATATCACTTTTCTTTATAAAAATATAACTCTCAGACTTTATTTCTCTAATGTCGTAGCTGGTGCATGTGTGAGAGAGACAGGAAGATGGAGGGAAATGAAAATAGACTGCCATATTGACCTATAACTTCTCTTGACCATACCATGTTTTGTTATCTTCAGGCATTTATATCTTTGCCTCTTCTGCTTCCTGGCCAGGAGGCACTGTGGGCAGTTGTTCCTCTGCCCCAGGTGCCAGGCAACCAGTCTCCTTGACTAACTGTATCTAGACTCCAGACTCCAGACTTAATACTGACCTCAGTAACACTCCCTGTATCTGCTGTGGGCTATGTATATAAATAATTTCACAATCCCCACATTTTCCAGTTGTCATCCATGTGACGTGCTTCCAATTATATACGCAGGTGCATCCTGCAATCACATTGTTTACACAGTTGGAACATCCTCTGTCAAAGGTCAATATGCAATAAGTAAATTTGGCGACCATAGTCGAGGGTGACCAGAAGGCTCCCTTTTCAATAGCTACTATACTACTATACTCCTTTCTCTGGATTGCTCCACTTTACCCTCGATACGTACCTTATATTGCTGAGTGTTAAGCAAGAAGTACCATTTTTTAAAAGTCTTTGGTATGACGTGACCTGGGATTGAACCCCGGTCTCCCGGATCATTAGCAAACACTCTACCCACTTGACCAATGAGCCTAGCAATAATCATAACTGATCAAATCTGAAAATTAAATAGTCAGATATTATCTTAATGGTGTTACCATTAGCAATGATTATAACTGATTGTGTTGTATACTCATATGCAGAATCATAAAGACGGCACAATAATAATAAGCGACACAGTTCTTAGAAAAATATACCTCTCGATTTATTTGAAAGGATTGTGTGTGAGAGCGAGTTGGAGAACTGAACGAAACTGCAACATATTGACCCCCACTCTATTAGCCATAACCGCGTTTCTTTCCCGTTCTCCTGGGCTGCTCAACCAGTGCCTGTGGGCCCAGCCTCTCTGGGACAGGTTCCTCAATCCAGCATCTTCTCTCCAACTGGTCTGGTCTCCAAAGCAATTGAAGTTCCTATGCACTCAGTTATATAATAGTTCAACACCCACCTTCTTCTTGTGGACGTCACAATCGCACTCATTCAACCCGTCCACGGTCAAGGTTATATTCTGATATTCTTTGAGCAGATGCACCTGTTATTTACATGGGTGCATTTCCTATTTTGACAGCCTGGCCGGGTCATAGGTCAATATACAACAATTGAATCTGAAAATTAAATGGTAAGACATGAACTTGATGGAGCTACTATTAGCAATTGCCTAAGTTCTTTTGAAGCACTTCCAGGGGTTTTTCTCCTCAAGCATGACCTGCTTTTTTGCTTAAAAGGGGTAAGGGCAAAGTTGGTTACTTGGTGTTTGAGATACAACTTTAGGGAGATTGATGACAAAACTGGATATATTTATGCCTCATCTCATCATGTGATCTGCTTTCTGCAGAGGACACCATATTAATTTGATCTTGTGTCATTCTAGCATTGTGGCAGGTTGGTTATACTATGTTAGAATTTTCAGCCTGATGGTATGTGAGCATCTATGTTGAATGAACACTTCTGGATTAAGGAATTATCACTGCAACATAATGGCTTCAAAATTCTCTAGAAACAGATAAATATAACACCTAGAAGAAAGAAATGCAAGTGAGGGAATTTGCAACCAACCTGAAGAAGTTATATTGTGCTTTCACAGTATGTAAAAGAAGCCATCTTGAAATTAGATATTACAACTTTAAATGCCAAAGGTGGAATGCAAAAACTTCAGGAAAAGTTGGACTTACTCTTTTTAGCTGACACCAATCAGTCATGTTTTATGACATATGCGTCATTTAAACAATACCAAAGACAGCCTTTTGTGTATTTTTCCCAAATCTCCACCACAGGCAATATGGGACACAAGGTAAATTGTCAAATGGAATAAAGATGGTTTTAATTATGTTCAAAAAAAGTTGCTTAACCAAAGCTAAAGAACCTGGTCTGCCCTACTATTTGCCAATTAGCTTTTGGAAGGACAGGTGGATTCCTGCCTTTCCAAGGTGAATATGAATTGAAAAATAATTAACCTTATCCAATATTTGAACTCAAATCACCAATTCCATTTCTTGCTATGTCAACCATTATGCATACTAAGAAGCACGCCTTGTAAATATGAATATGTTTTTTAAGTACTTTAGACCAACCATGAAAAATGTCATACATATATCTAAATTTGTATATGAAAGAAAAAAAGGTTTCTCTGTCTCTCTGTTTCACTTTTCCTCTTTCACCCAGTCAGCTGGGACTGTAGAGGTGACAGTTTAAGATGTAGGAGGTATTAGGACTGCACTCTGTATCTCAACTTTCCACTCTTATGGTACCATATTTTAGTACAAGATTGACTAATTTAATCAGGGCAGATGATCGAATTAAAGAGAAAAACAAAAAAAAGATAAAAGAATAGATGTTTGCAGTATTTTTTACATGACAATCTTTGATAAATACTAAATTTTAATAAAAGTTTTGAAAGGGTTTTTTCATGTCTAACTTTTTATCTTACTTAGAGGAAAGACAATTAAACTAAGAATTGCCAATTCCATTGTCTAGCAGGTCTAATTTAACAGTAAAAGAAATTTCATCAATGTATAATGAAAATGTTAGTATTGCCGCTAACTAAACTATGGATATATAGCTTTCCATTATTATCTTGAGAAGAGTACCACTTCAGACTGCAATTGTGTAACATAGCCATATATTAATACGTGAAATATATGGATATGTGAAACGTTCATAATGCATATATATGGATGTGTTAAACATTCACATGCATAGGAATCCCGCGAAACACTGACGACTCTCTTGGTTTAGGAATGAAACTTTTATTACCTTTTTGACTTTTAGGTTTTCAACACGAGGAGAGACACACAATTTTTACTATGCTGACTGTTCCATCTGACCCGACAATGCGCGGCACACCCCCTAGACCCAACTGGTCTAATCTAGGTTCAAATCTCAGCAAACTTATTTTTTTCAAAATACCCAAGAATCCCAGCCCATCGCTTCCAGGCATTACATCATTCACATCCCCAGTCTCACTTCCTATCCGGGGTTTTTATTATGACATCTGTGATTGTCCCATCCTCCCCACGTGAGCGTGAACACCTTCACTCAATGTGTGTACCTAACTAACCTGAATGATAAGATATAACCAATGAAAAATGGTAATATAAAAAAAATCCTTCCGCAATTATATAACAATTGGAATCAACAAAAACATTAATGGTAAGGCGTTGGATGTAGCATATGGAAGATATATCCAAAAGGTTCAATAGTAGCGCCACCTTTATGAGGAACCAGAGGGCTTGTCAGTGGCTGATATTGCTCGACAAGTCAGTTATCTTCTTGGGGCAAATTTCCTGTCTGTTAAGTATGACCTAAAAGGCTGTAAGAAGTGTGTGGGGAGTGGGTACAACACTGCTGTGTTTATTTACCAACCCCTCCACATGACACAAGGTCAATATTCTAGTGGAGTTTAACAGGTTTGAATTCAGCATTTTCCTTCTTCTAGACTGGTTGCCTAACCAAGGCGAAAGAACCAGTCTACCCTATTATTTATCCATAGCTGGAGAGAGAATTATTGGATTTAAAACTTTCTCAAGGTATTAGTACTATGAGAAATGCAATCAGTCTCATCCAGAATTTGAACTCATGTCACCGTGTCCATTTCCTACGAAAATAGTCATTATACCATCAGCAAGTGTGGAAGTTATTTTAAAGTAAATTTATTTGAATGGAGTAATCCAATGATGATATTAATCCTTGGTAAGTGTGGACTAGACTAAATATTCTCTCTTGACACCAACCAAATGCCAAATAATCAGTTTTGATTGTATAATGTTAAATAAATGATATTTTGTATAGATATATATTTATAGATATAGAAAGAGAAAGAGAGATAAAGGTCAGATGAAGGTTCAGATAGGAATAGATATAGATAGAGAGAGAGAGAGAGAAAGAGAGATAAAGGTCAGATGAAGGTTCAGATAGGAATAGATATAGATAGAGAGAGAAAGAGAGAGAGAGAGATAAAGGTCAGATGAAGGTTCAGATAGGAATAGATATAGATAGAGAGAGAGAGAGAGAGAGAGAGAAAGAGAGAGAGAGAGAGATAAAGGTCAGATGAAGGTTCAGATAGGAATAGATATAGATAGAGAGAGAGAGAGAGAAAGAGAGAGAGAGAGATAAAGGTCAGATGAAGGTTCAGATAGGAATAGATATAGATAGAGAAAGAGAGATAAAGGTCAGATGAAGGTTCAGATAGGAATAGATATAAATAGAGAGAGAGAGAGAGAGAGAGAGAGAGAGAGAGAGAGAGAGAGAGAGAGAAAGAGAGATAGAGGTCAGATGAAGGTTCAGATAGGAATAGATATAGATAGAGAGAGAGAGAGAGAGAGAAAGAGAGAGAGAGAGAGATAAAGGTCAGATGAAGGTTCAGATAGGAATAGATATAGATAGAGAGAGAGAGAAAGAGAGATATAGGTCAGATGAAGGTTCAGATAGGAATAGATATAGATAGAGAGGGAGAGAGAGAAAGAGAGATAAAGGTCAGATGAAGGTTCAGATAGGAATAGATATAGATAGAGAGAGAGAGAGAGAAAGAGAGATAAAGGTCAGATGAAGGTTCAGATAGGAATAGATATAGATAGAGAGAGAGAGAGAGAAAGAGAGAGAGAGATAAAGGTCAGATGAAGGTTCAGATAGGAATAGATATAGATAGAGAGGGAGAGAGAGAAAGAGAGATAAAGGTCAGATGAAGGTTCAGATAGGAATAGATATAGATAGAGAGGGAGAGAGAGAAAGAGAGATAAAGGTCAGATGAAGGTTCAGATAGGAATAGATATAGATAGAGAGGGAGAGAGAGAAAGAGAGATAAAGGTCAGATGAATGTTCAGATAGGAATAGATATAGATAGAGAGGGAGAGAGAGAAAGAGAGATAAAGGTCAGATGAAGGTTCAGATAGGAATAGATATAGATAGATAGAGAGAGAGAGAGAGAGAGAGAGAGAGAGAGAGAAAGAGAGAGAGATAAAGGTCAGATGAAGGTTCAGGAAGTTCTAAGCCTTATCACCTGCATAGAAAGTAAGATACAAATCTGAATTAGATTTTTCTAGTTTTATAAGAATTGGTAATGTGTTGACATAAAAAAATGTTTAGCTAGGTTTCTCTCCATGGGTATGGGCTTAGAACTTTTTGAACGACCTTAATATATATATATATATATATATATATATATATATATATATATATATATATATTGTTTTGTTTAAATAAAATAAAAAAAAATAATTTTTCCAGTCTCTTCTTGCCAGAACCAATGTAAACCTGTCTGTATTCTATTCAAATATGTAACTGTACATTATCCATCTGAATAAGGTCATTTTTTAGACCTGAAATAAATTTATAATGGAAGAACAAAATTGAATTTTTTTCTTTTAGTTTTATATAAAAAATGTTTTTTCTCTGCACTTGTATTTTTAATCCAAAACTAATTATACATTTGATAGCCATTGACATTGAGGACTCGATTGAATATTCCTAATCCCTTAGATTATTACTTAATAGTCTAATTCTTAGACAATTTTCTTCAGATAATATATACATATAGTTTTTCTTTTAGTTTGAAAGATTAGAGCACTTTCAAGATTGTAACTAAGTTATACCTAATTCAAAACTTTAAAAATATTAATTAGTTAAAAATATTAATTCAAGGCAGAAGACTAACAATTCTTCTTTCTTTTTTTTTTTTTTTACCTTTTCTTTTTAATCCTCTTCAAACTCCTTATTACTATCTGTTTTTTTTCATCTTCTGGCTGGTTTGGTTTGGTTTGGTTTCTTTGTTTAATGGCATATCAACTTTTGCAGGTTATTTAATGCCAAAGCCATTCTCCTGGAAAAACAGTAGTGGTACTATTTAACCCATAGCTGGGAGGATAAGGGGGTTCATACCTTTCCCAAGGGTATTTGCCTGAAAGTGGACATAATAGCGCGACTGGAGTATGAACTCATGTAATACGATTCTGCAGTCCATCGCTTTAACCATTACACCATGAGGACACCCCCTCTTCTGGCTGGGATTAACTGATTCCTTTGTATCTTAAAATCCCACCGCCCTGTCAGCTGGCGTTGTAGAATACATCGACTGCATCTCTGCAGAGGGATAAGACAACTCCCAATCTGTGTCCTGGATATCACATTAAACAATCTGATGTTTCATCATTTAACCATGTGTATCTAAAAAATGTTTACAAATCATATTGTTATATAATTGCGGAAGGACTTTTTTTATATTATCATTTTTTGTTTTATATATCTTATCTTTCGGTTTAGTTTGGCTTAGAACCTTTCGGCTTAGTGCATGGGTTAGTTAGGTGCATGAGTTGAGTGCAGGTGTTCATGCATGCGCGGGGAGGATGCAACAATCACAGATGTCACAATAAAAACCCCAGAGAGGAAATAGGACTGGGGATGTGATTGACGTCATGCCTGGAAGTGATGGGCTGGGGTTCTTAGTGATTTTGAATAAAAGCAGGAGTTGAGATTTGGACTTGGATGAAGCAAGTTGATTTTTCAGACCTGGGTGAGGCCAGTTTAGTTATGGACTGTGGGGTGCACGCGCGTTGATTGAGTCAGTGAGTTGAGAGCTGACGATGGATAAACAGTCAGCATAGAAAAATTGTGTCTCTCTCTCCTCGTGTCGAAAAACCTAAACTTAAAGAAGGTAATAAAAGTTTCGTACCTGAACCAGAGAGTCGTCAGCGTTTCGTGTTTTTCGGATTCCTATGCGTATGAACATTGCAAACATCTTATACATCCGTATGTTTTACATATTCGCATTTTGAATATGTTACAATATTATATAAGTAAAAACAGGATTTGGTATTAAATAACCCACAATAGTTGATATGCCATAAAAAACAACCAAATCAAACCAATCAAAATCAGAGAATTTTATGCATTTCATTTTCTAGGATAGATTCTAACTTGTACACATATCATTTGTCAGAATGGCTAAACTTAAGTCCCTTGCATAATTCCAAGGGGAATCAACTTTCCCACCCAATCATACGAAGTGTTGAATTTCTACTGGGCCAATTATTTTATACCTTTGAGAGTTTTTCACACCAGTGTTAGCTGATTGTTTCTTACAAGAATTTGAGTGACATCAAGTCTCCTCCAGTCTCCAGGACTCTTCTCAGCATTCAGGCTGATCTTAATTATACTGTAGTTTGGATGGTCTCTACTTGTCCTCTCATTTCCAAGTCCTCCAATCCTTTTATCAATCCTTTGATGACTGTACCAAGAACACCAATTACAATTAGTATAACTGCCACTTTCATGTTCCTTAATTTTTCAGCTCCCTGGCAAGATTCAGATACTTATCTTTCTTTTCGTTGTCTTTGATTTTTTTCTCTGAGGCCAGCTGAGACAGCAAAGTCCACAATTTGGCAAGTTCTCTTTTTCTTGTTGATTATTACTGTAACAAAGCCATACATGAATACGTGAAATAAACATATTCATACCAGTACGCAAAACGTTCATAATGTCCATGACGCACATAGATAACATAGGAATCCCGAAACACAAAAAACTTATGACTTCTTAGTTCAGGTACGAAACTTTTTATTACCTTTGAGTTAAAAGGTTTTTCGACATAAGGAAGAGAGAGGCATAATCTTTCAATGACGACTTTTCCATCTGTGCCCCCCGCCCATCACATGCGGCACCCGACGCAAGGCCTTGGTGAGCTCCGAAAGTCAACCGTCTTTTTCCGAGGCAGGAACTCAACTAACTGACTTTTCTCAAATCTGAACCCACGCTTCTGGTGTGTGACATCACTCACATCCCTGGTCATATCCTCTATCTGGGATTTTTATTGTGACATCTCTGAATGACACGTCCGCTCCATGCGTGCGTGAACACCTGTGCTCATGTTTGCACCTAACTAACCCATGCACTGAGCCGAAAGGTTCTCAGCCTAACTAAACCCAAAGGCAAGATATATAAAACGAAATCCCTCAGCCATTATATTACATTACTAGGATTGTATTTTGATGAGTATTTTTCTTCATCTTCCTAATTTCAGTTTTCTTTTATCAAAACCCACTCAGATCATCAATATATAGAAAGATAAAGGATTATACGAGCAAAAACGCTTAATGAATAAAGAGTTTAAAAAGAATTAATAAGAAAATTTGAAATTGAAACTCAATGTGAATAAAGAAATAACTTTGACTACTGAATATATAAACATATTTCTTTAATTTGCCTTGAACAATAAACAAAGAACAATTTTTATTCGGATAGTTTAGTTTGGTTTGGTTTTATTGCATACCAACCATTAAAGGTTTCTTTTTATGTATTGGATACATATCATTTGTAAACATAAGTCAACAAAGTTAAATAGTTCCAAGTATTGCTATATATCACTAACATCAGTCATTAACACAAAGTTAAATGATCAAATTGTTCTATTTCTAACAATTCAATTTAGTTTAAGTCATTTGTTTAAATGTCAAACAGTCCTATTTGACCCATAGATAGGACCCTCTCAAGTGCTACCACTCCGGGCCCAAGTGGATCTGGGAGAAATGGCAATATAGAGGTATTTGAAATTCCCTAATGCTCCAGCATTACTAGAGCCTCACCATCAGATTGTTTAGTGTCATATCCTTGTTGGGGGAATCTTACCCCTCTGCAGAGATGCAGTCGGTGTATTCTACAGCCTCACCTAAATGTCTGAGACTAGTACTCAGTTCATGTGCTTATTTTTGCAATATATTCCATCCCTCACAAGAATGTAGAAAAAAGACAATTGACTGAAATCTGTTTTTTCAATTTAATAGATATGTAATATAATGGCTGAGGGATTTCGGTTTATGCCTTTGGGTTTAGTTAGGCTGAGACCTTTCGGCTCAGCACATGGGTTAGTTAGGTGCAACATTAATACAGGTGTTCATGCACACGCGTGCAGAGCAGACCTGTCACTCAGAAATGTCACAATAGCCCAGATGGGTAATGGAGGCTAGCGAGTGTGAATGACGTCACGCACCGGAAGCGCACGGAGGATTTTGGGAGATTTTGAAAAAGTCAGTTAGTAGAGTGAGTCCTGCCTCGGAGGATGACGGTTGACTTTCGCTAGCTCGCGAGGCTTTAGGCAGGTGCCGCACGAGATGGCGGGGTGGGGGGAGATGAAAAATCCAGAATAGAAAGAATGTGTATCTCTCTTCCTTATGCCGAAACCTTTAACTCAAAGGTAATAAAAGGTTTCGTACCTGAACTAAGAAGTCGTTACGTGTTTTTCGAATTTCGAGATTCCTAAGTTCTATCTTTATGGACATTCGATGTACGTTTCACCCATAGCCATATCATGGCTATGGTACAGATATTAAAAGAAAGGGTACAAGCACTTTAAAAATCTCTTTATTCCAAGTATATTTCATTAAAGATTGAAATAATAAAAAAAAATGAGACCAAGATATAGAAACTAGCTTATTTTCCTGCATATTTAATTGTTCATCGTAGTTTATGATCTTTTTTTAGACTTGGGTGAATTTGACATCATTATAAGCAAGTACAAACTTCAGTTATGCTTTAATGTTCCCTTTGGTACTGATGCCTCTGGGACAAGGTGAATTTGACATCATTATAAGCAAGTACAAACTTCAGTTATGCTTTAATGTTCCCTTTGGTACTGATGCCTCTGGGACAAGGTGAATTTGACATCATTATAAGCAAGTACAAACTTCAGTTATGCTTTAATGTTCCCTTTAGTACTGATGCCTCTGGGACAAGGTGAATTTGACATCATTATAAGCAAGTACAAACTTCAGTTATGCTTTAATGTTCTCTTTGGTACTGATGCCTCTGGGACAAGGTGAATTTGACATCATTATAAGCAAGTACAAACTTCAGTTATGCTTTAATGTTCCCTTTGGTACTGATGCCTCTGGGACAAGGTGAATTTGACATCATTATAAGCAAGTACAAACTTCAGTTATGCTTTAATGTTCCCTTTGGTACTGATGCCTCTGGGACAAGGTGAATTTGACATCATTATAAGCAAGTACAAACTTCAGTTATGCTTTAATGTTCCCTTTAGTACTGATGCCTCTGGGACAAGGTGAATTTGACATCATTATAAGCAAGTACAAACTTCAGTTATGCTTTAATGTTCTCTTTGGTACTGATGCCTCTGGGACAAGTAGAAACTTTTTTTCCTCCCCAGCTATAAGCAAGATAATTACACAATTATTTTTTTGATAATGATGGCTTTGGCATTAAATCACCCAAGAAGGTTGATATGCCATAAAACAAAAAACCTACCTAAACCTTTTTAAACTTACTTAATTTTGATGTTCACTACATTTCTTTCAGAGTTGGCTCATTAGCCTGGTGGGTACAGTGTTCACCAATGGTCCGGGAGACTTGGGTTCAATCCCAGGTCGAGTCATACTAAAGACTTTAAAAATGGTACTTGATACCTCTTTTCTTAATACTCAGCAATATAAAGTATGTATCAAGGGTAAACTGAAGCAATCCAGGGAAAGGAGTAGCGCCCTCCCCTACACGTTGGTGTAGTAGTTATTGAAAAGGGATAGTTCTGGTCCCCCCTTGACTATGGTCGCCAACTTTACTTATTCTTCTTTCCATGAAAAGAGAAGACATATTATTTGAATCTAGTCTTCATCCTATTTTATTTGCTAAAATCACCTTTCAATGCCAATTTAACAACATTAAAGAATTCAAATAGAAAAAAAATATATATATATGCACACACAATATATTTCAAGTATAAAATAAAATATCAATGCAGGACAATTAAGTTGATTACACAAGAATGCTGCAAGCAATATTGAACAAGCACCCCATAAAGCAGCAGCTGTACAGCCACCTACCATCCATCATGAAAACCATCCAAGTTAGATGAACCAGACATGCAGGACACTGCTGGAGAAGTAGGGATGAACTTATAAGTGCCCTACTCTTCTGGATCCCTTCACATTGACAAGCAAAGGCAGGACAACCAGCTGGAACCTATATACAACAGCTCTGTCCTGATTTAGGATATAGCATTGAAAACCTTCCAGGAGCGATGGACAATAGAGATGGGAGATGCATGCAAGCAGCGGGACATGATGATGATGATGACCGGTAGGGGGCAATTAAAAACCAAAAACAAAAATCAACTTGTACGGCTCTCCCATCTCTATTGTCCATCACTCCCGGAAGGTCTTCAATGCTATATTCTAAAAAAAATAAAAAAATAAAAAATAAAAATAAAGATACAAATTATTTAAATTCACAGGCGAGGGCAGAGGAGGTCAAAATATTTGGTATTAGAAGCATCAAGAAACAGGAATGGGGTTTCTCTGTAGGTTAACCCATCCTAATTTACACACTTGTTCGTGGTCCTGTAGCAGGTGTGATTTTCTAAACAATCTACGATCATTGAATGAATGACCCATATATATTTTATAATTACTCCTAATACATCAGTTAATTATCTCGGCTGCTGTTATCCTAGATATTCCTCTTAATTTAATTAGGAACAAGATGCACACTATATATTTCAAGTATAAAACATAATAACAATATGGGATAAAAATTCATGATTCGGAATTTTTCAATGAGTTTGTAATCAAAACATTTGATTTTTATTCTTTTTAATTTTAAGTTGTGTCTATTTTACCTTATCATCTTATCTTATATTTGAAATCATCATTATCTGGTCATGCTGCTTGCATGGATTTTCCTGAATCTCTGTCTTTATCTGTCCTGTTGACCATTGTTCCTGGCAGGTTTTGAAATATATAATAATATTATGCTACATTTTTGTGTGTGTAACACTGTAAAAATTTTACACATTAAAAGGGTGTAAAGGTTAAAATTCCTATACTTTAGAATCGTAGTATGCAAGTTTGAGCTCCACTTGTGCTATTACATTCATGTTCATACAATTACCCTTGGGAAAAGTATGAACCCTCCTTATCCTTAAATAGAACCACTACGATTCTTCTAGAAGGATGGATTTGGCATTAAATAACCAATAAAGGTTGATAATCCATTAAGCAAACAAACAGATTAAAAAAGCTTTTAGAGTTCAATCTCCAGTTGGACTATTATGGTCATTTTCAGTCTAATATTTTCGGAAAGGTATAATCCCCTTGTAAGCAGCAATGGTGCGTTTGCAATAGATACTGTTCTCTTAAAAAGAAGAGATTTTCTCTTTAATGAACCACAAAGTTTGGTATGCAATTAAAACAAAGTGACCAAACCAAACCAAAACGAATACAGTTATAATTGTGTATACAAGCAAAAACATGTGCCCTCTCCAAATATTAAATTATAAAAGAATAATGACACAAAATAAAAATGCATATTAAAAAAAAAGTACACTTCTGCAAATGTTATTCTAAATGATTCTTACGAAGTGCATATGATAAGTTTCCAGACTTTTTTCATATGGGCACTTTTATTGATAGTACACACATGAAACTCTAGTCCCCTTCGAAGTAATCTCCTCCGGCTGCAATGTACTTGTTGTACCATTCTAACAACGTCTGGAAGGCCCCATCGAAGTCCTCTTGTGTGAGCACGTCAATGACCTTCATCACAGCCTCTTTCATCTCCTCAATTGTCTCATAACGACAGCCTCTGAGCTTAGGGAATAAGCAAAAGTCACAGGGATCAAGGTGTGGACTATAGGGAGGATGTGGAACTGTCTTGGTGCCCATCTTGGTCAAATAGTCTGTGACAAGGATGGAGTTGTGGACTGGAGCATTGTCCTGTGGAAATGCCACTGACCTGATTTGAAGAGTGCTGGCCTCTTCCCAAGGAATCTCTTCCTGAACTCCCTTAAAACCTCAACATAATAACCCTAACCCTAACCCTTTGGCCAATCAACTCTGGTGTATTGACTTCCTTACTTCTCCCACACCTCTCATCATCCCTCACAGACTCCCTGCCTTCCTTGAATCTCTTATGCCCCTCAAAAACTGATGCTTGATTCATGCAAGATGGTCGAAAAGCAGTCTGAAGCATTCCATACATTTCTCTGACATTTTTTCCAAGTTTAAAACAGAATTTTATTGCATGCCATTCTTCTAAAATGTCCTCATGTCCAGACTGCATTTTTGAAATTCACCAGCTGTGACAATCAGGCTTTAGTTGGGTATATTCCAACTCCTTCTGTAGCTATTCATTTAAACCTGAAATCATAAAAATTGGTGAGTCATCTCATAAGATGCATAGCAATAACACAGTAAATTTTCAAGAGTCTACAATAATTTTAAATATCTGTACCTAAAACAATCTGGAAACTTATTGAAAGCACCCCATATATAAAATGATGTCTAGTCTTGTTTTTAAGACAATTTTATGATAAAAAAAATAGCTTTTAAAAAACCAACCCCAGAAAATAACAAGCACAAAAAATTCAGATAAAAAATCTTGTTCATTAACTTTGAGTTTTACAAATTTAAACAAAAATCTTGTCTCTTTGAGAAGTACTTCATTATGCTAAAGTGGAAAGAAAGTAAACCTGTCAATATTTGCTTGCTCAGTCGACTGGGGCTGTAGAATACATCGACTTCTTCTCTGCCGAGAAATAAGACCCCCTTTCCAACGAGTGTTCTGGATATGACACTAAATAATCTGATGGTGAGGTTCCAGTAATGCTTGAGCTTTGGGGAATGTGGAGTACCCCTTCATTGCCATTGCTCCCAGGACCACTCTGATAGGATCCTATCTATGGGTCAAATAGAATTAACATTTAACTGTGTGTAAACAAAAGACTAAACTGAATTGTTTGAAATAGAACTATTTTTGACATTGAAAATGTGTACTTATGTTAAACTGAATTGTTTGAAATAGAACTATTTATATGTATAAAAATGATTAGGCATTAATGACCTACAATGATTGATGTGCCATAAAACCAAACCAAACCAAACCAAACCTGTATTTGCTGGACATCACAAATGTATGTGCATGTGAAACTGAACAGAGCAGTAACTTTCACTTTGTTTTCATATGCTGGATTGTTTCTGCTGTGACTGCTGACTGAGTATTTTGAAAAAAAGAGTCGAGGAGAAAAAGAAATAGCTAGACAGCATCTGATTCACCACTGATATCTTTATGACCATTCAACTTTTGACCTAATTTCCCTTCCTTGTATTGCCTCAGGTTGGCTTGACTCATTTCTAAAAGGAAGAAAGAATTGGGTAATCATAATAGGCTCTTTAATTGATTTAGTTGTCTCATGACCTGTTTTCAACTATATCCAAACATATTACTGTTGTTCATGTAAATATTCAAAATTCATTTTTGCTCAGTGTACCAAAAGACAATTATATATTGCCTCCCAACAAATGAGTGCCAAATTTAAAATTTACATACATCTATATCTATAACCAAAATTCATATAATTAGATTTGGTGCTTGATTCAAAATTCCTAACCAACTTTTTGATTTGCTGATTTGTATATTCAATTATGAATTTTTATTTGTAACCGACTTTAGGATTTGTTGACTTTTTAAATTTGATCACGAATTTTTGCTTATTGTAGTTCCCAGATGTATATATATATACATATATATATCCCTATCAAACCTAATTAATATTATCAGATTAGGAGCCAGATTCAAAATTTTAACTGAATTTGTGATTCATTGATTTTTTATTTATAAATTTTTATTTGTAACTGACTTTGAGATTTTTTGATTTGAAATAGCATGATTTCTCAATGTATATCTTTCCCTGATCAAATTAATATCACTTGATTCTGTTGTAAAGAAACAAATATATTTGAGAGAACAGATATGGCTGGTTCGTTTGAAAAGATTTAAAGAAAAATATTCAACAACCCTTTGTAATCTACAAAAAAAAGATCTTACAGTTGTAATTTTTGGTAGGTAATGTCCCATGGTGCTAACAGCGAGATTGGCAATTATGTTCAGCGATCTGTATTATCGATTGAACAATTATCTCTGCCTTTGTCTGATCAGTCCAGGGCACGTACTCTTGGCTAATCAGCTCTGTTAATGGCAAAAGACAAATTTTGTATAAAGGCTAGAAGAGAATACAGAAATCTTAAATGTCATTACCCAGAATGCCCTTCAGAACAGATATGAAAGTTAGCTATCATATTGAACCAGGCATCAAATGGCAGATGGTCACATGAAAAGTCTTTGTGAAAAATAGATATTTAGAATTTTTGTGTTCCTGCATATTTACTGCAGTGAGTCGGCAATTGACGTCACCATATTTACATCTGAGGTAGATCGAGTGTTAGAGTTAGATATTCCGGAATTATTTCAAGAAACCAATTTAAACATTGAAATGTTGTTCATGACATTCTGAAAAGTATTATTGAAATAGTGTTCACACTTTTTTTTTTTAATAAGATCAGTTCATTCTTCTTTGTGTTTCTTTTGCATACATCAAAGAGAGTTTTTAATTCTTTCTCAGTTTGCTTAATTGCTTATATTAATAAAAATGCTATTTCATTATTTTACCTTGTTCCATTGTGTATTGAATCATATTTTTTATTTAGAAAAGCCAACTTCTTGTGAACATAAAATGTATACTTTTATAAGCTGTGTCTCCTTGTCAAAAATATTTTTCCACCTCAACAATTTTTAGTTCTTTTTTTTAAGAAATATTAACCTCAATTTTATTCTAAATAAAAATGAAAAGATTGGGGGATGACTGGTTAAGACCTTTGACCAATTTCATAAAGTTTGTTTCCCAAAAACTTGTCATGCTAGGAAATTTTTAAGCACAGATTTGGAATCAGTTAATTCAATTACATTAAAAGAATTCTGAAATGAATAATGGGGAGCTGAAAAGTTCATGTGACCTTTTGATTAATGGGATACAAGTTCTGCAACATTAATGGAAGAAGTTTGTGGACAGCAAGGTAGATGGTGTTGAACAATAAACCTAATTTGGTTACATTCCATAGAGGTATCTTGGTCAGTCTATGAACTTTTCAGCCAGCTCTCATATATATTCAGAATGATTACTTACAGCTGTATGTCAGCAATGGACATCACCATCTGATTGATTGATCTTAACAGCATGTCAACCCATCAAGGGCTATTTTATGCATAAATGTGAGGGAATTGCATTCATTGTTCATTTGTATTTACCTTTTTAGTGTTGCTGCTTCCTAAGAGTTCTTCCACACACAGTAGTATGGTTTCAAGTATTCTTATCTATTACAAATATTTTTTACACAGTTTTATTGTTTTAAGTATTCTTTTATAATACGAATAATTATTTGGTTTCAAGAGATGATGTTTATCAAATTATAATGATTTGTTTGCACACAGTTATATAATTTAGAACAACTAATAATAAATTGTAAATAACAACATCTTCAAGTAACTATTCAAATTCTAGTCGTGCTATTATGTTCGCATCAGAACTAATGCCATTTGAAAAGGTAAGAACTCCTTTATCCTCACCAACTATTGGCTAATTAGTACCACAATTATCCTTCTATAAAGATGGCTTTGGAATTAAATCACCCATGAAGGTTGATATGCCATAAAACAAAGAAACCAAACTAAACATTCTTGGGGAGGGTGTTCTCATGATGTAATGATTAAAGTGCTGGACTGTGGAATCGTAGTTAGTGAGTTCAAACTCCAGTCTCGCAATTACGTTCACTTTCGGACAAATACCTTTGGGAAAAGTATAAACCCCCTTATCCTCCTAGCGATATGTTAAATAGTACCCCAACTATTTTTCTAGAAAAGCATTAAATAACCCAAGAAGGTTGATATGCCTTTAAACAACAAACAATCTAAACCTTTTTAAATTCACTTTATTTTTATGTTCACTAATGGGTAGAGTGTTCACTAATGGACTTGGGAGACCTGGGTTCAATCCCAGGTTGCGTCATACCAAAGACTTTAAAAATGGTACTTGATACCTCCTTGCTTAACACTCAGCAATATAAGATACGTATCAAGGGTAAAGTGGAGCAATCCAGGGAAAGGAGTAACGCCCTCCCCTACACCTCGGTGCAGTAGCTATTGAAAAGGGAGCCTTTTGGTCGCCCTCGACTGTGGTCGTCACCTTTACCTTTACCTTATTCTTCTTTTGATGAAAAGAAGACACAATTTACTTGAATCTTGAATTCTTCCAATTTTATTTGCTAGAATCACCTTTTAGTGTCAATTTCACAGATTTAAAATATACAAATAAAAAAAACCATATATATATATGATGGATTTGAAATGGAACTGTTTTTTGACATTGAAACTGAACTTACACTAAATTGATTAGTTTAATATAGAACTGTTTTGACATTTAACTGTGAGTAAACAAAATCTGTACTTATACTAAATTGAATTAGCTGAATTAGAACTGCTTGACTAAACTGAATAGCTTGAAATAGAAATGTTTTTCACAATTAAACTGTACTTACATTTAAACTACGTACTTATGCTAAACTGAATTGTTTGAAATAGAACTATTTTCATCAAAATGGATTTGGAGTTAAATAACCTACAAAGGTTTATTTGCCGTAAAACCCAACCAACCAACTAACCAACCATATATGATGGAAATATGTGCTAAGTTGGATAAATCAAACACTTATTATATTTTATACTTGAAATATTTAGAGTGTGCATATATATATATATATATATATACATATTTAAAAAATTTTTTTTCATCATACAACGTGAGAAAGCACGTGTGATACCATGTCCTCATCAGCTGCCAACCAGGAGTGATAACACAGTTTCAGTAGCTCAAGGCAGTACTGTCACTCCTGGTGCTACCAAGCAGCTTTTACCACCGAACAGGGTATTAAGAGAATTATATATATATATATATATATACGCCAGATTAATTAAGAGCAGAGACTACATTGGACATTAATCTTCATTTTCAGTGTGCAAGGTGACGGCAAATTGACTAAAATCCCAAAACGGGACTTTATTTCGTAGCACATGTGAAGACGGGGCAAGTTGGCACTTGATCCCTTCTAGAATAAGTCCTCGTTCAGAGTTTTTTTCTCAGGCATATAAGAACTGGCATATTACATGAGGGATTAATTTAGGGCTAGACTGACCGCCGCTGGCAAGGGGTTCCAAATTTCACACTATCCACACACCCACCAGACCGCTTTCCTTCCTTCCCCTAGACAATGGAAGATATGAGCCTATAGGTTTTAGTCGTGATAATATTATATTGTAGTAGTCGGCAACTCCGGTTTCCCGTGTGATATTTTTAAGGAATTAATAGGACAATTCTAAGCAAGATAACATAAGGCGAATAGAAGCTGAAAAGGAAGCATGAGGTAACAAATTCGTAGAAGACACGGTAAAGAACAACTTCGACCACGTGGTAACATAAAAATACAGGAATCCTTTACTATACAAAGAGATACACTTTCAAAGTGTCAAATATGTATAATGAATGGACAGTCCACGAATATAAATGTCTTTTCTTGACTTCTGTTTTTCTTCAACTTGAGAGACAGAGAGAGAGAGTGGTATATAAAATTTGGGTGTATAGGAGAAATAGCCCCAAAGTTACTTATCTTATTTTTCGACGGGGTTCCACTGAAGAATCTTTCTTCTTTCACGGGCTAATAGACTTTATGCTATTTTTTACACTGGCTTGAAGAACTTGGGTCCCTCGTGTCTCAGATATTCTTTTGTCTTCTACCCGGAGTAAATGGCTATGGGTCTGTCTGCCACGAGCCCTTTCCAATAACTAACTTTCTTATTATTTATTTCCGCTGAGGGGAAGGAGTCCCCACTTCTGTTTTGGGGTCCCAGCCAATCATTTGGCTTCTCTCTTCTCCCCCTTTACCAACATCTGTTGATATCCCCTCTGTGACCTACATTCTTTCTTAACGGTCACTTTTTTGAAGGGTTGCCACTGTTCATTCCAACGGGAGGATAGTATTAATCTTATTTCTATCATCTCCGTGGGATATTGTTATATTTTGACCTTCAACCCGGCCCAAAAATACTATTCCAAGGTAATACACCGGAAGGAAGTGACACATTCCAATGGCCAGTAATCGAAAGAGATCGCATGGGCGGATTAAGGCTTATGAGGTGGGACGAGGTGAAGGTTTCATTGTGCCACTAACAGTGATGCACCGGAAGAGAGTAACCTCTGAACTGCATGACAGTTATTTCCGCTTGATGACGATTAAACATCCGATTCAAAAGATCCAGTAGGCGATTGTGTGGGCGTTGAGTTATTATTTAACTCAGTTGAGTTTGGGTCCCAGAGCAGTTGCCAGCAGACTTCCAGACAGTAGAGACCAGATGTGGTAAGGAAGGCCACACCCGACCGAGGGGGCACTCGGAAAAACCCCGAAGCAGTTGCCAGCAGACTCCCAGAGAGTTAGAGACGAGATGTGGTAGGGAAGGCCACACCCGACCGAGGGGGACCTCGGAAAACCCCCGATGCAGTTGCCAGCAGACTCCCAGAGGGTTAGAGACGAGATGTGGTAGGGAAGGCCACACCCGACCGATGGAGTGGACCCCAAGACCTCTGGTTGAGCATCTAAGAGAACAAGAAAGACACAACGTGACGGTCATAACAGTGGGGTCAAAATATGAAGTTTATGTTCGATCTCCAGCACCCTTTTACATGCAACCCTTAAACAACCCTTTCGAACCCTTGCAATAAAGAGAGAGGTAAAAATATAATTGTTAAAGAAATATTCTTGTGTCTTCCTTCTTGCGTCTTTATCCTGCGTTATCCTTCTTGCATCTTAATTGTTACTGCGTGCGTCCTTTATTCATGCGTCTGCTTTTATTATTGAGTCGATATGATATGACAAATGAGTATATAACAATATCACGTGACAGCAGTTTGTTAAATATATATATATTTATACATGTTGAAAAGATAGATTTGTAGTGAATCTGATAGTATGACTGAAATATGTGGAAAGTTGCATAGGTCAAACACTTAACTCAAATTTAGATATGTAATATTTCATTTGGCTTTATTTCATCTTGAACTTCTTCAGATGAAATAAAGTCCAATGAAATATCACACATCTAGATTTGAGTTAAGTGTCCAACTTTCCACATATTTCTGTCATACTATTAGATTCATTACAAATCTATCTTTTCAACATGTATATATATATATGCACACACTATATATTTGAAGTATAAAATAGAGTAAGAATATAGGACAGCTGAGTTGATTTTTTTTTGTTTTTAAAAAAAATTGACTCCCAACAAGGTGATTTAATATCTTTGTCTTTTAAGCAATTCCAGAGTATTTTGTAGAAAACTCAACATTTGAACAGTCCGTCTAATTCGATTTTTATTATTTTAATATAATCTAATATAAACCATTTGGTTTTAAGTATTTCAGTTGAATATGAACAATTTTTAACAGCTCTATTTGACCTAAGAATTGAGAGCCTAACAGATACTACCACTCTGGGTCTGAGTGGACCTGGGAGTAATAGCAATGATAGGGTACTCTAAGCTCTCCAGATTTCTAGAACTGGAGCCTCACCATCAGATGTAGTTTAGTGTCATACAAAGGATAACACCATTTTATCATGTTGGGCAGTGTGTCTTACACTTTCTCATGAGATGCTGTCTATGTATTCTAAGCGTTGATGACAAGGTGAAGCCGGGGTAGGTTTAAAAAAAAATTGACAGTAAAGTAAAGTAAAACTTTAAGCTGTCCAGACAAGGTAAGAATCCCTGGGAATTAGAAACATATTTCACTCTCTGATCCTTGATAGAATAGTGCATTTATTTCCTACTATGATAACCATTCTACCATGAGGGCTTTTGATGGAATAGTGCAATAGTCATTCATAAAACTGATTAGAATAATAGTGTAAAATCTTGATTAGAAAGACTTTCAGATTCTGGCTCACAAGAGCCAGGGATCAGGTACAGATGTTATACTGATCCAACATAGAAGAGAATAAGAGTTGATATAATACAAAAGCAGTATAGCGTATCAAGTTATAACTGATTTCAGCTTAGAAAGGCACAGGATCAATCACAGATACTACACTCTATTAAGAGATAGAAAAGCAGAATGGTCATACATACAAGCAAGTAGAAAAATAGAATAGATTCTGGGAGAAACTAATTCCCGCTTAGAAGAGACAGAGATTAGGCACAGATAATACACTCTGATCCAGTGTAGAAAAGAATGATAATTGAAAATATAAACAAATAAAGAATAATATAGATTCTTGGTTAGAAAACATAACTAGTTTCCACACAAAAGGACAAAGATTGAATCTGAGGTAGAAAAATGCAAACAAGCGGAATAATAGTATTGATTTGGGTTCAAAAGGCATAACAAGACTAGGGATTGGGCACAGATACTACACTCTGATCTTGGTTAAAAAGCATAAAGTTTGTATATTCAAGCAAGTATATTAATTTTGGGTCAAAAGGCATAAATGGACTAGGGATTAAGCACAGATACTACACTCTGATCTTGGTTAAAAAGCATAAAGTTTGTATGTTTAAACAAGCATATTAATTTTGTGTCAAAAGGCATAACAGGACTAGGTATTAAGCACAGATACTACACTCTGATCTTGGTTAAAAAGCATAAAGTTTGTATGTTTAAACAAGCATATAAATTTTGGGTCAAAAGGCATAACAGGACTAGGGATTAAGCACAGATACTACTCTCAGTTTCTGGATCGAAAAACATTGTGGTCATAAATACAAACAAGTAGAATAATTGTATTTGTTGCTGCCTCCCACCAGACAGGACTTGACATAAGGTCAAAAGCCCGAAGGCTGATTAAAGTGGGGATAAAAGGGAGGGGAAGGTCGGGAACGAGCTGAGACTCGAACCCTGCTAGTCATTGACCCACTAAGTGCAATGTGGCTCTAATGAGTCAAGCAGTATCATGGACCTAAATCTAGATCCTGGCACGTATACCAGAATATAGCTTGAACTAGACTGTGAGGTCTAGTGCTATACAAGGGGTGCATAGGGGACAAAAAAGCAGCTCACCCACCCGAGGGTGGCCCAACCTAATTTGGGGGCCTTTTGACCTCGAATCTGCCATTGGTTTTGATACCCCATCCGACACGAATGCCAGACACCCTAGCCAAAAGGCCAGGGAAGTAGCATAATTGTATAGATACTTTGTATCAAAGTTTAAATGATTCCAGCTCAGAAGAACAAGGGATTGAGCACAGATACTACACTCTGATCTTGGCTAAAAAGCATAAAGTTTGTATGTTCAAACAAGCATATTAATTTTGGGGCAAATGGCATAACAGACTAGGGATTAAGCATAGATATTACACTCGGATCTTGGTTAAAAAGCATAAAGTTTGTATGTTTAAACAAGCATATTAATTTTAGGTCAAAAGGTATAACAGGACATGGGATTAAGCACAGATACTACGCTCTGATCTTGGTCAAAAGTATAAAGTTTGTATGTTCAAACAAGCATATTTATTTTGGGTCAAAATGCATAACAGGACTAGGGATTAAGTACAGATACTACTCTCTGATCTTGGTCAAAAGTATAAAGTTTGTATGTTCAAACAAGTATTTTAATTTAGTGTCAAAAGGCATAACAGACTAGGGATTAAGCACAGATACTACACTCTGATCTTGGTGAAAAAGCATAAAGTTTGTATGATCAAACAAGCATATTAATTTTGGGTCAAATGGCATAACAGAACTAAGGATTGAGCACAGATACTACACTCAGTTCCTGGATCGAAAAACATTGTAGTCGTAAATACAAACAAGTAGAATAATTGTATAGATATCAAAGTTTAAATGATTTCTGCTCAGAAGAACTAGGGATTGAGCACAGATACTATACTCTGATCTTGGTTAAAAAGCATAAATTTTATATGTACAAGCAAGCATATTAATAGCATAGACAGTTGACTTTTGTCCAAATTTAAAACCATATATTCTAACTGATTGTGTCATCTGGCACCTGAGATGAAATCCTGATACTCATCTATTGTCCAGAAAGATAACAAAACAGACAAATGCCCTTGTATTGTTTCCTAATAGGCATGTAAATCAGCAAGGTACATGACCGGCACAAACACTGCGACAGAAAGTTATGTTCTTATTAAGTTGTTTATGCAAATGCCTCTTTTTACTTTCACTTTCCATTCTGGTGTCCAGCTTCTTTCCACTTTCACTTTCACTTTCTCATTTATTTTCATTAACTGTGAGCACTGTTACTCATCTGGAAAAGTGCCATGCATAATGACTGCACTATCATTTGTCTTCAGTTTCATAAAAAGAATATCTCTTTAAATCCGCCCCTTAGCAAATAATTCCGATATTACAGATAGCAAGAGACAAGGCAAGATCAAAATAGGTGCAATGTCTGTTCACTCATCTATAACCAAAAACTAATAAGTGAAACATAGAATTGATAAAACTGACTCAAAGCCAAGTGCCCATGGAAGAGAATCGAAGAGAATAAAGAACTAAACAGAAAGACAGTAGAATATATATGTATATATATATATATAGAGAGAGAGAGAGAGAAAGAGAGAGAGGGAGATACAAAAAGCAGGAAAAAGAGAGAAAGAGAAGAGGAAGAGCAAAGAAATAGAAAACTTGGAGAAAAGTAGGATATATTCATAAAGAGAAATAGGGAAAGGATGAACTAGAAGAGACATAAAACAGGGGAAAAAAGAGAGAGAGGGGAAAAGGAGAGAGAGCGAAGAGATTGAAAAATAAGAAAGAATGAAGAGAGAATGAGAGATAAAAAGTAGGATAAAAATGAGAGCCAAAAGCCAGGAAGAAGAAAGAGACAGATAGATTGAAGTGAGGAGAGAAAAGAAAAAGAAAATAGAAGAGAATGAAGAGAGGAAGAGAGATGAAAAGCGGGAAAAGAAAAAGGGAGATAAAAAGAAGAGAGCAAAGAGAAAAATAAATGAAGATACTGAAGAGAGAAAGAGAGACAACAGAAAGAAGTGAGAAAGTCAAGGAGAGGTTTGAATATATATAAAGAGAAATGGGGAAAACATGAAATAGAAAAGATAAAAAACTGGACAAAGAAAGAGAGTAGAGGATGAGGGGAAGGAAAGTGAAAAATAGATAGGAGATATAAAAGGCAGGAAGATAGAGAGAGAGAGAGAGATCAGGGAATGCAGAAAGAAAAAGAAAAAGAGAAGAGTAGAAGAGGAGAAAATGAAGAGAGAGAGAGAGAGAGAGAGAGAAAAGTGGGAAGAGCAATGAGAAAAAATCGAAGATAATGAAGAATGAAAGAGAGATGACAGGAAGAAGTGAGAAAGACAAAGGGAGAGTGGGAGAGAAATAGAAGAGACAAAAGGTAGGAAAAATGGTAACAAAAAAAGTAGAATTGAGAGAGAGACATAAAAAGACAAGATAACGAGATTGAGAGAGAAGCAATGGGCTAAAAATGGTAGAAAAGAGAAAACACAAAGAGAGGAAGAGAGAGATGCAAGGAAAAGTTGGTTCAGTTGAGTTAGGTTTTATGGCATGTCAACCATTGTTGGTTATTTAATGCTAAATCCTGTTTATACACATATCAATTATAAATGAATTGTAAACACATTTTGTTAATAACATCTTTAAATAAGCCTGAGCTCATTTTTTTTGCTCAGTTAAATGTATCAAATTATTTTGATGTATCCCTAACAATTCAATTAAACATCAGTTATTTCCTGTCATATTTTGAGTCAAATAACGCAGTTAAATGATCAAACAGTTCTATTTTAAGCAATTCAATTTAGCATAAGTCATTTGTTAGCACTCTGTTAAAATGTTGAACAGTGATATTTGACCCATAGATATGACTCTTTCAGGTGCTACCTCTTGGGTGTCAGACTCGACCCGGAAGCAATGGTAATGAACGGGTACTCGACATTACCTAAATCTTCATGGCTAGAGCCTCACCACCCAAGTGTTTAATGTCATATCCCAGACACTCAGTGGGTCTTATACCTCTGGAGAGATGCAACTTGTGCATTCTACAGCCCCACTTGACAGGGCTGACAAGAAAAAGTGGCAGGACAAAAACGTTAAAGAGAGAGAAAGAGAGATAGAGTGAAGAAAAGATACAGTTAAGCCCAAGATAATACAAACCCCTGAAAAATTTGGGATTTTTAAATATTTTTATTTAACTCAAAATGATACAGGAAATATTGTCCATTGTATGTGTGTTGGTATGTGTGCCTGTATGCATGTGTGGATATATACATACAGTATTTCTTTATTTAGGATTATTATATAAATATTATTTACTTTAATGAAACATGAATCACTTAAAATGGATATTATAAGGTATTATTTATTTCCCAACTCAGTAGAATGGAAACATCATTATTACAACACAAACAGAAGAAGAGGAAGTGCAATCCTTTAAAAACAAAGAAACAGTGAAAATTTCAAAAATTTCCGCTATATTAAAAGTTTTCTAAAATCACCATGACACTGATAGTCACCAACAATCCCATTACCTTGAAAATCTTCTAAAACCATCAATATATTGAAAGTCTTTTAAAATTACCACAACACTGAAAGTCTTCTAAAATCATCGCTACATTGAAAGTCATCTAAAATCTCCACTATATCAAAAGACTTTTTCAAACCTTCACCAACTTTCAGAGATCCTTAACTTTCATTCGACCTTCCTCTTCAACTCCACTTTTAATGTTTCTTCTTCAATAGACCGCTTCACTTCAGACTAAATCAATTTTCATCAATACATTAGAAGACTTTATCAGACAAACTGTTAATCTACCTAAATATATAAAATAAATAAAATATTTTATGGCACACAAAGGGAATATTTTCATAATTCTTTCCCCAAAACACACATTAAATATGTTTCAGTTTTCTTTGGTTTGTGAGACACTTTTAATGTCAATTATCAAAAAAAACATTTTCTAATTAAAATCTATACTAATCTTGAATTCTTGTCTTCTTTGGTACTGTAGAGAAGAGGAAAATCTCGTATTTTGGTTTGGCGCACAAATTTATTTCAACACTTAATTTCACCCAATCAGGATGACTTATCCTATTCAGCCCGGACCTTCATTTCCGGCTAGCAAAACGTGTGAGCGGCCAAACCCAGTCTCTTCGGTGTGAGACGGCGACCAGAACAGATGTTCCTCTGGCCGTCTCTACTTAGCGATGCTTTTTAGCTAGACAAGCCACCCAGTGTGGACATCTCACTGTGGCTTTAACACTAGCAGCAGCAACATGGACACTCAATGAGGGAACCATCTAATTTATGGATTTCTTACAAGGAATCCCAGTTGAATATGAATTGGATGCATTCAGCATGCCTTCCACTGGCACCACTTCATATCACCCCATAAAATGGCTATGTCGATCCGAGCGTAACTCTGCTCTCGACACACTAACTCATATTTCACTTCTGGTCCACATTAATGGAGATAACGCATACTCTCCCCCAAATACCAGATACAAAACTACACGGTGACTCTAAACACAATCCCTCACACGTCCCGCAACACACGCTGCCATCTCAACATCCCGCTAAGCCATTTCATCTCCAACACTAACAAGCCAAAACTCCACGAGTCTTGCAGCACCAAAAGCAAACCATATTCCATGCTGCAAATAAAAAGTTTTCCTTGTTGTGTGTTAAAGAAAAGTTTCATAATTCATTTGTGTTGCCTAAAAAAATATAGTGTTAGAGAAATTAACAATTTCCCGAACCGCTATAGTACCTCTGCTTAAAATGGTTTCAGAGGTTTCTAAGCAGAAATGAAGATTGCAAATATTACAAGCTTTTTAATTCCTGTGCTGTGTGGGGAAGAAAAAAGGAAACCAAAGAAAGAGAGAAAGAAATTAAAATTAGGAAAATGAGAAAATAATAGAAAAAAGTATTGTACTAAAAATGCTTACATTCATTTTAAATGAAGTTAGGAAATCTCTAATGTGAGGATGAAAACTCTAATCCCTTCATATCTCTTCTGTAAGTTATTGTTATGAAAACTTTTAAACGTACCTTTTATAATCAAATTGAAAATAAAACTTCTATGAAATATAGCACAGTTAGCTGGAACTGTAAAATGCACTGACTGCATCTTTGCAGAGGAGTAAGACTCCCCCAATGAGTGTCTTGGCTATGACACAAAACCATCAAAGCCCAGTTGGCTGAGGCTGTAGAATACACCAGCTGCATCTCCTTGAAGGGGTAAAACTCCTCAATAAGTATCCTTGATATGACATTAAACAATCTGATCATGAGGCTCCCGTAATGCTGGAGCATTGAGGAATGTGGAAGACCCCTTCATTGCCATTGCTCTCAGGTCCACTCTGATTTTAATTGGTAGCACATGATAGGTTTTATGAGTCAAATAGAACTGTTTGATATTTAAGCTGTTTTCAAACAAATGATTTATTCTCAATTGACTTGTTAGAAATAGAACTGTTTGATCATTTAACTATGTGTAAACAAATGACTAATGTTTAATTGAATTGTAAGTGATATACAACAAGACGTAAAAACTGTGATCAAATGAATGAGTAATGAGGAACAGAATTATTAGAGATAAATAGTAATACTTAAAACCCCTTAACTGTCTGCCTAAATGGAAATAATGTTATTACATAGCAATACTTGGAACCATCTGACTGCAAACGAATGAATGAATAATGTTCAATAGAATTATTAGAGCTAAATAGCAATACTTGTAACCACTTCACTGTCTGCAAACAAATGATTTATATTGAATTGAATTATTAGTGTTAAATAGCAATACTTGTAACCACTTCACTGTCTGCAAACAAATGATTAATATTGAATTGAATTATTAGTGTTAAATAGCAATAATTGCAACCATTTAACTGTGTAGAAACAATAACAAGAATCATGTGGAACAAATTAGTTCTAACTTATTTAAAAACAAAATTACCAACAAACTATTCACTTACTTATCAAATATTTATTTTCATTTAAATTTGTGCAAAGAAATGACTAATATTAGATTATTATTGCTAAATGGCAATACTTGAAACTATGTAACAGTATGGAAACAAATAATTAACTGTAAAAAGAATCATTTATGTTAGATTGAAATACTTGAAACAATTTAACTGTGTGCAAACAAATAATTAACAGTAAAAAGAATCATTTGTGATAGATTGAAATACTTGAAACCATTTAATTGTATGCAAAAAAGACAAAAGCTCAAACTCATTTTACAAATGTATATATTTAATATATATGCATAAAGAGGATTTAGCATTAAATAACCTACAATGGTTGATATGCCCTAAAACCCAATCATATATATCTAATATATGTCTATAAAGTGGATTTGGCATTAAACAACCTACAATGGTTTATATGCCATAAAACCCAACCAAACCAAATCATGTATATTTAATATATATGCATGAAGAGGATTTAGCATTAAATAACCTACAATGGTTGAAATGCCATAAAACCCAACCAAACCAAATCGTTTATATTTGATATATATCTATAAAGAGCATTTGACATTAAATAACCTACAATGGTTGATATGCCATAAAACCCAACCAAACCAAATCATATATATTTAATATATATGTATAAAGAGGATCTGGTATTAAATAACCTACAATGTTTGATATGCCATAAAACTCAACCAAACGAATTGAATGAAATATAATTTTTCTCTATATACACCATGTATATTTATATATATATTTCTTTTTATTAGTTTGTTTAGCAAATACTCACTCATTTTTGTAAAAACTGTTTAAATTCTATTCTCACATAATATTTTAATAGTAGTTATATAAAAAGATTCACATTCCAAAAGATTAAAATATCCTTTTAGATAATTGAAGGTTACATGAAGGCTTTCCATGGAAAAAGAAGTGATGCATTTATGTATCAAGCTTGGTTATAATTTTGTTTCAATGATCAGACACAAAATGCTAAGATGACACAGCAGAAACTCGCTGACTTAGAATTCAAGACTTTGCCTTATCCGCTACATTCTCCCGATCACAACCATTTTTTTAAGTATCTGCACACTTTTTTATACAAAAAAACATTCTGTCCCAAAGAAGAAATAGGAATTGCATCTAAATGATTTTTTAGCACCAAATTATTTAAAGTTTTATCAAAAAAGTATAAATAACCTTGTTAATCAATGGCAGAAATGCATAGATATTTAAGGATCATATTTTGATTGATTAAAAAACTGTTTAAATTGATTAATTTAGGAATAAAAGTTCATTCTGAAAGTGAATATTATTTTCAAAATGACCAATTATATCAATTTCGGTAAAAAAGTATTGCAGAAAAAAAAAAATCTTAAAAATCACAAATTTTGTTGTGGTATAATTTTCAGCTTGACAGTATTCTTAGAAAGAGAAAAATAAAGAATATTGTCAGTGTTAAAGTTATATATATGTGTATGTATGTATGTATGTATGTATGTATGTATGTATGTATGTATATATATATAACTTTATATATATATATATATATATATATATAGATATGTATAACTTTACCTCTGACTATATTCTTTGCTTATATACATATAAATATATATATATATATATATATATATGTGTGTGTGTGTGTGTGTGTGTGTGTGTGTGTGTGTGTGTGTAAAAATTTCATGAGTAGTTTTAAAATTACATATATATTGTTTAAACTCTCAAAATATTTTTCTTCTAAAATGTTTGATACTCAGACATATTGTCTCTATGTAAAAATTAGGAAGCACTTTTGGTATTTTTAAATCTTTACATATATATATATATATATATATATATATATATATATATATATATATATGAACAAACCATATATAAAAATGCGTACAAAATAACTTAAGAAAGGAAGAAAGAAAGAAAGAAAGACAAAATGGTTAAGATTGGAAGTGAGATAAAATAATTACAACAAAGAAAGAAAGAAAGAAAGAAAGAAAGAAAAGTTGTAAGGAAGAAAGAAAGAAAGAAAGAAAGAAAGAAGTGTATATTGTAAAGGTACAACAATAAAGTTTAAAAAAAAAAAAAAGAAAGAGAGTATGAAAATGAGAGGAAAAAATGAAACCAAAGAGAAAGAGAGAAAGAAAAGAAAATTAGGAAAATGAGAAAATAATAGAAAAAAAAGAGGAATGAAAAGAAATAAAAAGATATAAAAATGAAAGAAAGGGAAGAAAAAGAAAAAAAAGAAGGGAAATAGAAAGAAAAAATACAAAAGAAAAGGAAAAAAGATAGAATAAATAAAGGAAGGAAACAAAATAAATAAAACAGAATAAAAGAAAAAAAAAGAAAAAGAACAGAAAAAAGGGAAAATGAGAAAGAAAAAGATGAATAGATAAATGAAAAGGGACAGAAAATAAGAGAAATAAACAAAAACAAAATCTAAAAAAGAGGTAAAGCAACAAAAAGTAAAGGGAAAGACAGAAAAGAAAAGAGAAAAAACAAAAGAAAATTAAAGAAAGAAAGAAAGAAAAATAACATAAAAGAAAGATAGAAAAATAAAAATAAGAATGAGAAAAGAAAATGAAGAAAAGCAATAGAAAATAAATGAAAGAAGTCGCAATGGCAAATAAAAAAATAAAAAAAGAAGAAAGATACAAAGAAACAGACATAGAGAAAGGAATGAACAGAAGATTGGAGTATAAATAATCACAGGAGAAAAGCAAATAATGGCAAAAGAAAGAAAGAAAAAAAGAAAGAAAGAAAGAGAAATTAAAAAAGGAAAGGAAAGTAAAAGGAAGAAATAAAAAAAAGAAAGCGATAAAATAAAAGAAAGAAATAAAAATGAAATTAAGAAGAAAGAAAGAAAGAAAGAAAGAAAGAGATATCAAAAAAAGGCAAGGAAAATAAAAGAAATAAATAAAAAAAGAAAGAGATAAAATAAAAGAAAGAAAGAAAAATAAAATAAAGAAAAAAGAAAGAAAGAAAGAAAGAAAGAAAGAAAGAACACAAAGAAAAAGAGAGAAAGAAAGGAAAAAATGAAGGAAGAAAACAAACAGACAAACAAACAAAAAGAAAGGAATTAACTGAAGATTGGACAGAAATTAGAAAAAAGAAGTTATAAAAAAGAGGAAAATATGATAAAAGAAAGAAAGAAAGAAAGAAAGAAAGAAAGAAAGAAAGATAAACAAAGAATAAATGAAAGAATGAAAGAAATAAAGACAGAAAATAAAATAAAAAATAAAAGAAAGATGAAAATAGAATTAAACAAAAAAAGAAAGAAGGAAAGAAAGAAAGATAGAAAGAAAATAGAATAAAAGAAAGAATAAATAAAAGAAAGAAATTTAAAAAAAGAGATAACTTAAGGGAAGAAATAAAAAAACAAAATATAGAAAAAAGAAAGAAAGAAAGAAAGAAAGAAAATGAAATAAAAAAGAAATGAAAAAGAAAGCATGAAGGATAAAAGGAAACAACATAAAAGAAAGAAAGTTGGACAAAAAATAAAAGAAAGAAAATGAAAGAAAAAATAAAAGAAAGTGGAGAATAAAATAAAAGATAAAAAATAAATAAAGAAAGAAAGAAAGAAAGAAAGATGGACAGAAAATAGAAAAAAAGAAGGAATGAATAAAAAAAAGAGGGAAATAAAATAAAAGAAAGAAATTTAAAAAGAAAGAGATTAAATAAAAGAAAGAAAGAAAAGATAAAAGAAAGAAAGAAAGAAAAAAGAAAGACAGAAAGAAGATAGACAGAGAATAGAAAAAAGAAAGAGGAGAATGAAATGAAAGGAAGAAAGAAAAATGGACAAAAAATAAAAGAAAGAAAGAAAGAAAAAAAGAAAGAAAATGAAAGAAAAAATTAAAAGAAAGGAAAATAAAATGAAAGAAAGAAAGAAAGAATGATTGACAGAAAACAGAAAAAAGAAGGAATAAATAAAAGAAAGAGAGAAATAAAATTCAAGGAAGAAATAAAATGTGTTCAAAGAAGTTAAGAAAAATAAATAATAGAAAGAAAGAGAAAAAGTATTGATTCTCAAGTGTCAGAGAAAAAGAAACAGAAAAATATTTCAAAGAGAAAAGGCTTGAAATGAGAGAGAGAGATAGGGTAGGGAGATTAGTTGGCCATTGTCTGGAATAAAGAGAGAATAAGAAAAGAAAAAGTTAATGGAAACAAAAAGATACTTAGAAGAAGAAGAAGAAGAAATGATTGGCTCCTGTTATCAATTTATATTTGATGAAATAATTCATAGGGAATTGTTTAGCAAATATATTCATACAAACACAAATTAATCCATTTACTGAGCGTGTTTTGCCGAGCGATGTGACTCCCGATGCATTATTCAGAACCTTTTATGGCATATTATCTTGAAACCTTACCAATTCTGCCAGTGATTTGGTCCAGTAGGTGGTCATTTGACCTATGACCTCTCTTTATGCATATTTAAATGGTGAGTTGTCAGTCTCCTGTACTCCAGGCTTTTATCAAGCTGTTTACAATCAACGGCCTTTTATTGTTGCGTGAAGGCATTGTTCCTTTTTCTTTTGATTGATTCACAAATTAAGAGATTTATTTTTACTGTATCTTCGGATGATTAACCCTGTGAACTTAAGGAACACTTTAAGAATCATATAATACTTGTTTATTTATTAAAAGTAAGAGCATGCGGAATTTAAATGACCTTTTGTTCATTTTTATCTCCCTTTGGCTTTATTTGATAGATTATTTTAGATTAAATGTGAAAAAAAAGGGAAGATTAAGTAGAATCTCTAATTTTATACTTTTGGTAAGAGGAATGGAAATTTGGATCAACCCATCTATTTTTATCTCCTTGATACATTACTTAAGATTAGCCTTGGAATTTTGATTGCTTTTATCAAATATGTCTACTGAGAGAGAAAGTGAGAGGGGGAGTTATGTAGAGAGAAGGAGGAGAATTAGAGGAGAGGTGAAACGAAAAAGAAAAAGACCTTAATATTTAAATAAACTCCAAATTACAAATTACTTTGGATGAGTCAGTCATGTTTAATTCTTTTACATAGCATTTGATGCCTATCTTGGAGAGAATGGATTCAAGTAATTCTGCCTGATATTTTTTTGACATTCCAACCGTCAAGAAGCTTCACCTCATCCTTAAATGTTTATATTTAAACAGTGGATTTTACAAAGCTATTGCTATTGTGATCTGAAATGCTCATAGTATAATCTTCCTGTTTTTTTTTTCTATTCTTTGAAGGATTTGGGATTTGGGATTTCTAGTTAATAAACATTGAATTAATAGCTGTATAGAAAGAAAGAAGGATAAAGAAACAGAAAGTGCTTAAGAGAGAAAAGGTTGGTTGGTTGGTTGGTTGGTTGGTTGAGTTTTATGGCATTTCAGCTCTTGTAGGTTATTTAACGCCAAATCCATTTCTATGTAAATAATCAGTTTTATTTCAAACAATTCAGTTTAGCATAAGCATGCAGTTTAAATGTAGTAAGTTGGCGACCATAGTCGAGGGTGACCAGAAGGCTCCCTTTGTCAATAGCTACTACACCGAGGTGTTGGGGAGGGCGTTACTCCTTTCTCTGAATTGCTCCACTTTACCCTCGATACGTACCTTATATTGCTGAGTATTAAGCAAGGAGGTATCAAGTACCATTTTTAAAGTCTTTGGTATGATGCGACCTGGTATTGAACCCCAGTCTTCCAGACCATTGGCGAACACTCTACCCACTTGGCCAAATTGTGAAAAACATTTCTATTTCAAGTTATTCAGTTTAGTCGAGCAGTTCTAATTCAGCTAATTCAGTTTAGTATAAGTACAGATTTTGTTTTTGTTATATACATTTCTCATTTCCAAGTCCTCCAATCCCTTTATTAATCCTTTGGTGACTGTACCAAGAGTATCAATTACAATTGGTATAACCATCACTTTCATGTTCCTTAGTCTTTTCAATTCCCTGGCAAGATTCAGGTACTTATCTTTCTTTTTGTTTTCTTTGAATTTTTCTCTGTGGTCAGCTGAGACAGCAAAGTCCACAATTGGGCAAGTTTTCTTTTTCTTGTTGATTATTACTAGTTCTGGTCATCTGGCTAGGATTATGTGATCTGTTTGTATCTCGAAATCCCAGAGGAGTATGTGCATCTCATTTTCCATTTGTTCTCTATTATCATATTTACAACCCCGTCTGCTCAGGTAGGATATGACACAAGGTCAATTTTTAAGCGGAGTTTAACAGGTTTGAATTCAGAGTTTTCCTTCTCCTAGACTAGTTGCCTCACCAAGGCTGAAGAACCTAGTCTGCCCTACTATTTACCCATAGCTGGAGGGAGAATAATTGGATTCATATCTTTCCCAAGGGTATTAGTGCTATGTGAAATGCAATCATTCTCGTCCAGGATTTGAACTCGTTCCACCATGTCCATTTCCTACGATGATAACCATTACACCACAGGCACCTATTATTATTATTATTATTATTTCACTTCTTGTGAGTTTTTTCCTCCAGTGTTAGCTGATGGTTTTTCCCAGGAGTTCAATAAACAACAAGTCTCCTCAGGTCTCCAGGGATCTTCTCAGTATTCTAGCTGATATTAACAATGCTGTAGTCTGGATGACTACAACCCTTCCTCTTATTTCCAATTCCTCAAGTCTCTTTTCTAAGACTTTAGTAACTGTTTCAAGTGCACCAACTACAATTGGTATCACTGTCATCTTCCTGTTCCATAGGTTTTTCAGCTCTCTAGCAAGATCCAAGTATTTGTGTCCCTTTAACTTCTTTTATTTTATTCTCTTGACCCATTGGAACAGAAAAATCCACTTGATAACAAGTTATTTTGTTCGCATTAATTAACACTAGGTTAGGTCTGTATTAGTTAATTTTACCATTTTCTTTAAGCAGCGTAATGATGTCAGTTACTCGTTAGCCATGATGATCTAATGAAAAATCTAGTTTATATGTTCTGTAATGTTTTCTTGCTAGACAAAAAGCGAGCTGTTTTCTTCCTTTTCAGATCTCACAGACGATGCACACTCAAAAAAATCTTTGAAATTTTGGTATTTCTCTCATTTTAGCCATAATTAATTCCAAACAGCAATTCAGCCAAATCCATAGAACAATCAATTTATTATCCATTTCCCAAACAATATTAACTCTCATATCTTTTAAGTTAACTGATGAGAAACAGATTCAAAGTTTGTAATTGATTTTCTGGTTGAGTGATTTTTAGTTCAATAATGACCCTTTTTTAATTTCTGATTAGAGATTTTTATTGATTGATGGATTTTAATGGTACATCAATCCAGTGAGGGTTATTTCAAGCTTTTTGGTTAAAGAATTGTACTCATTGTATGTTCATATTTAATTTTGTAGATAGTTGTTTCTTCAGAGGTTTTCTTTTGCACACTGTTCGATCAAATACAAATGTTTTTTGATTAAATCTATTTCTCCCATAGATGGATTCCTAACAGATGTTATCACTCCAGATCAGTGGACCTGGGAGTAATGGTAATACAGGGGAACTCTATACTTTTCAGAGCTCCAAAATTGGAGCCTCACTATCAGATGCTATTTAGGGTCATACTCAAGACCACGTTTTTTTTGGCGGAGGGCTAATCCTTCTGAAAGGAATATAGTCAATGTACCTTACGCCCCACTGACAAAGTGGTTGGGTCTGTAGTTCCCATGAATAGTTAAACTATATGTTCAATAAAGGAGAATTAAATTTTCAAGTAAATTTTCTCAATAATTGTACATTTGTTGTAATATTAGTCACCTCCAGTCAAAGAACTCCATAGCTGCCAGGCCTTTACTTTGTATAGACTTTTGTTAACTCTTAATATCAAGTTTAACTGCCATACAGAATTAAAATATAATATATATTAGTGTGATCTCCCTTGTCTTCATTTATTGTCATGATCAAAATCAAACTGTTAAAAGCTACAAAAATCAGGAAATATTTCAAACATTTTTCACTAATTTGTCAGTCTGTTTTGTTATTAGCATTTATATTAAATAAATTGATTTTTCATTTGGCTATGAATTTAGTGATACATCCACATAAATGTTATTCATTGTTTTGTTTTAATAAATCCGGGCATCCATATTAAAGAAAATGTTTGTTTCTTTGTTTGTTTGGGTTTTATGGCATATCAATCTTGGTAGGTTATTTAATGTCAAATCCATTTTTATACAAATAAATAGTTCTATTTCAAGCAATTAAGTTTAGCATAAGTGCACAGTCCAATTGTCAAAAACATTTTATTTCAAGCTATTAAGTTTAGTCAAACATTTGTAATTCAAACAAATTGAAGTTAGTATAAGTATAGATTTTGTTTATACACAGTTAAATGTCAAAACTATTCCATTTCAAACAATTCAGTTTAGTGTTAGAACAGTTTCAATATCAAAAACAGTTCTATTTCTAACAATTCAGTTTAGCATACAAAAATAGTTCTATTTCAAGCAATTCAGTTTTGCATAAGTATAAAGTTTAGTTCTATTTGACCCTTAGATAGGACTCTATCAGGTGCTACCACTCCAAGCCAGAGTAGATTTGGGAGCAATGGCAATAGAGAGGTACTCCTCAATCCCCAAAGCTTCCGCTTTGCTGGAACCTCACCATCAGATTGTTTAGTATCATATCCAGGACACTCGTCATGGTGGTGGGGGGTCTTACACTAATGCAAAGATGCAGTCAGTATTTTTTACAGCCCCATCTGACTGGGCAATAAAGAAAATGAATATATGAATAAGCAAAATTTGGGCAAATAGATATTTTTAACAAATCAGATTGATTATGAAGTTATACCCATGATACGGATATATGAAACGTTCATAGAACGTTCATAACATGTATACATAGAACATAGGAATCTCGGCACACACGAAAAACACTTATGACTTCTAAGTTCAGGTAGGAAACTTTTTATTACCTTTAAAGGTTCTTCGACACAAGGAGAGATATACACATTCTTTCTATTCTGGCTTTTCCATCTGCACCCCCATCTCATGCGGCACCCACCACAAGGCTACTTGCCTGGCTTCGGCGAGCAAGCGAAAGCCAACAGTCTTCTCCCGAGGCAGAACTCAACTAACTGACCTTTTCAAAATCCCCAAAACACTTAAATGTCAAAACAGTTCTATTTCAAACAATTCAGTTAAGCATAGGTACATAGTTTCAATGTCAAAAACAGTTCTATTGCAAATAATTCAGTTTAGCATGAGTACACAGTCTAGTTCTCTTTAACCAAAAGATAGGACCCTATCAGGTGCTACAACTTCAGACCAGAGTGAACCAGGGAGCGATGGCAATAAAGAGGTACTTGACATTCCCCAAAACTCCTCCATTACTGAAGCCTCATCATCAGTTTGTTTAGTGTCATATCTAGGACACTCACTGGGGGAGTCTTACCCCTCAGCAGAGATGCAGTCAGGATATTCTACAGCCCCAGCCAACTGGGCAATAAATAAGAAAAGAGGAGGTGTTTCATAAGAGAGAAACTGGCTGAAAAAAATGGGTATAATCCATCTTATTCCAATCAATTGAACAACCAATTTATCTGAATAAAATTAATCTTTTAAGAAAAATAAACATCATTGCACTTATTAGTAACTAATCATGCAAGTGGAGGGGAGGATTTATCCACTTCTTAATGATTTAAAAAATGGCTAACATTAATAAAAAGAAATAACCAGTCAATTTAATTCAGTTTCATTTTTAATTCAATTAAAATAAAAACTAATCCATTGAAATAAAATTAGTTGAAAAAAAAAAGAAATTAAAAACTAAAAAAGGCCAGTGAAATATGAAAACAATGAAATTGCTGGTTTTGTCTGACACGCAGACCCTAGAACACATATTACTGTAATGTCGGCTACATTCTTTCTCAGACCTTCATTGCTAAGGAAAATGGAATGAGAGAGTTGGGTAGAAATTCTGGATGAGACTCACTTCACAGTAATGTCATTGGGAACTTTCTTCTGCTTTGGATGAATAATTGTGCAGAACAGGCTCTCTAGCCTTGGTTTATATATATATATATATATATATATATGTTGTACTCCCTATATAATGGACTCACCCTCCATAAATACACGTCAACAAGAGCGTTAGACAGAGTTAACCAAATCAGCATGACACAATCATATGTGATACCACAGTGGACAGATAGTCACTACCCCAATGGACTCTCCGCTTCCTATCAACTAACTACTTTTTAACCATGTTCACTTGTACCTTGTTTCTGTTGCTTGAATATATATGTTTTTCTATCAACCTTTTGCGTTCCCTGTGTCTTTCTTTTGTCAGCATCACAACAATATATATATATATATAAAGTTCAGTATTAGTATCAATACTGAACAAGTCCTGGAGACAGCACCCCATAAAGCAGCAGCTGTACGGCCACTTACCACCCATCACAAAAACTATCCAAGTTAGACGAACCAGGCATGTGGGACACTGACGGAGAAGTAGGAACGAAATCATAAGTGACATAAGTGGACCCCCTTCACATGGATGAGCAAAGGCAGAACAACCAGCTAGAACCTACATACAACAGCTCTGTGCCGATACAGGATGTTGCCCTGAAGACATTCTGGAAGCGATGGGCAATAAAAAAGGGTGGCATGAGAGGGTCAGGGAGATCCATGCTGCTTGGCGTGACATGATGATGATGATGATGATGATATATAAAGATTATTATATATATATATGTGTATATACTGGCCGAAATACCCATCGTTAACTGGGTTCAGAAAGAATCTGGAAAAAGTGTACTCTAATTAATGAAAGTTACTGCTTTGATATTATTGGATGTTTTCAAGTGGAATATCTGCAAGCTCTTATGGCCAGGATTCAGCAAAAAATATTATAACATAGTCTAATATACTATTAGATTTAATACTCCTTTATCCAAATAGAAATATTGTTAACAGTCATGTGCATTATAAATCTATAACCACTCTTGTAACTCAAAAGAAAGGAATGTCAGTTTTGCGTAAAAGAGTTGCTTTCTTTAAACCAGATATAATCATAGTTGCATACAAACTTCTTATTCTTTATCTCAATATGTTGGTTTATAAATTGAAGCATCCATCACATAGACTGCGGCTTTTGCATGAAATATGCAAGTAAACAAAAGCTTGAGGAAAATTATAATGATATGCATATTGTAATGTTTATTCAAGAATCACAATACACACTAACAATTAAAGATATATTATCCGAGTAAAGTAACATCTTCATTATAACTGCTTATGATACTTACCAAATTAAGTATAATGCCGGCAAACTTTATATCACGAACATGGCTGCATAAAGATATGTATATTTTTTTAAATATGGAAAGTAAAGCAATTAGAAAAGAAAAATGAGAAGTAATTAAGACTCTGAAATATAATGATTTATCAAATCAGTCAACTCTTGAAGTATGTAATCCAGCATTTTTCCCAGTTTCTAATAATCAAATCAGCTAACACCTGACATATACAATTCAATATTTTTCCTTGTTGTCATTTATCAAAGATAAATAGACTCCCAGATAAAAATCCTATCTTCCTGTAAACCTCAGCAATATAATTTTAATTCCATTAAAATCCGTGGTATTTGAATATTTACCAGGAAACTTTGCAACCTTTAAACCTCCCTAAACAAACGGGAAAGTAAATTTCATGGAGCTCGAAAAAATTTACATAATAAAACATATTTTGTTTTTATGTATCTTCTATTTCCTTTTGTCTTACAAATGTACTGACAGACAGACAGACAGATTTGAGCTTTGTTATATAGATATATATACTCATATGTATGCATATATAAGTAAGGTAAAGTTGGCGAACTTAGTAGAGGGTGACCTGAAGGCCAACTTTTCAATAACTACTACACTGATATGTAGGGGCGGATGTTACTCCTTTCCTTGGATTGCTCCACTTCACCTTGATATGTACCTTATAATGCTGAGTGATAAGCAAGGAGGTATCAAGTACCATTTTTTAAAAGTCTTTGGCATGACTCGACTTCGGATTGAACCCAGGTCTCCCGGACCATTGGTGAACACTCTACCTACAAGCCCATGAGCAGGTAATATGTATATAGATAAATATATATTTATATATATACTTGTGCACTCATAGATATACTTATACATATAGATATATACTTATATACATATATATATAGAGAGAGAGAGAGAGAGAGAGAATCATTAAATAAGTTTCCAGACTTTTTTCGTATGGGCACTTTTATTGATAGTAAACACATAAAACTCTAGTCAACTTCGAAGTAATCTCCTCCAGCTGCAATGCACTTATTGTACCATTCCAACAACTTTGGAAGGCCTCATGGAAGTCCTCTTGTGTGAGCGTATCAATGACCTTCGTCACAGCCTCTTTCATCTCAATTGTCTCATAACGACAGCTTCTAGGGAATAACCAAAAGTCACAGGGAGCAAGGTCTCGACTATAGGGAGGGTGAGCAACTGTCTTGATGCCCATCTTGCTCAAATAGTCTGTGAAAAGGATGAAGTTATGGACTGACCTGATTTGAAGAGTGGTGGCCTCTTCCCAAGGAATCTCTTCCTGAACTCCCTTAAAACCTCAACATAGTAACCCAAACCCTAACCCTTTGGCCAATCAACTCTGGTGTATTGACTTCCTTACTCTTCCCACACCTCTCATTATCATTCACAGACTCCCTGCCTTCCTTGAATATTTTATGCCACTCAAAAACTGATGCTCGATTCATCAAGATGCTCCAAAAGTAGTCTGACGCATTCCATACGTTTCTGTGGAATTTTTCCAAGTTTAAAACAGAATTTTATTGCATGCCATTCTTCTAAAGTGTCCTCACGTCCAGATTGCACTTCTGAAATTCACCAGCTGTGACAATCAGGCTTTAGTAGGGTGTATTCCAATTGCTGCTGTAGCTGTTCATTTAAACCTGAAATCATAAAAATTAGTGAGTCATCTCATAAGATGTATAGCAATAACATACTGAATTTTCAAGAGTCGGTACAAAAAAGTCTGGTAACTTATTGAAGGTACCATATACATGCCATATACACACACATATACATATATGAATATATACTCATATAAATATATGCATATATATATATATATACATATAAAATCATTTATTTACATATAAATATACATATATATTCATATGTATACATATGAGTAGAGTGTTCATTAGTGGTCCGGGATATCGGGGTTTAATCCCAGGTCGAGTCATACAAAAGCTTCAAAAAATGGTGCTTCATGTCGCCTTGCTTAGCACTGAGCACTAAAATGGGAGGATCAAGGGTAAAGTGGAGCAATCCTGGGAATAGACTAGCCCCCTTTCTCTACACCTTGGTGTAGTAGCTATTGAAAAGGGAGTCTGCAGGTCACCCTCGACTAAGGTCGCCAACTTATTACTTAAAAGTATTTTCCTCCGATCGTATTCATATATATATATATATCATAGAATGAACTACAATCATAAATTAGATGAAAATATTTTTAAAAAAGCTGATTCTTTAGCAAAGAGATATTGTTACGATTGTTACGTTATTATTTCCTCGCTAAATGTTGTTGGAAAATAAAGGAGAGAGAGAGAGAGAGAGAGAGAGAGAGGAGATATCGAAAGGTTTTTTATGATAGTTTTAATGGTATCGTGGAATAAAGGGTTTACATTTATGCCACAAGTCTCGTAGGAAGGAAGGAAGGAAGGAAATAGTTATGGAGTTGATAAGGAATTTTTGCAGCTAAATGCTAGAGTGAAATGTGCTGTGTTACGGTTAAGGCATTGTTGAATGGTTGCCATAGGAGTAGCAAAAGTTGTGTTTGTTGGTTGAGGACAGGAACGTTGTCGTCGTCCATGAATGTGTGATCCTGGTCATTTGGGGAGAGAAGCGTGAATGCCTCCAGAAAATGTTGCCCAGGGGTGAAGTGGCTGTATGTCTGAGCGGAATTTTGCGTCACAGTCGACATAGCCAAAGTTGAAGGCGACTTAAAGTGGTTCCTGTGTGTGGCGAATTGAATTCATCTAATTGATAATCAACTGGGAACCCTTGGTCTAAAAGAATAGACTCAAGAGGTTCATAAATTAGATGGCTTTCCTCATGGTGTCGTGATGCTGCTGCTAAAAGGAGAGGGGACAGTAATTACGTCTGTCCAGCTCGAAAGCTTCAGAGGAAGAGAGTGTTTGGCGGCTTTTCCCCAATTTGGTGCTGCCCGGAAAAATGGTCCGAATAGGATAAGTCATCGTGATTGGGTGAAAATATGCGTCGACCCTAACGGTTAAATCAATTAACGCGCCAAACAAAAATACGAAGTTCTTTCTGCTATAATTCTAAGAAACATAATCCCAAATGACCATAATAAAAATATAAAACTTTTTATATACTATAATAAATTTCATCATCATCATCATCATATCGCGCTGGTAGCACGGATATCTCTTACCCTCTCTCGCCACTCCTCCCTATCGTTCATCGCCCTAGGTAGGTCTTCAGGACAACATCCCGTATCCTCACATAGCTGCTGAATGTATGTTCGTGCTGGTCGTCCTGCTTTTGCACGGCCATGTGTGGGGGTCCATAAGAGTACATCTCTTATGAGTTCGTCCCTGCTTCTCCAGCAGTGTCCTGCACCTGCCCCTATCACAAAAACTATTCAAGTTAGACGAACCAGACATGAAGGACACTGCTGGAGAAGCAGGGACGAACTCATAAGAGATGTACTCTTATGGACCCCCACACATGGCCATGCAGGACACTGCTGGAGAAGCAGAGATGAACTCATAAGAGATGTACTCTTATGGATCCCCACACATGGCCGCGCAAAAGCAGGACGACCAGCTCGAACGTACATTCAGCAGCTATGTGAGGATACAGGCTGTTGTCCTGAAGACCTGCCTAGGGCGATGAACGATAGGGAGGAGTGGCGAGAGAGGGTCAGGGATATCCGTGCTACCAGCGCGATATGATGATGATGATGATGAGAGATGCAGTCGGTGTATTCTATTGCTCCAACCGACTGGACCGAAATGAAATAGTATTGACATGATTACATATATATATATATATATATATATGATTTAAAAGGTTATAATAATTGCAAATTATGTCCTTAAGAAAATATATCCTGGAATATATAGAGAATAATAATAACTGCTGAACAAAAACAAAGACTGGATTTGTAAGTGAGGGCACATTAACAAACTTCTGTCCTATTCACTGATTGATTGATTTACTAGTATTTGAACCACTCATATCTCAAACATCAATAAATTAATAAATTTCTTGTGTGTGTGTGTGTGTGTGTGTGTGTGTGTGTGTGCGTGTGTGCGTGTGACATGTACACCCATCATGCCACATAAAAAAATCATCACACCTTAAATATCGTTGACTAGCCACGTCTCTCTTCCCGTTTGACAGTTCTGTGCTCCATATAAAACTTTTAGTAATGTCCTCACTGAGAACATTATTTGGGTATTTGAGGTTTTAGAAACACTCAACCATAATAGCACTGAGTATATTTTATTTATATGAAGGCCATTCAATAAATAAAAAGAACTTTTTTGAAGGAAGAAAATACATTTTTTTCAAAATGTTTTCAATAAGTAAAAACTCTACATTGCTTGGAATTGGTTTGTATAAGAAAAATTATTCTAATCTCGCAAAAATATTTTAAATATGAATATCTGGGCAACATTTCTTTGTTAAGGCTTATTTGATCGAAAAATAGAGACATTTTTTGTCTGCATATTTTTATATTGATTCTTTCAAGTTGCTGAATCAATGTGATGATATCCATCCAGAATTTTTCCCAGTCGGCTGGGGCTGTAAAATACACCGACCACTTCTCTGCAGATCCCCCCAACGAGTCTTCTGAATATGACGCTAAACAATCTGATGGTGAGGTTCCAGTAATGTTCAAGCTCTGGGGAATTCGTCGTATTCCTTCATTAACATCGCTCCCCGGTTAACTCTAGCCCGTAGTGGTAGCATCTGATAGAATCCTAACTATGAATCAAATAGAACTAAATAGTGTTCTAAACTGAATTGCTTGAAATAGGACTGTTTTGGTATGCTAAACTGAATTGTTTGAAATAGAACTATATGTATAACAATGAATTTATCATTAATAACCTACAATGGCTGATGTGTCATAAAACCAAATCAAACCAAACCATCCAAAATTAGTTGATGAACCTTCGTTAATTAATTGATTTTGGCCTCGCCTTGGCCATCATCAGGGAGTGTATATATTGCCAAAGCGATTCAACCTTTCAAATAAATTACAACTTTGTAAGAATTAAGCGTTATTGTTTATACAGGTATTATATTGCAGCGTTTGTTTTAAAATTTGGTTCTATAAATTGCAGAATATCGAAAGACATTTGAGTACATTTGTATGGGATTCAAAATTAATTTTGCTGACGTTAGGATTTTTATTTCTAATGTGTAGGGCTTCAAGAATCTGTAATCATTGTTGCTCTAATATTGTTGTGTTATCGGTAAGAATTTCTCGAAATTCAGTGGTTGGGCAGGACTGGTTTTTTTTTAGATGTTGGGCTATTGAGCTGGTATTGGAAATATGCATGATGAATGCCATCGACAAGGTAGTTGAAGTTAAAACAACGTATATATTTTTGTTTTCAGTGATATAATTTAAAAGAAATTAAAATTGCTATATGACGTTTGTTTTTTGCCAAACTCTAATCGAGGGTGAGGAATTATTGTTGGCAATTTCACAAGAATGCTACGTGCAATCTTAAACAAGTCCTGGCGGCAACACCCCACAAGACACCAACTGTACGGCCACCTGCCCCTATCTGTCTGGTTCGTCTAACTTGAATAGTTTTCGTGATAGGGGGCAGGTGGCCGTACAGTTGGTGTCTTGTGGGGTGCTGCTGCCAGGACTTGATCAGGATTGCACGCAGCATTCTTGTGTAATTGCCATCCAGTTTCTGCTCCAGCCGTTTTGTTAGCGTCCATGTAGTGCATCCATATAGCAGTATCGATGTGACCGCTGCCTGGAAGAAGCTGCGTTTCATTTTATCGGTTAGGTCTGATTTCCATATAATCGATAGCCTATTGATAGCTGTCCATGCTTTCGTTAGCCTCGTTTCGATGTCTTTTTCGGATGATTCGACGCTGCTTCCTAGGTACGTGAATTTGTCTACTTGTTTAAGTGGGGTTCCTTCTAGAGTGGAGTGTTGGTCCAGCCTTGGAGATTTGGAGAAAGTGGAGTACCACTTCATGGCCATTGTGTCCAGGTTAACTCTGACCTGAAGTGGTAGCACCTGATAGAATCCTATCTACGGGTTAAATAGAACAAATTGTGTGCAAGCAAATGACTGATGTATAATTGTGACTACTATATAGCAATGTTTGAAACCATTTAACTGTGTGCAAAAAAGAGCTCAGGCTCATTTAAGAATGTAATCTAAAACTTGTGTTTATAAATCATATATATATATATTTGATATATATGTATAAACAGGATTTGGCATTCAATGGTTGATATGCCATAAAACCAAACCAAACTAATTCATTTTCAAAGGTTCTTTCTTGTATCATATATCAAATTAAGAAAAGAAATATAATCGCCATATTACTTTTTAATTTCCATAAAGCGTTTGTGCAGGGAAGGTGGCAAATAATTTTGGACTGCACCAATTTTTAGAAAAACATAACCATCAATATAAGAGATCAAAACTTATTTTTTAAAAATCACAGATTATTCAAAACTAACTTCAGAATTGTAAATTAAGTAAGTACAAGCAAATATTCACTTTTCCTAAGAAAATATCCTGTAGGGGCAAATAATTTTAACAGCATTTACCCACCCTCTTATATATTAACATACTTGTAAAATCAGAGATACCAAAGTAGATAATTTTATTCAGTCAAGTCACATTCTTAATCCAGTGTGTTTGGGATAATGGGATGGGACCTGAATCATCGTCTACTGCAGGTGGGTAGCGAAAGACATGATTTTCAAGGGTTGAAGAAGAGTCCCATTATTGACAAAGGGTTCAACCCTGATTGCACAAGTGGAAGGCCCCGTGCCTTCATTGTTGTGAAAAGCTGACAAAGACATGTCTTGCTACAAGGACCTAATAGGCTGGACCGTCCCTTAACATGATGGACTTTGGCTCAAGTCTTTAAACGGCTTCATCAGTGGACGTGCTGCTGACCATATGTCAACTGAAACGACTAATTAATAACATGATCGATTCCTTGTTCAATACCTGGCATTAATCTGATTTCTTTCACACTATCTCGTTGTTGCTCTCTTTTTTCTAACGCCTTTTTTTCTTTCTCTTCCATTCTCTTTTCTTTTTCACATTCTTTTTTTATTTTTTCACTAGTATTTTCTTTCCTTTCTTTTTGTTTTTAATTCTATTCATTTCTCCTCTATTTTCTTTTTCTTTTTTTGTTTTCTTTCTTTTTTTCCAGCTTGTTTTTTTCTCTGGTATTTTCTTTTTCCCTTCTCTTTTTCTTTTTAGCACTCTTCTTTTTCTTTTTTGCTTCTCTGCTATTTTCTTTTCTTTCTTTTTTGTTACTATTTCTTTCTCCTCTATTTTCTTTCTTTCTTTCTTTCTTTCTTTGCTATTGTCTTCCTTTTTTCTTTTGTCGGTCTTGTCCTTTTCCTTTTCTTTTTGTTTCTTTGTTATTTTTGTTAGTTTGTTTGTTTTTTTTGTGGCTATTTTCTTTCTCTTTCTCTTGCTTTCATTATTTTGTTGTTTTTCCAACGCTTCTCCTTTTCTTTTTTTCTTTCTGAGCTATTTTCTTCCTCTTTCTTTTTCTTTCTTGCTTTCATTCTTTTAGCATTGTTTTTTTCTTCTTTTCAGTTTATCTTCTTCCGTATTTTGTGCTTTCTTGTTCTTTTTTTGTTTTCTATTTTTCAAGTTTTTTTCTCTTTTTTTCTTTTTTCTTTTACTATTTTCCTGTCTTCTTTTTTGCTTTCATTTCTTTCTTTTTTATTTTTTTATCTCAGCAATTTTGTTTCTCTTCCTTTGTCTTGGTTACTTTAATTCATTTGTCTTCCTTTCTTTCTCCTTTTGGTTTTTCTTCCTTTTCTAATTTCTTTTCTGTTTGGCTTTCTACCTTTTTCTTTCTTATTCCCTTCTTTGTTACTTGTTTTCGGTTTTCCTGATTCCCTTACACTTCTTTCTTTCTTTCTTTCTTTCCTTGTTTCTTTCTTTTCTATTCTCCTTTATTACTTTTCTTCTCTTTCCCCCTCCGCTTTTCTCTCGTTCAGGCATTCACTTTTCTTTCTGGCTGTCTGATCTTTCTTTTGTTGTTTTTTTTTTTCATTTTCTTTCTTTCTTTCTTTCTTTCTTTCTTTCTTTCTTTCTTTCTTTTCCAATTCTATTTTTAAGTTCTTTTCTCTTCTTTTCCTTTTTAAAATTTTTTCTTTTTTCTTACTTTTCTCGCTGTTTTCTTTCTTCGCAGTTCTCATTTATATTTCATCTTTTCTTTTTCTTTCTTTTTTGTTTTAATTCTTTCTTTGTCTCTTTTTGTTTATCTTTATCCTCTTAGTTTTCTTTCTTTCTTCTTCCTTTCTTTCTTTCTTTCTTTCTTCTCAGAGGATGTCAGAATAGCAGACGAGTGTCTTTGAGAGAAATACCACAATATTAGGGTCAGGCAATGAAAACGCTGAGTCACACATTTAAGTAGGAATTTTGAAAGAATCAGATCTTGCAGAATCCATCCAATCACAGGTTTGATTTGCGGTCCGGATGTAATTTGATAGCATTGTCTAATTAGAACACTTCGTTATTTCGTCATTAATGAGCAGACGCTTTTCAAGGTAATTTCCCGACCATTTAACGTGTTTCACCAGGCCCGAAGAATCACAGGCCATTTCCGACTGAAAACTAGTAATATGATGGTGTCACTGGTGGCACTGAAGCCAGTCAGCACAAATCAAATGGTACTGATTTGAAAGTAATTCAGTCTTGTCGACTAGGAATTTGATTTTGTAAAGAAGTCGCAGGAAATGGTCAATAGATATAAAGAGAAGTTCTACTCAATTTAGATTTTGGAATTTAGAAAATTACGAAGGGAATTAGAGTAATTTCAGTGACCATTCTAAGCAAGAGTACCTAATGTTGTCAGGGATATACAAGGCCAAAGGTGGAGTAATAGTTACTATTGTAGTGAATGGACACAGTGACCTGAGTTTAAATTCTGGATGATGCTGTTTTCAATTCACATACCACCAATACCTTTGGGAAAGGTATGAATCAAACTATTCTCCCTCAAGCAATGGATAGATAGAAGGGTAGACTATAGCCATAATGAGTGAATATACGTGGAGTTAAGAATAACAATAACGCTTGGTTATATAACAATATAACTCTCTTTATTCTTTCTTGGAGTTATGGGGTCAATAGAGGGCAGGGCAAGCTTCTGTGGTGTGAGAGAGATGAAGGTAGACTACCATATTAACCCATAACTTCTCCTGACCATACCACGCTGTGTTCTCTTCAAGACTCCACTTGACACTTCGGCTTCTCAGCCGGAGGTACTCAACCTGAGGCCCACTGTTGGTCACTCTGTGTTATTCTTCAAGGCCTTACGTCTCTTCTGACGAGATGTACTCAACCAGTTCTCATTAGGGGGTGCAGCTTGCCACCCGCCCCACTGCGGCCACAGTTCTCAATCTGCCGACTCGATTGACCACTGTAAGCTGGCATTGACACACTGTGACTCCGACTTAAAACATACACTGACACGTGGGCATCTGCATATATCCTTTCATAACGCCCATCATTTCTGTTCGACCACGTGATTGCTTCTGCTTATTTACTCAGGTGCATCCTGTTCAGAGAAATCTCTGATTGACGACTCGGTCAAGGGTCAATATACAACAATAAGAAGCAATTATGTCAAAGCAAAGATTGATCAGACACACAAGAATAACAAATGTAGATTATACAGTGACACAGATGAAACAATTAATCAAAAATAAGAGAAAGTAGAAAAACTAGCAGTAAAAATATGCACAACTGAATGGTAAAAGAGATCCACTGGGAATTGTGCAAGAGATTATAATTTGACCCTGCTAACAAATGCCATAAACATAAACCAGAACCTCTCTTAGAAAATGAGATACACTTAGTTTAACTATCCAAATAATTCTTTGAATGTTAATGAAACTTCATATAAATACTGACAATACTGAAAGTGAAAGTAAGTGTCTGCATCTAAGGAATCAGATTTCAACTTAGATATGCTTTATCTTTTTCTAAATTATACAAGTGCAATTGTAAAAAAAGAACTTAAAATACTTAACTAAAGAATAAAAAAAAAATGTAATCCTCAATTTACATTCACTTGCTTGAAAGCAAGAAAAACTTTTTAAAAGATTCATATATTCTTTCTTCTGTCTATATTTTTGAGATGAGAAATTGTTATTCTGTACACATTGCAGACTGTTCTATTCATCTGCTATATGCATAGTGTTTTGGCCAGTCAACTTTCTGGCTTTCTTAAAATGTCTTCAACAATTCAGAACTTAACCCTTTATTTTTATGGGGTTAGACTATCCTCATTCTGTTGTCTAATTTTTTGTTGTTGCCTTTCTTCACCACTACTGAAACTGAGACTAGTGATTAAACTTTCTGGAAGGCTAACAAGTATGACAAAAGGTATTGAAAGACTGTCAGAGAGCACAGTAGCTAAAATGTTGTTTGGTTTGGTTTTATGGCGTATCAATAAACTGGAGCTCTTTCACATGCGAGCTCTTCACTCCATCCTGGGAATCAGGAGGCAGGACCACATCACCAATCTGGAGGTCCTCGATCAAGCCAAGTCCACCAGCATAGAGGCCACCATCATCAAGGCCCAACTTCAATAGGTTGGACACATGATTCAAATGGAGGAGTGTTGGATGCCGAGACGCCTGATCTACGGGGAACTTCAGGCTGGCAAAAGAAATCAAGATAGACCAAAACTGGGGTTTAAAGACATGGTCAAAGCCAATCTCCAGTGGTGCCATATCAATCCGAGATACCTGGAGGGATATACCATGGTCAGACCAAAATGGCAAGGTTTGGTTCACAGAGCTGCCGCCAACTTTGAAGAGGCTCGATGCCAAAAACTCACTGCTGCCAGAGAGAGACACTGCAGAAATCCTCTTTATACATATATATTAGATATGTAGGATTTGGTTGGGTTGGGTTTTATGGCATATCAACCATTGTAGGTTATTTAATGTCAAATCCTCTTTATACATATATATTAAATATATATGATTTTGTTTGCTTGGTTTTTATGGCATATCAACCATTATTGGTAATTTGATGCCAAATCCTTTAAATACATATATATTAAATATATGATTTCTAAACACATTTTGCAGATAACATCTTTAAAAGAGCATGAGCTCATTTTTTGCACATAGTTGTATGTTGTCACTTATTTTCATCAAATACAAATAATTCAATTTACTATTAATAATTTGCTTGCACACAGTTAAATAGTTTCAAGTATTGCTGTTATATATTGACCATCGACCAAGCCATCAATCAAGAGATGCACCTGTGTAAATAAGCGGAAGAACAGTGGAAGCAGGTGGGCGTTAGAAAATAATATAACCAGGTGCCTGGGTGGTTTGAGTCAGTTGGAGACAGAATGCCAAAGTGAGAACCAACGGCAAACAGAGACGCAAAAGAAGCACTGCTATGGTCGAGGAAAAACTTGGGTCAATATAGCTGTCCGTCCTTGTCTCCACTCATTTCTCACACACAACAAACATTACCTTTTTGAAAATAAAGCGTGAGAGATTTATATTTTATAAAGAAGTGTATTCGTTCGTTATTGAAGTCATCATTATCAGTTGATTATGTTCCCGTGTATATTTGTATGCACGTAGTATTACAGCTATACAACATTGCTATTCAACACTAATGGTTTAATTAAACATCAGTCATTTGTTTATACACACTTAAATGATCTAAGAGTTCTAATTCAAACAATTCAATTGAGCAGAAGTAAATTGTTTGCTCTCAGTTTAAGTGTCAAACAGTTCTATGTGACCCATTGATAGGACCCTTTCAGGCGCTACCGCTTCAGGCTAGAGTGGACCTGGGAGCAAAGGTAATGAAAGGGTACTCCACATTCCCTAGATATCCAGCATTACTGGGGCCTCAGTATCAGATTGTTTAATGTCATATCCAAGACACTTGTTGGTGGGGTGGGGTGGGTCTTACCCTCTGCAGAGATGTATTCTACTGCCCCAGCCAACTGGACCACTGAAATGTTATGAGTATAGCAAGATAGTTATAATAATCTACAACATGTAGAGAATTATAATTTTTTATTCTCATTAAAATATGTATAAGAATATATATATATATATATATATATATATATATATATATATATATAAGAATTTTTTAATTGGAGCATTTTACGTCTCACTTTTGTTCTCACAAAGTCATGTGAGAGGTAAATACTGATGATGATGTAGTTGCTAATGAGCTGGATTGCAAAATCATTGTGCATGAGTTCAAACTCCCATCATACTATTGTGTTCACTTTCATATTAATACTTTTGGGAAAGGCATGAACCCCTCTATCCCTTCTACCTATGGGTTAAACAGTACCACTTTTGTTCTTCCACAAGGACAGCTTTGGCATTGAATAGTCCACAAAGTTTGATGTGCCATTAAACAAAGAAACCAAACCTAAGTAATATCTGGTATTTTTTTTTAGTCATTAATCATTAATATTATATGTTGAGTGTCTATGTATCCTTTTCTCCTAGATTTGGTTTAGCAAAAAAAACAAAAAAAAACGTAAATTTAGAAACAAAAGAAAAAAAAATTTATTATTTTATTCTATGTGAGTTTTTCTTTTCTATTTTAACAATTGGTTTATTGCTCAAGTCTGACAGCAAATCTCCCGGACTCTCCAAAGTATTCTTGCTAATCTTGACAGCTCTGAGGTCCGATTGGTCCTGATGTTTTTATTATATTTAAGTGCTTTCAAATGCAGCCATTAAACTCAGAATTAAATTACATCTATTTAAAGAATTTATAATCACATATAGATAAAGGAAAGTACTCTATAATTTGTATTTAATATAATAAGATCTCCCTTGAATATTTATTAAGAATTATATTATTATAATATAATAAGAATTAAGAATTATAATATATTAAGAATTATATTTTTATGATATAATAAGATCTCCCTTGAATATTTTATTAAGAATTATAAATCACTTTTCCTGATTTGCTTGCAATTAATTAAATAAATTCAATAAAAAATTTAGTGATAACTTAAAGTAATGATTTTGTGACCATAAATCAATGATTGATCTCCACACGGGATTGACATATGCGTGAATGAGTATTATATTCAAACACAATAAGACGGACGAGGAGAAATCCTTCGCTTATAATTATCATCCTCATTATTACAATTATATCACTCTAAGAGAGTTTTTTGTTTTTGTTTTAAGTGGGAGTTAACAAGTATTTAACTGGAGTTTTTTTTACTGACATCTGAATGACAGCAAGTCTTCTTAGCTCTTCAGGATTTTTCAAAGTATACGAACCAGTTTCAACAGTACAGTGGTCTGGATGGTCTTGATTTGTTTTTTCATCTTTGATTCACCCAAATTATTTTCCAGGGCTTTAGGGTGGGAGAGGGACTGTTTCAAGGTAACTAACTACCATTGATATCACCATTACCTTTATGCTTCAAAGCTTTTTCAGGTCTCCGGCAAGATTCTGGTATTTGTCAATCTTTTTGCATTCTTTAATTTTCATTCCGTGGTCTACTGGAATGGTAAAATCAACTCAATGATATGTTCTTTACTAACATTGGGTGATCCATTTGTATTTTAATTCCCCAGAAAATTTTATAGGTTTCATTTTCTTGGACTGATTCAGGCATGCTAAAATTTTAGTCTTTGGAACAGTTTCCAAGGGATCGCATTTTTCACCCACTCATGCCTACTCTTGTATTCCTGTTGTGCCTATTATTATCATTATTTACTCTTTTGGAGTTTTTCACATCAGTATTAGCTGATGGTTTTCACTGGAGTTTGAGTGAGAGCAAGTCTCTTCAAGTCTTCAGGAATCTTTTCATTATTCTGGCCATTCTCAGTAATGCTGTCATTTGGATAGTCTTTACCCGTCTGTCAACTTCCAAGTCCTCCAGGCCTTTTAATAATCCTTTAGTTATTGTGCCAAAAGCACCAATCACAATTGGTACTATCATCACTTTCATGTTCCACAGCTTTTTCAATTCTCTAGCAAGGTCGAGATACTTATCCTTCTTTTCAAATTCTTTTAGTTTTATTCTATGGTCAGCTGGGACAGCAAAGTCAACAATTTTGCAAATTCTCTTTTTATTATTATTATTATTATTATTATTATTATTATTATTATTATTATTTGCATAAACCCACAAGAGTTCCTCACACTAAGAGAAAATACCACATGCCATTTTGACAATATATATACATGTGTATTGAATGTTAATGAAACATCATATAACTACAGAGAGTAATGAATCCCCGTTAAATGATTGAAATTTGATGTAATTGTCTGCATAGAAAAAAATAAAATTCAATTTTATGACTAATTTAGATGAGCCTTATCTTCATAATCTTCAAATTATTCTTTTTGTCGTATCTTGCATACATAAATGCATTTACATAAAGAGTAAAAAAGAGATCTGAAGGAAAGGGAAGCTGATGTCGAAAACAAAGAAAAAGAAGAAAAGATTATTATCGAAAATTAAAAAAAAAAAAGGAGGAGTTTGAAATGCGTAATTTTACTTTCATTTTACTTTATGAAAACGAGATGGGCCTCAGGGAAAAATGACCATTGAATATCTGTTATAGAAAACAACTGAAATTAAGATGAAAGAAATAGGAATAAAATTCAAACACCTTAAGACTTATTATTATTCTGCATGAAAATAAGAGAAATAAGCTGAAAGAAACTAGAACAAGATTTAGACACCTTAAGACTATTATTACATGGCATGAAAATAAGAGAAATAAGATGAAAGAAACTAGAACAAAATTTAGACACCTTAAGACTATTATTACACTGCATGAAAATAAGAGAAATAAGATGAAAGAATTTGGAACAAGATTTAGACACCTTAAGACAATTATTACACTGCATGAAAATAAGAGAAATAAGATGAAAGAAACTAGAACAAAATTTAGACGCCTTAAGACAATTATTACACTGCATGAAAATAAGAGAAATAAGATGAAAGAAACTAGAACAAAATTTAGACGCCTTAGGACAATTATTACACTGCATGAAAATAAGAGAAATAAGATGAAAGAAACTAGAACAAAATTTAGACGCCTTAAGACAATTATTACACTGCATGAAAATAAGAGAAATAAGATGAAAGAAACTAGAACAATATTTAGACGCCTTAAGACAATTATTACACTGCATGAAAATAAGAGAAATAAGATGAAAGAAACTAGAACAAAATTTAGACGCCTTAAGACTATTATTACACTGCATGAAAATAAGAGAAATAAGATGAAAGAATTTGGAACAAGATTTAGACACCTTAAGACTATTATTACACTGCATGAAAATAAGAGAAATAAGATGAAAGAAACTAGAACAAAATTTAGACGCCTTAAGACAATTATTACACTGCATGAAAATAAGAGAAATAAGATGAAAGAAACTAGAACAAAATTTAGACGCCTTAAGACTATTATTACACTGCATGAAAATAAGAGAAATAAGATGAAAGAATTTGGAACAAGATTTAGACACCTTAAGACTATTATTACACTGCATGAAAATAAGAGAAATAAGATGAAAGAAACTAGAACAAAATTTAGACATCTTAAGACAATTATTACACTGCATGAAAATAAGAGAAATAAGAATAAAGAAATTGGAACAAAATTTAGACGCCTTAAGACTATTATTACACTGCATGAAAATAAGAGAAATAAGATGAAAGAAACTAGAACAAAATTTAGACACCTTAAGACAATTATTACACTGCATGAAAATAAGAGAAATAAGATGAAAGAAACTAGAACAAAATTTAGACACCTTAAGACAATTATTACACTGCATGAAAATAAGAGAAATAAGATGAAAGAAATTGGAACAAAATTTAGACGCCTTAAGACAATTATTACACTGCATGAAAATAAGAGAAATAAGATGAAAGAAACTAGAACAAAATTTAGACACCTTAAGACAATTATTACACTGCATGAAAATAAGAGAAATAAGATGAAAGAAACTAGAACAAAATTTAGACGCCTTAAGACAATTATTACACTGCATGAAAATAAGAGAAATAAGATGAAAGAAATTGGAACAAAATTTAGACGCCTTAAGACTATTATTACACTGCAGGAAAGTAAGGGAAATAAGATGAAAGAAATAATAGTCTACAATGAATAATTATTGAAAATGTTTCATCTAAGTTGACACAAGTAAAAGTTATAACAAGTTAGTGTAAAAGCATGCGATTTGAAGCTGAAAAAAATACTAATAAAATTGATTATAATTTATACTGCTTTATTTAATAAAATAATTCAAGATTCTAAATCCTATAAATCTTCTTAATAGAAGTGATCCTTCAAATCAACAAATAAAACTGGTAACAAAAAAATAACTCAAAAATTATCAAAAATTTATTCCTATCATGGCCTGATTAATGTTCTACTTCCTGTAAAATTGTTCATCATTTAATATTTGTGTTTTAACTTGTACATTCTAAGAAATTTTTTACCCTTTAAGAATAACATATTTTTCATAGATTATCATGTAATTTCTTTCCATTTTTTTTTATTATGTCTTTTAAGCAAATGAAGGAAACTTTTTCGTTTATGATTTTCTCATTTCATATTTCTGTAAGATCAAATTTAATAGAGACAAAACTGTTGACAATCAAATTTTAGTTAAGATTTTTGTTTTGTTTTTTCTTTTCAAATGGCAATTGAGAAAGAGATGAGAGGAAATAGCCAAAAGCATCAATCAA
>OY757943.1:41981953-42074415 GCA_963585895.1 Sepioteuthis lessoniana
ATAAAAATTGGTCAGTTTTCTTATAAGATGTATAGCAATAACATACTGAATTTTCAAGAGTGTACAACTATATTAAATGCCTGTACATAAAAGTCTGGAAACTTATTGAATGCACCATGTACATATATATATATATATACATATATGAATGCCTTCAGAGTCTGAAAAAATCTACCAAGGTTTCACCCAAATGGATCATCGGGTGAGTCGCAACCATCCCAATGATCTGTTTAGATGAAAACTTGGTAAAGTTTTTCTAAATCTATAGGAATATATATTTTGCTCTACTTTGCGTATTGAGCACTTTTATATTTTGCTTAAGGAATTCTGTCCATGTTTTTTCTTTTGACTGGGCATGCATTTTTAGTTGATTATTTTCAAGCAGTATGTACATTTTTAGTCTTTTCTTTTTTTTATAGAATTTTTTTCTGGGTATCTGTTTAGGTAATAATTCTTATTTGTAAATTGTATCATGTGAGGTTTTTCATACCATCAGAATTAGAGAATAGTTATAAAATTTGATTAAATATATATATACATTTATATATATATATATATATATATGGACCCCCACACATGGCCGTGCAAAAGCAGGACAACCAGCATGAACATACATTCAGCAACTATGTGAGGATACAGGATGTTGTCTAGAAGACCTGCCTGAGGCAATGAACGATAGGGAAAAGTGGCGAGAAAGGGATATCCGTGCTACCAGCACGACATGATGATGATGATGATTTATTATATGATGAACAAAAATAGAAATATTTCTTTGAACTTTGGGATTTTTAATTATTCCCATCTAGTTCTAATATATATATATATGAATATATATATATATATATTGTAACAGTGTTGATTGTCACTATCTCACTTTGCAGGTTTGTGGCAGACCAAATACAATGTAATTTGTAGAGTGCTCAATATCTGTGATAGAGGTATTATGTAATAGTAATAAGTGAATATAGAATAATTTTAAGATATATTTAATAGCATGGAAACTTGTCTGCAACCTCTGGTTTTATGACATTTTATAAACGACAATCATTGGGCAGAAAGAGAAAGATTATCTTTTGTTCTCTGCCCTATGATTGTCGTTTATAAAATATCATGAAACCTGAGGTCGCAGACAAGCTTCCATGCCATTAAATTTGTATAAAAACTGATATATATTTACTCATTATATATATATATATAAACCTCTTTATACTGGATGTGATTCTTGAATTCATCTGTGGATTGTATATTCTTGAATTCATGAATCTTTTACTTATGAAGCTGACATGATGAGGTGTGATAATTTATTTTAGGTTTTATCATGCTCTTCTGCCCAGTACTTGAGCACTTTCAAGATTTAAGATTAATATTTTGTAACAATATGTTCATTCACTATATATCCTTCTTTTGAAAGAATATCTTCCAATTACAGAATTCTCTCAGCAAATATTTGCCTGAATCTACACAGAAATAAGAAATAAACAGTTAAATCTTCATGATTGCCAATAGTCATACGAGCAATCAATATTTGGTAACTGCTAGAAATAAGTTTGATATTCTTCAGGAGAAGACCTTTTTATCCTTGTACTTTTTCTCACACACTGTTTGTGGAACAATATGTAAAATTTATGGGTTTGGGACATGTTACTTATTTTTTGCAACACTAGGTAAATGTTTTTGTAAATGTATCAAATAAATATCTTTAATGTTCAGTTGAGTTTAAATGTTTTTTCCTTTTTATTTACTCAGTGTTTATATATCTATAGATATCCTTGTGCTGATATTCAATAATGGTGATCGGATGGTTGTTAGGGTTTTATGGCATATCAACCTTTGTAGGTTATATAACGCCAAATCCATATTTATGAAAATAGTTCTATTTCAAACAATTCATTTTTAGCATAAGTACACAGTTTAAATGTAAGTACAGTTTAATTGTGAAAAACATTTCTATTTATGCTATTCAGTTTAGTCAGGCAGTTTTAATTCAGCTAATTCAGTTTAGTATAAGTACAGATTTTGTTTATACACAGTTACATGTCAAAACAGTTCTGTATTAAACAATTCAGTTTAGTGTAAGTACAGTTTCAATGTCAAAAAGCAGTTCCATTTCAAATAATTCAGTTTAGCATAAGTATGCAGTTTAAATGTAAGTACAGTTTGATTGTGAAAAACATTTCCATTTCAAGCTATTCAGTTTAGTCAAACAGTTCTAATTCAGCTAATTCAGTTTTGTACAAATACAGGTTTTCTTTGCACACTGTTAAATGTCAAAACAGTTATGTATTAAACAAATCAGTTTAGTGTTAGTACAGTTTCAATGTCAAAAACAGTTCTAATTCAAACAATTCAGTTTAGCATAAGTATGCAGTTAGTTCTATTTAACCCATAGATAGGTCCTCATCAGGTGCTACCATTCTGGGCTAAAGTGGACCCGGGTGCAATGGCAATAAAGGGGTACTCTGCATTCTCCAAAGCTCCAGCCTTAGGGGAACCTCCCAATCAGATTGTTTAGTGTCATATCCAAGACACTCATTAGGGGGCGGTTTTACTTTTCTGCATAGGTGCAGTCAGTATATTCAACAGCCCCTACTGACTGAGCAATACACAGAGTTAATGTCAAAACAGTTTTATTTCAGATAATTTAGTTTACCATAAGTACACAGTTTAGCTGTCAAAATAGTTCTAATTTGAGCAATTCAGTTTAGCATAAGTACGCAGTTTAAATGTTAAAACAGCTCTATTTTAAACAATTCAGTTTAGCATAAATAGGCAGGTTAAATGTTAAAACAATAAACTCCAACCACCATTTAATTCTATTCAGCCCATAGATAGGACCCTTATCAGGTGCTACTGCTCTGGGCCAGAGTGGACCTGGGGGCGATGGCAATGAAGGGGTACTCTGCATTCCCCAAAGCTCCAGCATTACTGCAGCTTCACCATCATATTGTTTAGTGTCATATCCAGAACACTCATTCGGTGGGGGTCTTACCCCTCTGCAGATAAGCAGTCAGTGTATTCTACAGCACCAGCCGACTGGTATGGTGGGTAGAAAATAACTAATTATTCTCCCAAAGACCAAATAGCCAGCAAAGTCTAACAAGTATCAGACCATGACAAAATAAGAGCTTTAACCCTCCACTCCATATAAGAACTGACCTGTGGGGATTAGAAAAGAAAAATAAAATAAAATAGATTTTTAAAAATGTAAAAATTTTAAGTCAAAGGGGTACTTCACATTCCCTAAAGTTCCAGCATTACTGGAGCCTCACCATCAAATTATTTAGTGTCATGTCAAGGATACTCGCTGGGGAGATGCAGAGATGCAGTTGGTATATTCAGCAGCCCCAGCCAACTGGGCCGTGTATTTTTTGTGAAGTAATAGAAATTATGATAGTTTTCCAAAAGGAATGCTGACTGAACAGTTATGATTCTTTCTATGTATATATTTTCTCTTCTCCTGTTATTTTAATAAAAACATCCGTAGTTTTTCACCATTAAGGTTTTTCGGACTATTGTCTTCATCTTTATTGTTATTTCCACAACGTTTCGGCTGATATGTCCTCAGGCCTTCTTCAGGACACATGACGTAACGGTTATAGGCGTTGGTTCCCTAAGCTTCTAAGAAGACAATCATCTGAATGTTGCAGGTTCAATCCTCACTACAGGCGAGTAATATACAGGAATACTTAACACTTGTATCTGGTTATGGCAAACGGAATCAGAACAGGGGACCCCTGTGGTTTCAATAAAGGACGTAGTTCGAAGTTCTGTGAAGGTTCCCGAGTTCGACAAACACCTGAAGAAGGCCGGAGGACATATCGGCCGAAACGTTGTGGAAATAACAATAAAGATGAAGACAATAGTCCGAAAAACCTTAATGATAAAAATCAACAAGCTTCGTCTCAGAAATTTAGACAACATCCATAGTTGTTCAAGCAACAATTTTTTCTCCATTATAAAGTCCTGATGAAGTTTTAATAAAACCAAATGTTGACTTTATCACCATAAATAAAATAATCACATTTGGAATACTTTGTTTTTCTATTTTTTTTATACTTGAACATACAATAGTGCAATGGTTATTATAATAGGAAATGGACACAGTGACACAAGTTCAAATCCTGGATAAGGCTGATTGCTTTCCACACCACACAAATAGACTTGGGAAAGGTATGAATCCAATTATTCTCCCTCCAGCTATGGGTAAATAGTAGCATGGACTAGATTCTGTTGCCTTAGTTGGGCAACCAGTCTAGGAGAAGGTAAACTCTGACTTCCTACCTGTTAAACTTCACTGAAAATTGACCTTAGTCACATCCTGCCTGTGCAGGGGGGTTGGTCAATACATACTTGAAGCGATAATGATCAACAAATTTTGTTAGTTAAGGAACTATTGTACTTGGTAGGCTATTTTTTGTTAATGTTTAATCATTGGATATAAATTGAATAAATTATTAGAATTGGAAAGGAATACTTGAAATCATATAACTGTGCAAATTTGGTAAGTTAGTTGGTTTTTTTAAGGGCATATCAACCTTCATTGAATATTTAATGCCAAAACCATCCTTGTAGAAGAATAACAATTATACTATTTAACCCATAGCTGGGAGAAAATGGGGGTTTATACCTTTCCCAAGGGTATTAGTCTAAAAGTGACTATATTAGCATGACTAGAGTTTTAAATCGTTAACTTTGAGGCCACTGTCCAGCACTTTAGCCATTAAGCCACAGGGACTCCCTGTGATCAAATTATTTAAATGAAGAATTATTTGTATTAAGAATAGTTACTTGACTAATTGTACTGGTTAACTAAAACCATCTCACAAGACAGCCTTTATATTGTGTTTTCAATAACTATTTCTATTCAATTTTTTTTCTAACTGGATACCCTATATTTCTGTCCTTGTACCAAACTATAACAAGTTCTGTAAATCATGACTATAATTCTGCATTTTCCTTTGTGACTCTTCAGTTCTGAAATGCTTCTTGTTAGATTTACCACTTCCGAGCGCCTTTTCAAGATTTTTCATTTACCAAATTGTCGGTTATTGTTTCATTTGGCAGGCATCACTTCAGTTGGACACTGTCAAATTTCATCTGCCTCTTCTTTGGAGCTTAAATGCTTTACCCATAAAGTAAAAGAGAAAAAATAAAACAAAAAACCACAATGTCGAGAGGGAATCAAATCTTATTTACTCGTTGACTTCATCAGTTAATCTAGGCAACAGTCCTCAAGTTGTATTCCCTAACGAACCCGCACAATTTCAAGCCAGTCAGTATGAATCCTATATGAGACAGGCAAGAAAACTCTTCTTCAGATAAGCCATTACAGGCTCTATAAAAAAAAAAATACCAAAAAAAATAAAAAAATAAATAAATAAATAAAAGGCTTACCTTTTTTCTTCTTCATCTTTTCCTTCTTACAAATAACGTTTTCATGATCGGTTTGTAGATTCCAAGACTTCTGCTTCGTAACTCTTTAACCGATAATGGAATTTGGAAATTCTGTATAAGACAAAAATGTGAAAAGGATGTTGAATTTAGGCAAAGTTAAGCAAAAGAAAAAAAAGATAAATAAATAGATAAGAGACAAAATAAAAAAAAAGAGAAAATAAAGCGGTTTTCACAAAAGTTGATGGTCAGCCTCTGTTGAGCTCACTGGACAGACAATAAGTCCCTTTATTAAATTTTGTGCAGTTGAAGTATTTCCTGTCATGCAAACAAATTAGTTTTTGGCATCATCAAGGTTATTGTCCGTGGAAAGTGGTCAGAATTTGTGCCAATCAGTCCCAAAAGTACTGTTTTTTTTCTTATCTTTTAAATTGCAGCAGCATGCAATAAAAAAAAACAAAAAGGCAAAACAAACTAAAATGTTTAGTTCTTATTTTTTACCCAGCCTAATATTTCGAAAACATAATTATTCATATATTCATAAAATGACAATATACCCATCAGTAATGCTTGTTTTAATTCCTGACCACTGACTATCCCTTTTATCTTCATTTTCAATTCACTTCCATAGTAAAACTGTTGTATTGTGGTTAGGAAGAGATACACAGTTAAACAAAGAGTTAATTATTTATTACCTCAAGTGGTACAGTCCAACAAATATAATGTCTTGCGCTGTGGGTGTTATGTCCGAAGATGGTCTTACTTCTGACCGAGATCTTGCAGAACTCTCATGCTTAAGAAACACGTCTTTTATACCTCCGCGATACTTGCCAGTGATATTTGCTTTAAATTCAGACCACTGACAATCAGTTTCTTTTGATTTTCAGTGCATTTCAATACCAAGATCATTATACCCAATTGGCTGGGGCTGTAGAATACACTGACTGCATCTCTGTATAAGGGTAAGACTCCCCCAAAGAGTGTCCTGAATATGACACTAAACAATCTGATCGTGAGACTTCAGTAATATTAGAGCTCTAGGAATGTGGAGTACTTCTTTATTGCCATCACTCTCAGGTCCATTCTGGCCCGGAGTGGCTGCACCTGATAGGGTCCTATCTACGGGTCAAATAGAACTAAAATAAGTTGTGTGAAATCAACTGTTTTTACATTTAACTGTGTGTTTAAATTGTCTACTGATGTTAATTTGAATTGTTTGAAATAGAACTATTTTGACATTTAACTGTGTAAACAAAAAACTTCTCTTATTCTAAGCTGAATTATTTTAAACCTTTATCCAAATGACTTAATTTAGCAATAAATGACCCAAAAAGTGTTGATACACTGTAAAACCAACCAACCAACCAACCAACCAAGATCATTAGTAACGTACTAATATCATACAAATCATATTATGTTAGAGAGTCCCTGATCTAACCTAAACATTGTAATAAGTAAGTCTGAACTCCAGTCATGCTATTATGTTCACTTTTGGGCTAATACCCAAGGGAAAAGCATGAACCCCATTCTTCCCCAGTTATGGATTAAATAGTATCACTAGTTATAAGTAAGTTGGTCGACCATAGTTGAGGGCAACCTGAAGGCTCCCTTTTCAGTAACTACCACACTGAGGTGTAGGGGAGGGTACTACTTCTTTCCCTGGATTGTTCCACTTACCCTTGATCCATACCTCGTTATGCTGAGTGTTAAGCAAGGATCTATCAAATACCATTTTTTTTAGCCTTTTCTATGACTCAACCTGGGGTTGAACTGCGGTGTCCTGGACCATTGACAGACATTCTAACCATTATGCCAATTGGCCCATGAATATTATCATTACCGTTCTTCCATAAGGATGCCTTTGGCATTAAATAACCTGCAAAGGTTGACATACCATAAACAAAGAAACTAAACCAAATTTATTTTATCAGTTTTGTTTCCATTAATTCCAGATGATTGACAATCACTTTCTTTTCTTACTTTCAAAATAAAAACCTTAAGTATTTTTATCATTAAGGGTTTTTGGATTATTGTCTTCATTTCTATTGTTATTTCCACAACGTTTCGGCCACTATATCCTCCAGCCTTCTTCAGGTGTTTGTCAAACTCAGGAACCTTCATGGAACTTCGAACTATGTCCTTTATTGAATCCATGCCGGTCACTTAATCTGATTCCATTAGCCATAACCGGGTACAAGTGTTAAGTATTCCTGTATTGTTACTCGCCTGCCATCAGGATTGAACCGGCAACCTACAGATGATTGTCTCCTTAGAAGCTTAGGGAACCAATGCCCATAACTGTTACATTATGTATCCTGCTGGACGTAGTTCGAAGTTCCATGAAGGTTCCCGAGTTCGACAAACACCTGAAGAAGGCTGGAGGACATATTGGCCGAAATGTTGTGGAAATAACAATAAAGATGAAGACACTAGTCTGAAAACCCTTAATGATAAAAATCATCAAACTTCATCTCAGCAATTTTGATAACTAAAAAACTTAAGTATTATAATCAAAACATACATTTAATACTCCTATTGTGTGTGTAATGCATGCTTTCATTCATCACCACTGATAATCCCTTATTTTCTTATTTTCAGTGAGATTCAAAGTCACTTGTAATAGTTTGCTAGTCAAGCTGAATGTAAAGGGTACTCAGTGAGATTCAAAGTCACTAGTAAGGGTTTGCTAGTCAAGCTGGATGTAGGGGGCACTCAGTGAGATTCAAAGTCACTTATAATGATTTGCTAGTCAAGCTTGATATAAGCGGCACTCAGTGAGATTCAAAGTCACTAGTAATGGTTTGCTAGTCAAGCTTGGTAACCATTATACCACCTGAGGCACCCTTATTTACTATGTTCAGCTTAGTTCTGATACAAGGCTGGAAGAACTGAGCATCTGGTTAGAATCAAACACACTTACTGTGTGGTCTGCTACTTCAGCTTGTTAACCATTACATTACATAGTGTACTCTGTGTATGATGAAGATTTTTGACTGGATAATTCATCAAATATATATATTTATTCACTTTAAGAATTTAATTTTTGATATTTCATATTTTTCTTTATCCTTCCATTCAAACAACAATAAATACAATTGTTTTCATAATATTAAATCATGTTGATGAACCAAAAGTTGATTTTTATTCGTATGTTGTCCAGTGGTCAGTGCAATTGATACTTTTTGCTTCTTGTCTTGATTTTATTATTGAATATAAAAGGCATTTTATTGGAATATAATTTGCTATAGTCAAAATTGATATATTTCTACAATCAAATGTTATAGGGAGAGGTGGTTAGGTTTTGAATATTGAAGAAGGAAAGAAAGATAGGATGGTAAAAATAAAAATGGTAGTAGTAGTAGTAGTAGTAGTAGTAGTAGTGTCAGTGTTAACAACTGGAGTGTGAGTGACAGTATGCATCCTCAAGTCGCCAGGACACTTCTCAGTATACTAACCGATCTCAAGAAAGCTGTAGTTTGGATGGTCTAGGCTTGTCCTCCAATTTCTAATCCCCTTACTAAGCCTTTAGTGATCGTTCCGAATGCACCATTTCATGTTCCATAGCTTTTCAGTTTTTTGGCAAGGTTTAAGTATTTGTCTCTCTTTGCATTTTCTTTGATTTTCTATCTGGGGTTTGCAAGGATGGCAAAGTTTGCAATTTGGCAGGTTCTCTTTTTTTTTGTTAATTATCACTTGGTTTAGTCTTCTGGCTGGGATTTGACGATCTGTTTGTATCTCAAAATTCCTGAGAATTTTGTATGTCTTGTTCTCATAACCTACATTTGCTATTCTGTTGTCTTATCTATTTAATTTAGTTTGGTTTGGCTTTATGGCATACAAATCGTTGTGGGTTCTTAAGGCCAAATTTCTATACATATAAGTTGGCAACCTTAGTCGAGGGTGACCCAAAAGCTCCCTTTTCAATAAGCTACTACACCGAGGTCAGGGGGTGAGTGCTACTCCATTTCTTGGATTGCTCCACTTTACCCTTGAATGTTAAGCAAGGTAGCATCAAGTACCATTTTTTGAGTCTTTGGTATGACTTGACCTGGGATTGAATACCAGTCTGCTGGACCATTGGCGGACACTTTACATTTTAGGCTGAAAACAGTTCTATTTCAAACAATTCAGTTTAGCATAACTACACAGTTTCAATGTCAATACACAGTTTAAATGCCAACCAGTTCTATTTCAAGCAATTCAGTTGAGTATAAGCACAGTTTAGTTCTATTTGACCCATAGATAGGAACCTATCAGGTGCTACCACAGAGTGGACATGGGAGTGATGGCAATAAAGAGGTACTCCGCATTCCACAAAGCTCCAGCATTACTGGCACCTCACCATCAGATTGTTTAGTGTCACATACAGGACACTCGTTGAGGGGGTCTTACCCATCTGCAATGAAGCAGTTGGTGTATTCAACAGCCCCAACTGACTGGGCCCCTCATTGGAGGAGTCTTACCCTCCTGCAGAGAAGTAGTACTTGTATTCTACTGCCCAAGCCAGATGGGCAATTATCTATTATAGATTTGGCATGATTGGCCTTCATGGCACTGTTTTGTGCTGCTATTAGAAAAGATTCAGTTTCCCACTTAAATTTTCCCTTCAATGTCAAGTCTTCTTGAAAGAGATTTTTCCAGTTTGTCACTTGAAATATCAGTACAGTTGTTCTTCTCTTTCCTGTTTCCTGGTTATTATTGTTCTCTTGATTCTTACGTAGACAGTGCTGTTTCTGATCACTCTTACTGTTCGAGAGTTTTTCACACCTGCATTAGCAGATACTTCTCCCAGGAATTTGAGTGACAGGAATCTCTTCAAGTCTCCTGGACTCTTTTTAGTATTCTGGCCAATCTCACCAATGCTGTAATTTGGATAGTCTCCTCTCTTTATCTTATTTCCAATTCCTCCAGTCCCAGTCCCAGTATCAATCTTTTGGTGATTGCACTGAGTACACCAATTAAAATTAGAATCACTGTCACTTTTATGTTCCTTAGTTTTTTTTCACTTCTTTAGAAAGGTCTATATACTAATCTGTCTTTTTGCTTTCTTTCAGTTTTACCATATTTGCTCCGCTATTCAGCAGGTTCTCTTTTTCATTAACTATCATTAGGTCTGGTCATATCATTATTATTATTTTTGCTATTATTACTCTTGCCTAGTCGGCTGGGGCTGTAGAATACACCGACTGCTTCTCTGCAGAGGGGTAAGACCCCCCCCCAAACGAGTGTCCTGTATATATGACACTAAACAATCTGATGGTGAGGTTCCAGCAATGCTGGAGCTTTGGGGAATGCGGAGTATCCCTTCATTGCCATCGCTCCCAGGTCCACTCAGGCCAGGAGTGGTAGCACCTGATAAGGGTCCTATCTTTGGGTTAAATAGAACTACGTGCTTCTTTCACTATACTGATTTTTGCATTTAAACTGCGTATTTATGCTAAACTGAATTGTTTAAAATAGAACTGTTTTGACATTGGAACTGCATACTAGTGCTGAACGGAATTGCTCGAAATAGAACTGTTTTTGATGTCTAAACTGTGTACTTATGCTGAACTGAATTATCTGGAATAAACGTGTCTGACATTTAAATCTGTGTATTGCCCAATCAGCTGGGGCTGTAGAATACACTGACTGCACCTCTGAAGAGGGGTAAGACCCCCCCCTAATGAGTGTCTTGGATATGACACTAAACAATCTGATGGTGAGGTTCCAGCAGTGCTGGGGCTTTAGGGAATGCAGAGTACCCCTTCATTGCCGTTGCTCCCAGGTCCATTCTGGCCCGGAGTGGTAGCACCTGATAGGGTCCTATCAATGGGTTAAATAGAACTAACAGCATACTTATGCTAAAATGAATTGAGTGAACTGAATAGCTTGAAATAGAAACGTTTGTGACAATTAAACCGTACTTACACTTAAACTGTGTGCTTATGCTTAACTGAATTATTTCAAATTGAACTGTTTTTTGACATTAAAACTGTATTTACACTTAACTGAATTATTACATATAACTGCTTAAATACTTTGAAATGGAAATGTTTTCGACAATTAAACTGTGTACTTATGCTAAACTTAACTGTTTTCAATAGAACTGATTATTTACATAAAAATGGATTTGGCGTTAAATAACCTACAAAGGTTGATATGCCATAAAACCAAACAAACCAAACCTATTATTACTCCTTTGGAGTTTTTCACATCAGCATTAGCTGATGGTTTTTCACTGGAGTTTGAGTGACAGCAAGTCTCCTCAAATCTCCAGGACTCATCTCAGTATTCTGGCCATTCTCAATAATGCTGTCATTTGGATGGTCTCCACTCGTCTGCCAATTTCTAAGTCATCCAAGCCCTTTAATAATCCTTTAGTTACAGTGCCAAAAGCACCAATCACAATTGGTATAATTCCCACCTTCATGTTCCATACTTTTTTCAGTTCTCTAGCAAGGTTGAGGTACTTATCCTTCTTTTCACATTCTTTCAGTTTTATTCTGTGGTCAGCTAGGATGAGCAAATCGACAATCTTGCAAATTCTCCTTTTTTGTTGATTATTATAAAGTCTGGTCTTCTGGCCAAGATTAGGGGATGTTTCTTATACCTCCTTGGCCATCTCCCTATTCGGACATTGGCATAATGGTTAGAGTGCTCGCCCAGGAGACCTAGGTTCAATCCCAGGTCAAGTCATACCAAAGACTCAAAAAATAGTACTTGATGCCTCTTTACTTAACACTCAGCATCCTAAGGTAAGGATGAAGGGTAAAGTGGAGCAATCCAGGGAAAGGAGTAGCACCCTCCCCTACACCTTGGTGTAGTAGCTAACAAAAAGGGAGCCTTCGGGTCACCCTCAACTATGGTTGCCAACTTTACTTTTACTTACATCAATAATAAAAAAATGATTTTTTACTCAAAACCTGTACGCTATTAATGCAATATCAAATGTACAGATGAAATTCAATCAAATAATTCATCTGTAGTTCACAAAAATGATATCTTAAATTCTATTTCTTATCCCTTTTTCTGAAATCATCCAATTTAATCTTAAAATTCTTTATGCTGTTGCTGTTTTTGATCTGATTAGTCAATTTTTTTCAAAAAATATATTGTTCTGTTAGCAAAAAAATAAGTAAGTAGGCTTAGTTTTTGAAATCCACCTTGAAAATAAATTTCCAGTTTTAGGAAAAATCTTGAAAAAATATCCACGTAAATTAGGAATTCTATTAATTATTTTGAAAGTTTCAATTAGATCACCTCTCATTCTTCTTTCTATTAAAGTAAGTGAGTTGACTCAGACAGTAGTTGAAAGTGACCCAAAGGCTCCATTTTTAATCGCTATTATACCAAGGTGTAAGGAAGGGCACTACTCCTTTCCCTGTATTGCTCTATTTACCCTTGATCCATACATTATAAAGCTGAATGTTAAGCAAGGAGGCATTAAGTATCATTTTTTGAGTCTTTGGTATGATTTAACCTAGGATTGAACCCCGGTCTTCCGGGCCATTGGTGAATGCTATAAGCATTATGCCTATGGGCCAGATAAGTAAAGTAGTTAATTCTAATCTCTAATCTCTTTTTGTAACTGTAATCTTTTACTTGCTTTTCTTCTTTGTAATCCCTCAAAACTCAATATTATGTTTCAATTTCCATGTCTTGACACTGGAACATAGTCCTGACTACAATATTCTCCATAAAGTCTTAATAGGGTTCTATATATTTTTGATTTGGCACTTGACTACTTTGATATAAAATTGCTAACCATTAGGCCAATCATTGCATTTACTTCTGATGTAATTGACTAATATTTGTCAGCTTTAAATGTATCATCAAAGCCAACTCCAACCTTTCATTCTCCAGTTAATTTGTTCAATTCCCTGTTGCTAAATTTATGTTCAACCTAAATGTTTTTGGATCCAGTGTAAGGCAGTTTGTGTTCAACCTAAATGTTTTTGGATCCAGTGTGAGGAAGTTTGTGTTCAACCTAAATATTTTTGGATCCAGTGTGAGGCACTTTGTGCTCAACCTAAATGTTTTTGGATCCAGTGTAAGGCAGTTTGTGTTCAACCTAAATGTTTTTGGATCCAGTGTGAGGCAGTTTGTGTTCAACCTAAATGTTTTTGGGTCCAGTGTGAGGCAGTTTGTGTTCAACCTAAATGTTTTTGGATCCAGTGTGAGGCACTTTGTGCTCAACCTAAATGTTTTTGGATCGTGGGTAAGGTACTTTGCGCTTTTCAAAATTGAATTTTAACTTCTATTTGTCTTCCCTGAATGATTATTATGAAAATTCTGGGTGAACCAGTAATACCCCTCCAATTTTAAACTCCCTTCAATGTGGTGCAAGTGAACTTAAGCGAGTGGTAATAATAGCTCCATCTAGCCAATGCCATGCTATTTTTTTCAGATATGATCATGGTTTCAATTCGTAGATACCATGCATTTGCTGTTGAAAGCTTTTTTTTTTTAAATAATGAATCTGAAATTGCTTCACAGAGAGTTTTCCATGTTTATTTTTTGTTACATCGGAATGATGCAGTTTTTGTATAGAATTTTTAATTCATGGCTGTATTAATTTTCTATCAAGAGCAACATCATTCCAATGTAATGTTGGCACCTCCAACCCCAATTAGAGAACCTCGTAACTGACAGCAAGGGTTTCAATGTTGGCACCTCCAACCACAATTAGAGAACCTCGTAACTGACGGCAAGGGTTTCAATGTTGGCACCTCCAAACACAATTGGAGAACCTCGTAACTGACAGCAAGGGTTTCAATGTTGGCACGTCCAACCACAATTAGAGAACCTCATAACTGACGGCAAGGGTTTCAATGTTGGCACCTCCAACCACAATTGGAAAACCTTGTAACTGACGGCAAGGGTTTTAATGTTGGCACATCCAACCACAATTAGAGAACCTGGTAACTGACGGCAAGGGTTTCAATGTTGCCACCTCCAACCACAATTAGAGAACCTGGCAACTGACGGCAAGGGTTTTAATGTTGCCACCTCCAACCACAATTAGAGAACCTGGTAACTGACAGCAAGGGTTTTAATGTTGGCACCTCCAACCACAATTAGAGAACCTGGTAACTGACGGCAAGGGTTTCAATGTTGCCACCTCCAACCACAATTAGAGAACCTGGCAACTGACGGCAAGGGTTTTAATGTTGCCACCTCCAACCACAATTAGAGAACCTGGCAACTGACAGCAAGGGTTTCAATGTTGCCACCTCCAACCATAATTAGAGAACCTGGTAACTGACAGCAAGGGTTTCAATGTTGACACCTCCAACCACAATTAGAGAACCTGGTAACTGACAGCAAGGGTTTCAATGTTGACACCTCCAACCACAATTAGAGAACCTGGTAACTGACAGCAAGGGTTTCAATGTTGACACCTCCAACCACAATTAGAGAACCTGGTAACTGACAGCAAGGGTTTTAATGTTGGCACCTCCAACCACAATTAGAGAACCTGGTAACTGACAGCAAGGGTTTCAATGTTGACACCTCCAACCACAATTAGAGAACCTGGCAACTGACAGCAAGGGTTATAATGTTGGCACCTCCAACCACAATTAGAGAACCTGGCAACTGACAGCAAGGGTTTCAATGTTGACACCTCCAACCACAATTAGAGAACCTGGTAACTGACAGCAAGGGTTTTAATGTTGGCACCTCCAACCACAATTAGAGAACCTGGTAACTGACAGCAAGGGTTTCAATGTTGACACCTCCAACCACAATTAGAGAACCTGGTAACTGACGGCAAGGGTTTCAATGTTGACACCTCCAACCACAATTAGAGAACCTGGTAACTGACGGCAAGGGTTTTAATGTTGGCACCTCCAACCACAATTAGAGAACCTGGTAACTGACAGCAAGGGTTTTAATGTTGGCACCTCCAACCACAATTAGAGAACCTGGCAACTGACAGCAAGGGTTTTAATGTTGGCACCTCCAACCACAATTAGAGAACCTGGTAACTGACAGCAAGGGTTTCAATGTTGCCACCTCCAACCACAATTAGAGAACCTGGTAACTGACAGCAAGGGTTTCAATGTTGCCACCTCCAACCACAATTAGAGAACCTGGTAACTGACAGCAAGGGTTTCAATGTTGACACCTCCAACCACAATTAGAGAACCTGGCAACTGACAGCAAGGGTTTTAATGTTGGCACCTCCAACCACAATTAGAGAACCTGGTAACTGACAGCAAGGATTTCAATGTTGACACCTCCAACCACAATTAGAGAACCTGGTAACTGACAGCAAGGGTTTTAATGTTGGCACCTCCAACCACAATTAGAGAACCTGGTAACTGATAGCAAGGGCTTCAATGTTGGCACCTCCAACCACAATTAGAGAACCTGGCAACTGACAGCAAGGGCTTCAATGTTGGCACCTCCAACCACAATTAGAGAACGTGGCAACTGACAACAAGGGCTTCAATGTTGGCACCTCCAACCACAATTAGAGAACCTGGCAACTGACAGCAAGGGTTTCAATGTTGGCACCTCTAACCACTATTAGAGAACCTGGTAACTGACAGCAAGGGTTTCAATATTGGCACCTCCAACCACAATTAGAGAACCTGGTAACTGATGGCAAGGGTTTCAATGTTGGCACCTCCAACCACTATTAGAGAACCTGGTAACTGACAGCAAGGGTTTCAATGTTGGCACCTCCAACCACAATTAGAGAACCTTGTAACTGATGGCATGGGTTTCAATGTTGGCATCTCCAACCACAATTAGAGAACCTAGTAACTGACAACAAGGGTTTCAATGTTGGCACGTCCAACCACAATTAGAGAACCTGGTAACTGATGGCAAGGGTTTCAATGTTGACACCTCCAACCACAATTAGTGAACCTGGTAACTGACAGCAAGGGTTTCAATCATAGAAACACTCATAATTGGTAAGATATACAGTTATATCCACAGTTTTATTCTTTCTTACATACCGAAAATAACACATGAACCAATCACCATAATAATTAGTAAACAATTAGACATTAAAGTAGGACCGTTCACACAAGAAGAACTCGACTCGGTTCGCAGAAAAATTAAAAATAGGAAAGCTGCAGGGCTGCACGAGATTCCCCCAGAAGTATGGAAGACCAGACAATTTGACGACATACCGCTCCGACACTGCAAGGAAGTATACAATCAAAATCCGATAGATAGATGGATGAAGGGATGCATACTCCCCTTCCCTAAAAAGGGGGACCTCGGATTAGCCAAAAACTACCGAGGCATAACACTTACATCCATAGCAGCCAAAATCTACAATGCCCTACTATGAAACTGCATAGAACCCCAAAATCGACAACATACTTAGAAAAAACCAAAATGGCTTCCGAAGAAATAGATCCACGACCTTACAAATATTAACCATCCTTAGAATCCTTGAAGGTGTACAGGCAAAAAACCTACAAACGACATTAATATTTGTTGACTTTACCAAGGCCTTCGATTCCATTCACAGAGGAAAGATGGAACAAATCCTACTAGTGTACGGCATACCTAAAGAAACCGTAGCAGCAATAACGATTCTCTATAGAAACACCAAAGTAAAAGTACGATCACCAGATGGAGACACAGAATACTTCGACATTGTAGCAGGAGTACTACAAGGGGACACGCTGGCTCCGTACCTCTTTATCATTTGTCTAGACAACGTACTTAGAACATCGATTGACAAAATCAGAGAGAATGGCTTTGAGCTGTCGAAGAAAAGAAGCAGAAGGTACCCCGCAAAAACAATTACTGACGCCGACTACGCCGATGACAGCGATACTGGCAAATACACCCGACCAAGTCGAAACCCTACTGCATAGTTTGGAACGAGCAGCCGCAGGCATAGGCCTCTATGTTAATGCACACAAAACAGAATATATGTGCTATAATCAAACGGGGGACATCTCCACTCTAGAAGGAACCCCTCTTAAACTAGTAGACAAATTCTCTTACCTAGGAAGCAGCGTCAAATCAACCGAAAAGGACATCGAAACGAGGTTAACGAAAGCATGGACAGCTATCAATAGGCTATCGATTATATGGAAATCAGACCTAACCAATAAAATGAAACGCAGTTTCTTCCAGGCAGCGGTCACATCGATACTGCTATATGGATGCACTACATGGACGCTAACAAAACTGCTGGAGAAGAAGCTAGACGGCAATTACACAAGAATGCTGCGTGCAATCTTGAACAAGTCCTGGCGGCAACACCCCACAAGACACCAACTGTGCGGCCACCTGCCCCCTATCACGAAAACTATTCAAGTTAGACGAACCAGACATAGAGGACATTGCTGGAGAAGCAGGGACGAACTCATAAGATATGTACTCTTATGGACCCCCACACATGGCCGTGCAAAAGCAGGACGACCAGCACGAACATACATTCAGCAGCTATGTGAGGATACGGGATGTTGTCCTGAAGACCTACCTAGGGCGATGAAGGATAGGGAGGAGTGGCGAGAGAGGGTCAGGAATATCCGTGCTACCAGCGCGACATGATGATGATGACAGTTATATATCAGAATTAGGGATTTTTGAAAAAGATCGGCTGAGAACAAGGAGGAAACTTAAATTTTGGAGCAATTAAACCACACCCCCAGCTCCACTGATTTAGCATTTCCTTCAATGAATCAAAAATACCTCTTCTATGTCATCCTATTTTAAGAGCCGTCAAGGGGACGGTTGAACCACATATACCATAAAGTGATATAAAATAATTAGGGTGGTAATTAATTATAATGATTATTTTATTGATAATTGATTACATTAATTATTCTATTATTTAGTTTGGTAAAATTGTAAGTCAGCTAAGGACTTTGAATGTTAGAGTAGTTCCTCACAAATGGCAAATGCATGCACAGTGGGTGCCCAGGTTGAACACCTCATGCCAAAATGATGTTGGGGGAGACGCAAAGGCCAAATACAAATAAAATGGATTCATGTTGTGTCATAAGTTTGATGGGAATTAAATAAAAACATAATGAAAGTTAGGGACATGTGTGATGATCAAGGTGATATAATGCCATGATTTAGTCAGATGATGTCACACATATGAATTCATTTTAGAATGTATAAAAATTTGAGGATTTGAAAATCAAGGAGTTAAGATAGCAGATGAGATACAGCTAGGGTCAGAGTCGAGTCAGTTTCAGAGTCCTTCAGAGCAGCGACAGGAGTAGGTCGTCTTTCACTGCTAATATGCACAACAGTAAACCTTTCAGTCTGTCTCTCTCTCTCTCTTGTGCTTTGATGACTGTGGAAAATTGTGTACTATCAAAATAAAGACTTTTTTGTGTCTGACCAACTGTATCACCTGTTGTTATTATTTTTGAAATTCTAATATTTCGGAATGGTATTGTGGCAAATGCACCCGCCCAAGCCGAAACCCTACTGCATAGTCTGGAACGAGCTGCTGCAGGCATTGGCCTCCATGTTAATGCAACAAAATGGAATCTATGTGCTTTAATCAAACAGGTGACATTTCCACACTAAACGGTAGCTCTCTGAAACTAGTAGACAAGTTCACCTACCTAGGAAGCAGTGTCTCATCCACCAAGACAGACATCGACCCACAACTAACAAAGGCATGGATAGTTATCAATAGGCTATCGGACCTGACAGTAAAAATGAAATGCAGTTTCTTACAAGCAGCGATCGTGTCAATACTGCTATATGGATGCACTACATGGACGCTAACTAAAAATATAGAGAAAAAGCTTGACGGCAACTACACAAGAATGCTGCAAGCAATATTGGACAAGTCCTGGAGGCAACACCCCACATAGCAGCAGCTGTACTACCACCTACCACCCATCACGAAAACTATCCAATTTAGACAAACCAGACATGCAAGACAAAGCTGGAGAAATAGGGACGAGCTCATTAGTGATGTACTCCTATGGATCCCTTCACATGGCCAAGCAAATGCAGGACGACCAGCTCAAACCTACATACAGCAGCTCTGTGAGGAAATGGGGTGTAGCCCTGAGGACCAGCCGGAAGCAATGAATGATAGGGAAGGGTGGCAAGAGAAGGTCAGGGGTATCTGTGCTGATGGTATGACAAGATGATGATGAGATGATTGTATTACAGTGAGAGGTATTTTTGCTGTGACCATGTGTCTGACTTTTTTCTTTTTTCAGATTTAAACTATTCATTATCTTTTCATCACATCTTTGTCTCCAACTACTTTTGTCGAGACCGAGTGGTACAACAATACTGTGATGTCTATATGAAACAATCTCTAATCAATCCTGCAAATCTGTAAATATTAAAAAAAAACAAGAAAAAACAAAGATAAATAATTCCCCCCACTCCCTCGTGTTTTATTTTTTAATTTATTATTACAATGGACTAAATGTTTGTAAATAGAGAAATTACATTATTTAATATTTAAAATTAAATCAATTTTTTATTGGCTGTCAATAATAGAGTCTATCAAACATGGCTATTTTCCAAAAATAAACTTATAAATTTCTTTTACTTCAGATGTAATTTATTTTATTATTATTGATGCAAACACAAACATTGAAAACTATTCTTTTTGATGATATTATTGTGTCTATCGTATTGTAATGAGAATTCAAATGTAAACAATTTTCATTTATGCCTTGGTTTGGTTGAGTTTTATGGCATATCAACCACTGTGGGTTATTTTATGCCAAATCCCCTTTACACATATACATTAAATATATAGGATTTAGTTTGGTCGGGTTTTATAGCAGATCAACCATTGTGGGTTATTGTATGCCAAATCCTGTTAATATATATGTATTAAATGTATATGATTTGGTTTGGTTCAGTTTTATAGCAGATCAACCATTGTAGGTTATTCAATGCCAACTCCCCTTTACACATATATATTAAATATATGAGATTTAGTTTGGTCTGGTTTTATGGCAGTTCAACCATTGTAGGTTATTTAATACCAAATCCTGTTTATACATATGCATTAAATATGTACAATTTGGTTTGGTTGGGTTTTATGGCATATCAACCATTGTAGGTTATTTAATGCCAAATAATTTTTATACATATATGTTAAATATATAAGATTTTGTTTGGTTGGGTTTTATGGTATATCAAACATTGTAGGTTATTTAATGTCAAATCCTCTTTATACATATATATTAAATATATATGATTTAGTTTGGTTGGGTCATAAGTCATTCGTTTGCACACAGTTTAAATGTCAAACAGTTCTATTTGACCCATAGATAGGACCCTGGGGTGTCAGTGATACATAGCAATACTTGCAACTATTTAGTTTTGTTGACTTATGCTAAACTGAATTGTTAGAAATAGGACTGTTTGATCATTTAACTGTGTGTAAACAAATGACTGATGTTTAATTGAATTGTGAGTGATAAATAGCAAAACTTTCAACAATTTGGTTTTGTTGACTAATGTTTCAAATCATGTATATCAAATATATATATATATATATATATATATATATATATATATATATATATATATATATTGTCATCTACAGACAGACTGTTTTGTTCTGTCAGAAATCTTCAGTGTGGCTAGACAACGTAGGACGCTCGAAGCTGGGATGGAAACCCATCCAACTTTATGTTAGACTAAGTCTCAGACCGCTTGGGCAACAAGCATACCACGTTGACTAAGGGAATTTTTTTAAGGTATTTATGTAGCAACAGCAGCAGCAGTGTCCGTTTGTTTACATTTTGTACCCTTTCTGCTAAATCAGATTTGCCCTTAAATATGCTATAAAACCATACCAACCAGCCAAAACCAAACCATCAAATCAATAATTATTTTCATAAGAGCAACTTAAACATAAATTAGTTGTTGATTAATGGATTGATTTTAAGGGCATGACAACATCTCTTGGGTTATTTTATGCCTAGAGGTTACAGAATTAGTTTCATGTAGATTCATACCAATATTTGGGGTGTAATTCTTTCTAAAGAGTTTTATATTTTTTTGTATACAGTCCTATAAAATACAGATCTAGGTGACTCATACATGAGACCATAATAGATGCAAATATTTTTGGTAAGAGTGGACTTGGGAGTAATAGCAAGGAGGTGCTCCGCATTCCCCAAAGCCCCAGCATTACTAGAACCTCACCATCAGATTGTTCAGTGTCATATCCAGGATACTCGTTGTGGGGAGGGGTCTTACTCCTCTGCAGAGAAGCAGTCAGTGTATTCTACAGCCCCAGCTGACTGGGCAAAATCCACTCTTGTCTGATCCTGCCCCTAATGAAGGTGTCTGATAAACACAAGATCTTATATCTGGCATGTCTTGAAAATTTGGACTACCCTGTCATTACTATTACTCTTAGTTCCACTCTAGCCTGGAGTGGTAGTGCCTGTTAGATTACCATTTATCGGTCTAATAAAACCCTTCAATCTTTTACTATGGATTATTATTATTATATAGAATCATTAGTGCTAAATAGAAATACTTGCAACCATTTAAGGGAGTGCAAACAAATGATTAATAGTGAATAGAATTATTAGTATTAGATTGGAATACTTGAAACCATTAAACAGTGTGCAAACAAATGATTTGTATTAAATTAGATAGAAATGCAAGATAAATAGAATTACTTGTGTTTGATAGCAATACTTGAAATTTTTTAACAGTGCTCAAAGAAATTAGCTTTGGCTTGTCTAAAAATGTCTTCTACAAATTATTCACTTACAAATCAAATGAATAATATATAAATATGTACAAACAGGCTTTTATATTATATAACCCACATGGATTGATATGTGATAAAATAATCAAAACAAACAAAACATATATACACACAGAGAGTTAAGCATCCATTTTAATAAAAAACAATTCTGCTTATTTGTATGTAGATTTTTGAAAATTTCCAGTTTACATTCAGTATTCTCTTGTTCTTATGCATTGTCCTCAGTCATCGCCTTCTGGAATTAGTAGGAGTTGGGACATAATTCTCACAAGTAATTAATTATCCAATTGTCCGAAGGCTACCTTGAAAGTCAGTGTGTCTTCCAGTATGAGATACAATTATCAACAAACTTAAACAGAGAACTAGAGCTTTTCCATAAACACACAAGTACACACACACACACACCATGCTCAATCACATTATCATAGGGATTGAAAGCAGTGATCTGAGTTCAAATCCCGGACAAAGCTGTTTGCATGTCACTTTGTACTAATGCCCTTGATAAATGCATGTTCTCTCTCAGCTGTGGGTTGGAGAGATTGAATTTTTTAGCATTGATAGAGCAACTAATCTAAGAATTCAATTGCCAAGTTGGCTAGGGCTGTAGAATACACTGACTGCACCTCTGCTGTGCCTGGATATGACACTAAACAATCTGGTGGTGAGGTTCCAGCAATGCTGGAGCTTTGGGGAATGTGGAGTACCCCTTTATTGCCATTGCTCCCAGGTCCTCTCTGTCCCAGAGTGGTAGCCCCTGATAGGGCCCTATCTATGGGTTAAATAGAACTAACAGCATACAAATGCTAAAATGAATTGTTTGAATAAACTGAATAGTTTGAAATAAAAATGTTTTTGACAAACTGTACTTAAATTTAAATTGCGTGCTTATGCTTAACTGAATTATTTGAAATAGAACTGTTTTTCGACATTAAAACTGTATTTACACTTAACTGAATTGTTACATATAATAGTTTGAAATAGAAATGTTTTTGACCATTAAACTGTGTACTTATGCTAAACTGAATTGTTTTTAAAAGAACAGATTATTTACATAAAAATGGATTTGGCGTTAAATAACCTACAAAGGTTGTTATGTCATAAAACCCAATAAACCAACCAACCAAATAAGAATTCAAATCTAGGGAACAGCACTTTTGTCCAGCAGGGCATGAGTCTTGGTTCCAGCCTGATCTCCCCTTTCTATAAAACCCCATTATAAAAAGACCTTTTGTCACAGGAGGCAGTGATAAATATTCAGGTGAACAGCACTCTGAAAAAATTACTTTTTACCACACCTTGTTCATCGTGGAATTGTTCGGTAAATACATATATCATCATCATCATCATCTCTATCTATCTATCTATCTATCTATGTTGGGAAAAACTGGAAATATCACCAGTTGTATGAAAGCATACAGATACAAAAAACACCAGGTTTTCAGGTGGATGATTTTATAAGTAGATTGAATTATTTGTCTATGTTAAATGTTTTGGGTTTTAGACCTTCATCAAAACAAGCTGACATTGATAAAAATAGATCTATGTGTTATAGAATGTTTAAAATAGGTAGATAGGAATAAAAAATATATGAATATAAACATATGAATACATGAATAAAAACATATATATATATATATATATATATATATATATATTGGTAGAAGGATCAATAAATGTTTGGTTGGTTGTTTGGTTTTATGGCATATAAACCTTTGTTGGTTATTTAATGCCTAATCCACTTTTATGCAAATAATCAGTTCTATTTCAAACAATTCAGTTTAGCATGAGTACACAGTTTAATTGTCAAAAACAGTTCTATTTCAAACTATTCAGCTCAGTCAAACAGTTCTAATTCAAACAATTCATTTTAGTATAAGTACAGATTTTTTTTTACACACTTTAAAATGTCAAAAATGTTCTATATTAAACAAATCAGTTTAGGGTAAGTACAGTTTCAATGTCAAAAAACATATCCTTTTCAAATAATATAGTTTCGCCTAAGTACGAATTCTAAATGTAAGTACACAGTTTAATAGTCAAAAACATTTCTATGTCAAACTATTCAATTTAGTCAAACAGTTCTAACTCAAACAATTCCATTTAGCATAAGTACGTATATATATATTAAGTTTTAGCAAAAAAGTATTCAGATTAGTACTTTACATTTTCTTTAGTTAAAAAACAAAAACTTTTTAAAAATATTTTATTAATTTCAAACTTACAAATTTAGATAGAAATCTCTACACAGATGAGCAAATTGTATAATAAACTGATGATGTCTAGATGTCTAGATTACTGTCTAGATATGTGTACAGCTGACAATGTATATAATAAAATGATGATGTCAAGATATCTTGATTACTGTCTAGATGTGTGCACAGCTGGGAAACTTTTATAAAAAAAAGAGATGATGTCTAGATGTCTAGATGACTGTTTAATTTCTTTTAACTCCTTCATTTTCATGATCACTTATTCAAAAGAATATCTTCAACATCATCATCATCATCATCATCCTCTTCAAGCCCTGTCAAGTGGGGCAGTAGAATACACTGACTGCATATCTGCAGAAGGATAAGACCCAACCCCAATGAGTGTCCTGATTATGACTCTGAACAATCTGATGATTACTGGAGGATTGTGGAATGTGGAGTACCCCTTCAATGCCATCACTCCCATGTCCTTATGGGTCAAATAGAACTGACATTTAAACTGAGTGCAAACAAATGATTTTTTGTTAAATTGCACTCTTCGAAATAGAATTTTACCTTTAATAACTCCTACATGGTGCGAACATATCAGTCATCATGCGTATATAAAAGGGTTGAGTTGACGGACCCTCAAATATATCAACAGCATTAAAATAAATGCGTCAACATTGGGTTATTTCATATTTTTCTCTCCATGGCTAGAAAAACTACACCATAAATTTAAATAATTTAATCTCTTCTTAAGGAATAAGTGATGAAGCCATAATGTTCAATTATTAAAGAAAATATGTTTTGTCTTATCTTTTATTAGTTTATTTACTGCTAAATTAAAAAATTAAATGAACTAACTTAAAGTGCTATTGGCCTAATGAGTAAATTGTTCGCAAATAGTGGAAAGATTGGGCTTCAATCCCAGGTGGATTCATACCAAAGACTCAAAAAATGGTACTTGATGCTTGTGTAATGCTCAGCATTATAAGATAATGATCAAGGGTAAAGTAGAACAATCCAGGGAATGGAGTAGCACCTTCCCCTAGAGTTTGGTGTAGTAACTATTGAAAAGGGAGCCTTCTGGTTACCGTTGACAAAGGTTGCCAACTTTTCTACCTAATCATATTATCTGGTAAGCTCTATTTTGTTTTCGGTTGGTTAACATTCCTATTAGTTTGTATTTTTGATAATATTATATACATGCACGTTCACTGGGAAAGTAATTTCTTTTTAGTGATTTGAGCTTTAGTTTTTGTTTTTTCTATAATTTTGAAGAAAATAAATGAATAAACAGATAAAATGTATGAAATAATTTTTCCTCAATTTTGGGTTTTTCCCATATATTTTGAAAATTTTTTACCATTGATAACTCCAACATGGTGCAAACACAACGATCATCATGCATGTCTAAACGTGTCAAGTTGGCAGACCCTCAAACATATCAACTGCATCTTCTACATGGAAATTAATTTTTTGACATTGGCTTATTCCATAATATTTACTTTTCTACAGAGAAACAGTTGGTGTATTCTACAGCCCCAGCCAACTAGACTAATGAGGGGAAGGAGAAAATGATGACTTGGATAATGTTGAAGAAGATGAAGATAATAGACATGATGCTGGGGACAAAGAAGATGATGATGATGAACATGTTGATGATGAAGAAGATTAGGAAAATTTAAAAGATAATCATGGATTTGATGAAGATAAAGTATATGATGTTGAAAATTATGAAAAAGATGAACATTGAATTGGTGTGGTTTAGTTTGGATTTACAACGTATCAACTGTTGGTGGGTTATTTAATGCCAAATCCTCTTTATACATATATATTAAATATATCAAATATATATGATTTGGTCTGGTTATCTTTTATGGCATATTAACCCTTGTTGGTTATTTAATGCCAAATTCTTTTTATACATATTTATTAGATATATATGCTTTGGTTTGATTTGGGTTTTATGGCATATCAACCATTGTTGGTTATGTAATACCAAATCCCACTTAGACATATATATTACTTATATATGATTTGGTTTGGTTGCATTTTATGGCATATCAACCATTGTAGATTATTTAATATTAAATCCTCTTAATGGATATATATTAGGTATACAGGATTTGGTTTAGTTTGGTTTTATGGCCAATCAGCCATTGTAGGTTATTTAATGCCAAATCCTCTTTATACATATATATTAAATATATATGATTTGGTTTAGTTTGGTTTTATGGCCAATCAGCCATTGTAGGTTATTTAATGCCAAATCCTCTTTATACATATATATTAAATATATATGATTTGGTTTGGTTGGGTTTTATGGCATATCAACCATTGTAGGTTATTTAATGCCAAATCCTCTTTATACATATATATTAAATATATATGATTTGGTTTGGATGGGTTTTATGGCATATCAACCATTGTAGGTTATTTAATGCCAAATCCTCTTTATACATATATATTAAATATATATGATTTGGTTTGGTTGGGTTTTATGGCATATCAACCATTGTAGGTTATTTAATGCCAAATCCTCTTTATACATATATATTAAATATATATGATTTGGTTTGGATGGGTTTTATGGCATATCAACCATTGTAGGTTATTTAATGCCAAATCCTCTTTATACATATATATTAAATATATATGATTTGGTTTGGATGGGTTTTATGGCATATCAACCATTGTAGGTTATTTAATGCCAAATCCTCTTTATACATATATATTAAATATATATGATTTGGTTTGGTTTGGTTTTATGGCCAATCAGCCATTGTAGGTTATTTAATGCCAAATCCTCTTTATACATATATATTAAATATATATGATTTGGTTTGTTTGGGTTTTATGGCCAATCAGCCATTGTAGGTTATTTAATGCCAAATCCTCTTTATACATATATATTAGATATATATGATTTGGTTTGTTTGGGTTTTATGGCCAATCAGCCATTGTAGGTTATTTAATGCCAAATCCTCTTTATACATATATATTAGATATATATGATTTGGTTTGTTTGGGTTTTATGGCCAATCAGCCATTGTAGGTTATTTAATGCCAAATCCTCTTTATACATATATATTAAATATATATGATTTGGTTTGTTTGGGTTTTATGGCCAATCAGCCATTGTAGGTTATTTAATGCCAAATCCTCTTTATACATATATATTAGATATATATGATTTGGTTTGTTTGGGTTTTATGGCCAATCAGCCATTGTAGGTTATTTAATGCCAAATCCTCTTTATACATATATATTAGATATATATGATTTGGTTTGTTTGGGTTTTATGGCCAATCAGCCATTGTAGGTTATTTAATGCCAAATCCTCTTTATACATATATATTAAATATATATGATTTGGTTTGGCTGGGTTTTATGGCCAATCAGCCATTGTAGGTTATTTAATGCCAAATCCTCTTTATACATATATATTAGATATATATGATTTGGTTTGTTTGGGTTTTATGGCCAATCAGCCATTGTAGGTTATTTAATGCCAAATCCTCTTTATACATATATATTAGATATATATGATTTGGTTTGTTTGGGTTTTATGGCCAATCAGCCATTGTAGGTTATTTAATGCCAAATCCTCTTTATACATATATATTAGATATATATGATTTGGTTTGTTTGGGTTTTATGGCCAATCAGCCATTGTAGGTTATTTAATGCCAAATCCTCTTTATACATATATATTAAATATATATGATTTGGTTTGACTGGGTTTTGTGACATATCAATCATTGTAGGTTATTTAATGCCAAATCCTCTTTATACATATATATTAAATATATATGATTTGGTTTGGTTGGGCTTTATGGCATATCAACCATTGTAGGTTATTTAATGCTGAATCCTGTTTATACATATATATTAAATATATAGGATTTGAAAAACACATTTTTTTTATAACATTTTTTAAACAAGCTTGATCCCATTTTATTGCACATAGTTAAAGGGTTTCAAGTATTGCTATCTAATATGAATAATTCTATATATTGTTAAACAGTTGTTTGCTTACAGTTAAATTGTTTCAAGTATTTCAGTTGAACACTAATAATTCTATTAAACATTACTCATTCATTTGCACATAGTAAAATGGTTACAAGTATTGCTAAGTATCACTAATAATTCAATTAAACATCAGTTATTTGTTTACACACAGTTAAATGATCAAACAATTCTATTTCTGAGAGAGCAATTTTACAAAAAAAAACCCATTTGTTTACACACAGTTTATCATATTTACCAACCTCTCCGTTTGGGCAGGATATGACACAAGGTCAATTTTTTTTTAAGTGGAGTTTAACAGGGTTGAATTCAGAGTTTTCCTTTTCCTAGACTAGTTGCCTCACCAAGGCTGAAGAACCTAGTCTGTCCTACCCATAGGTGGAGGGAGAATAATTGGATTCATACCTTTTCCAAGGGTATTAGTGCTATGTGAAATGCAATCAGTCTCATCCAGGATTTGAACTCATGTCGCCATGTCCATTTCCTATGAAGATAACCATTACATCACAAGCGCACAGTTTATGATTTGTAACATCTTTGATAACATCTTTAAATGAGCCAGAGTTCAATTTAACATCAGTCAATTGTTTGCACAGATAGTTTGTCAGTAATTGCATTTATAAATGAGAAAGAATTGATTTGTTTGCACACTTGTATTGCTATTGTTTTTTACACAGTTAAATGGTTCCAATTTTTGCCATATAACACTAATAATTCCATTCAATATATTTTTTTTTGCAGAGAGGGAGATGGTTACAAATACAGTTATTTAACACTAATTCTATGGAACACTATTTATCAATTTTTACACTTTTAAATGGTTTCAAGTATTGCAGTGTAATACAAACAATTCAATTAAACATCAGTAATTTGTTCACGTACAAATGATCAAACATTTCTATTTCTTATAATTCAATTTAACGAGTCACTTCTTTAATGTCAGTTGAATGTCAAACTGTTCTATTTGACCCATAAATAGGACTCTATCAGGTACTACCACTCCTGGTCAGAATGGACCCTGGAGCAATGGCAATGAAGGGGTACATCACATTCCCTAAAGTTCCAATCAGCTGGGGATGCAGAATACACCGACTGCATCTCTGCAGTGGGGTAAGATTCCCCTAATGAGTGTCCTGTATATGATATTAAACAATCCGATGGTAAAGCTCCAGAAATGCTGGAGCTTTGGGGAATGTGGAGCGCCCCTTTATTGCCATCTCTCCCAGATCTACTCTGGCTCAGAGTGGTAGCACCTGATAAGGTTCTATCTATTGGTTAAATAGAACTAAACTGTGTACTTATGCTAATGTGTTGAATGTTCACCAATGGCCTGGGAGACTGGGGTTCAATCCCAGTGGAGTTATACAAAAGACTCATATTATCTTCTTTGTTGCCTCCTAATTTAGCACTCAGCATTTTAAAGTACCTATCAAGGGTAAAGTGAAGCACTCCAGTGAAAGGAGCAGCACCCTCCCTACACTTCGGCCCAGTAGCTACTGAAAAGGGAGCTTTTGGGTCACCCTTGATGATGGTCACCAACTTTACTTTTACTTTTATAAGTATAAAGAGGATTTGGTATTAAATAACCTACAATGGTTGCTATACTATAAAACCAAATCAAACTAAAGCCACGAGTGGAACTTTACTATCAGATTAAGTATGTCTGCAGAGATGCAGTTGGTGTATTCAACAGCTCCAGCTGGCTGAGCTTAGCAGGTTATTGTTATATCTACAACACTCGTTGGGGGGGATGGTACCCCTCTTCAGAGATGTAGTCATTGTGTTCTACAGCCCCAGCCAATTGGACTCAGATGCTGAAGCATCATATTTATGACATTCATTGGGATAGTCTTACCCTTCTACAGAGATGCACTCAGTGTATTCAATAGTCCCAACTGGCTAGGCATAGATGGTTTACTGTCATATCCAGTACACTGGTTAGAGGAGTCTTGCCCCTCTACAGAGATACACTCAGTGTATTCAATAGTCCCAACTGGTTAGGCGTAGATGGTTTACTGTCATACCCAGTACACTGGTTAGAGGAGTCTTGCCCCTCTACAGTCAGTGTATTTTACAGCCTCATAAAACTGAGCTGAATTACTGAAAGAAGACCACTGGTATCTTATTATAATTCCTTGAATATCTGTTTATCCAGCGGTTCATAAAATCTGTTTTACAGGTTTTCCAAAATCTCCTGATTTAAATTTTTCTTTCAGTAGAAATTGTAAATCAATCATGGAAAACAAATTCAAGTAAAGCACATTGCTGCACTTTTGTGAAGATGGACAAATATTTTGGCATGGCCAGCCAACATTATCATCATCTTCATCAACATCATTGTCCTAAGCGGTTTTTTTTCCATTGATTTCAACACTAAGCTGTGTGCCCCAAAGACTTATGGGATTTAAAATTGCGTGGGTTGTTTTAGCAAGACTTTTGGAAAACTTTCATATATGGACTGACCTGCTATCACCAGAAGTCGGTTTTTATAGATTTTTTTTCATATCAAATGTATATTAGACGGAAATGTTTTTGTGTGTATACTTATATTTATGAAAATTGTGAAACATAATATATACGTGCATATATATATATATAGAGAGAGAGAGATGCCATATATATATAGATAGATAGATAGGTGCCATATAAATACACACACACACATACAAACACACACACACACACACACACACACACACATATATATATATGTATATATATATATATATATATATATATATATATATATATATATATGTGACATCTGTCAATGTATCTGTATATATATACAGATATATAGATAGATATATATGCGTATATAAATGTATCTATATATTTTTATCATTAAGGATTTTTGGACTATAGTCTTCATCTTTATTGTTATTTCCTCATTGTTTCGGCCGATATGTCCTCCGGCCTTCTTTAGGTGTTTGTCGAACTCGGGAACCAACACGGAACTTTGAACTACGTTCTTTATTGAATCCACGAGGATCGCCTGTTCTGATTCCGTTAACCATAACCGGGTACACGTGTTAAGTGTTCCTGTTTTGTTACTCGCCTGTAGTCAGGATTGAACCTGCAACTACCAGATGATTGTCTCCTTAGAAGCTTAGGCAACCAACGCCGATAATCGCCATGCTATGTATAAATAACTGTAATTGTACCTCGTCCTACAGTGTGGACTTGTCTACTATTCTAAGCAAGTCCTACTCGGACTATCATCTGAAGGTGCTTGAGACCATTCATATTCCCACCATAAACTGTCCCTCTGTAAACAGTGGAAATGTTTATTGGGTTTGATTTTTATTACTATTTGATTTACCCCTCCCTTTTCTTGACAACTTGCATATTCTCTCCTCCTCTACATTACACAGTCCCAGCCCCTTGCCTTTCTTAATCGTTGTCCTCGATTCAACTGTGATCAGTGAGCACCGAAACCGTTTAGTTGATTTTATTTTTAAAAAATGAATAAAATTGGTCTCCTAGTGAGTTCAGTAAAATTTTGTACCCCACGTAACATATGTATATATATATATATATATATATATATATATAATCTATATGCGTATATATACATATATATATATATAAATATATATATATATTATTTTCACAACTTTTATAAATATAAGCATACATTAGTATGCACAAACACACACATACTCATAAGTATATGGTTTGGTTTCTATGTTTGATTGAATATCATCCTTTCCGGGTTATTTAATGCCAAAGACATCCTTGTAGAAGAACATCAGAGATCATTTTAACCCACAACTTTCAAGATAAAGACGTTCGTACCTTTCTCAAGGGTATCAATTTGAAAGTGAATATCGTAGTATGACTGCATATATAGCGCAAAATGTAAACAAACGAAAGCAAATACAAAATGCGTTATAATTCCCGTAGGTCACCAAAATAACTGAGCAGTAAGATACCAAGTCTAGCATAAAGTTAGGCGGGTTTCGATCCCAGCTTGAGGCATCCTCAGTGCTTAGCCGCACAAAAGACTTGTAATACAACGAAACAGTCTGTCTGTTGATGACATAATATACGCTCCCCTCGGGGTGGGTTGAGAACTCTGGCAAAGGAATTGACAGCAGCCACCAGCTTGGAACCATTTAAAGCTTGGAACCATAGTTTAAATTTAGTCTTATGTCTACATCTTGCTATTAATTCACATCTCTTATCTAATAACTTTTCAGGCCCTGAATAAGTCATTATTTGCATCTTTTCTTCAAAGCACAGGTTACATCTACCGTCAAAACTTTTTGGAGTATTTGACTTTTTCAATATAGACCATTGAATCTCAGGGGTTAACCCTTTATTTTTCCATCTCCAGAATTGTTTAGATAGAGCTGTTTGGTGTTTCAGGTCTATATTGAAAAGTCAAATACTCAATTACTAGCAAGATGTAGACATAAGACTAAATTTAAACTATTGACTAATTATCATAAATAAAAGTTGTCCCTAAAAAAATATAGAAATAAATTGAGAAATAAGATAAATGAACTAGAATAAAATAGAATAAAAATAAAGAAAAGGAAAAAACGTATCCAATATACGTACACGACAAAAATAGGTAACTGAGGAAATAGACTCGAAATTAATATAAGTATTAATATTTCCCTTACAAAAAAGTTATTATATAAAAAAACATAAAAAAAAAGTTCATTATCGAACTTAACTAAAAAAGAAAATAAATAAAATAAATAAAAAAAGTTAAATTACCATAATTCCAACCGACAGAAAAATTAGATGAATAAAAATAAATAAAATAAATAAACAAATAAAAAAAACGGAAGTGAAAAAAACGAGGAGATAACTCTTGCCCCCCCCCCGTGTCTATTCTGATTTATTTTATCCATAAGATCTGAAGAAGACCTGTTATATTTTTCTTCCTGTTTTTGGTTTACATCAGAAACACAAAACAGGATGGAAATAAATTTATAATCCTAAAGTAACCGGTCTTTGTTTTTTTTCTTAAAGAAAGTATATATATATATATATATATATAAAGTATATATATATATATATATATATATAAAGTATATATATATATATATATATATATCAAGCTTAGCTTGATTTTGAGCTCACTAACAGTGATCTATTAATCTTGTTATCTAACTATAGCACAATATGAAGTTCCCAATATATATAGATATGTGTAAGCGAGAGAAAAATGAAATGAATCAGACAAATACGTTGAAAAGATAAACGGAAGAAAGATTTATATTTTTGCGTGGATGAAGATTCATTTATTATTCATTATTCCCACCGACTCGTGTTTCAACTTTAAATTTCACCACATGCAAAAATATTCTCCGAAAAATCATTTTAAAAATAAATCATCATCATCATCATCATGTCGCGCTATCAGCACAGATATCTCTGAACCTCTCTCACCACCCCTCCCAATCGTCCATTGCTTCCGGCAGGTCCTCAGGGCTACATCCCGTATCGGCACAGAGCTGCTGTATGTATGTTCGAGCTGGTCGTCCCGTCTTTGCACGTCCATACGAAGGGGTCCACCGGAGTAAGAATAAGATTAAATAATAATAATAATAATTGGTATATGCACAACCCAGCACCTGTTCTGGAAAATGACACACATAAACTCCTATGGGACTATGACATACACACAGATCACCTAATCTCGGCCAGAAGACCAGACCTTATAATAATCAACAACAAAAAAAGAGAATTTGCAAAATTGTCGACTTTGCTATCCCAGCTGACCACAGAATAAAACTGAAAGAATGTGAAAAGAAGGATAAGTACCTCGACCTTGCTAGAGAATTGAAAAAGCTGTGGAACATGAAAGTGACGATTATACCAATTATGATTGGTACTTTGGTGTAATGGTTAGCATGTTAGACTGGCAAACCTACACGAGTGAATTCGATTCTCATTGGGTGCCCTATTCATGCGGCCTTGTGCTACATCTATGCAAAAAAGCTTAGTAAATTACAACTAAAGGAATATTAAAAGGCCTGGAGGACTTGGAAGTTGGCGTACGGGTAGAAACTATCCAAATGACAGCTTTGCTGAGAACGGCCAGAATTATGAGAAGAGTCCTGGAGACTTGAGGAGACTTGCTGTCACTCAAACTCCAGTGAGAAACCATCAGCTAAAACTGATGGGGAAAACTCTCAAGGAGTAAATAATATTAATTGGAAAATATATCAAGTATGTAAACCGAATATACGAACATATTATAGCGGTTTTGAGGGAATTAATTAATTTCCCTAACACTATATATTTTAGGCACTAGAAATGAATTACGAGACTTTTCTTTAACAACACACAACAGCGAAAGTTTTTATTTGCAGCTTTGAGGCGGTTTGTTCTTGGTGCTGCAAGACTCGTGGTGTTTAGGCTTGTTGGATGTTTGAGACGAAATGGCTTAGTTAGATGTTGAAATGGCAGCGTGTCGTTGGACGTGTGAGGGAAGTATTCAAGGCCACAGTGTAGTTTTGTGTGTCTGGTGTTTCGGGGAGTGGCGTGCGTTGTCTCCATTAATGTGGACCAGAGGTGAAATGAGAGCTAGGTGTGTCGAGAGCGAAGTGGCGCTCGGATCGACATAGTAAATTTTTGTGGGGCTTGTGGAAGGCATGCTGAACGTATCTAATTCATATTCAACTGGGATTCCTTGGTATAAAATATATTAGACGCAAAGAATCCATAAATTAGAAGGTTCCCTCGCCGAGTGTCCATGTTGCTGCTGCTAGGGTTAAAGCCACAGTGATATGTCCACACTGGGTGGCTTGTTTAGCTAAAAAGCATCGCTAAGCAGGGGCGACCAGAGACACGTCCGTTCTGGTCGCCGTCTCAAGCCGAAGAGAGGGGTTTTGGCTGCTCACCCGTTTTGCTAGCCGGAAGTGAAGGTCCGGGCTGAATGGGATATGTCATCCTGATTGGGTGAAATTCAGTGTTGAATTAAATAGCGCGCCAAAACAAAATACGAGATTTTCCTCTTCTCTACAATATAAAAGATGTTAAATCCGTAAACACATTCACTTCTTTAATTTCACATAAAAATTTCAACCAACCACATATTTGACTTTTATAGGACTTACACTCATATAATTTAAATTGGGCGATATGCAAACAAAGATGGCGGACGCACGCAAATATTCAGTCTCGGGAAACCATTGGCCAAGAGAACCACGTGACCTGCTTAAAACTACGCCCTCGTTTCAATTTCGTCCCGTGTTTTTTTGAGCCGATTCCAAGAGACGTATTTTCTATAAATACGTTGTCTTCAAACACTCTATATCTTTTTCCCAATTTCTATTGCAGCGCTAACACGCTCTCTCCAGTGTGACTCTCTTATTCCCCAACAGACGTCAAAAGCCACAAAATGGATCAACCACGCAAACCTTCTTTTACTCAAAATACTTTGCCTATAAGACTTTTTCCAGCCTCGGAAACACCAACTGTTTCAAACCACAGGAAGAAATGAACATTTAAAAATATGTAGTCGCCATGAATAGAACACTGTAGCGTAAATTTCATATACATACACAAACATCGCACTCACATTTTTAAACCAATCAACAAACATTAGAACATTCTAGAAAAAAAGGATCCAAACAACATACACAAAATTCGCGCCCATAGATTTTTAAGCCAGTCAACAAACATTAGAACATACTAGAAAAAAAGGATCCAAACTACAATATACAAAATTCGCACCCATAGATTTTTTAACCAATCAAGTACTTTTTCCCCTAAAAAACATTCATATCCGTTTTGATCCTCTTAGGAGTTATAAAAAGAAAGCGATTGACCAATTCAACAGAGGTCTCGCCGCTAACAACAAGGAAACTACGTTACGCTACTGGACTGCTCCCTCACCCACCAAAACACGAGAGACGCCACGCTGTCTAGCAAAGACATTGCCATTTCCACTTACACCAAAGGCGAAATCAACAACAACAACGACAACAACAACATTGTGAGTTCTTTGGTACAATATTCCAGCTGAATAATAAACCTTTATTTTAAAGTTATTCAGGTTTTGTTTTTGTTTTGTTAGGGAAATTACATGCGAGGAACACGTACTGCCAACAAACTTTATTTCATACCAATGACACATCTCGCAATATCCCCGACAACACTTTTATTATTTAACCCTTTCTGTAGTTTTAGTTGTGTTAGTCACACACACACACAAATACGCAGGACTATTTTACGAACGATATAGAACCATAGCAATATTTTAAATGCATCATTGCATATTTTGTTCTGAATATAAATTTGTTTTGTTTGTCGTCTTGTTTTGAGTGTTCCTTTTGTCCGCGCCGTTTCATATCTTTATTTCATTTACTACATTTGTCTCCATCTGTCTATTTTACCTTTTTCATTGACCTTTTACCAAACATAACATACCACTAAACAAAACATATACTAAACCACAGCATTAAATGTTGGGGGACTAAATATATCTACCAAATAACATGTCCTCCTACACTTTCAAAACTCAACCATAATTATATTCATTCACTACGGGGTTAAACGTAAAATAATCGAATCCTACTCTATATGTTCTTTTAAAACAATTTTTCAAGGACCAGGGTTTTATAAAAATTACCTTTTTTTTTCCGCAAAAATGATGCTAAAAGATTTCAACATCCATTCTTAAAATAGTCAACTTTTTCTAGACTTTTGAAATTGTAAACTGTAAATTTTTTTTCTCAAACGATGTTACCTTTTTCAAAAAAGATTCCATTTTATGACGTAATCAATTTCGACGATATTTTCCTGTGTTACTCGTTTTTCCCAAAATCAAAAACTTTCGGCTTACATGCTTAATATATTTTTCTGTTATTATTATTTTGTTTTATTCTTACATTCAATTTATATATATATATATATATATATATATATATATATATAAGCTGGTGTGTCTATGGGATCAGTTCTGGGCTCGATCTTCAATATTTTCTATTAGTCATAGCTTGAAAATGGAATATTTAATAGTATTGAAAATGTTTCAATATACCTAAGATATGTCGATACTGTATCCTCGCTAATGATACTAATGAAATAAGTATACCACGGGACACCTTCCCAAAAATTTAATTCTTAATTTTACACATGAACAAAACAAAAACAATAAAATTTTCTTTTATTTTATTGTATTGTGTAGGAATATTGTATTTAGGGTATTTATTTATTTATACTTCCCCACAATATTATGTTGAGTTTTATATTTGAAAGAGAGTGTTTAGTTTAGAATAAAGGTTGGATATAAGAATAATATAGGCACATGGATAAAGTGGTAAATGAAGGAAGATATGCAACAAATGAGTAAAAGATATGAAACAAATAATGGTTTTAAAACGGCGTGGACAAAATGAACATTTAAAACAAGGCGACGAACATTAACAAATTTATATTCTACAACAATAAAATTTACATTATTACATAAAAATATTACTAACTCAACTAACAAAATAATCCTATTCACCAACCCCTCCGCTCGGGCAGGATATGACACAAGGTCAATTTTTAAGCGGAGTTTAACAGGTTTGAATTCAGAGTTTGCCTTCTCCTAGACTAGTTGCCTAACCAAGGCTGAAGAACCTAGTCTGTCCTACTATTTACCCATAGCTGGAAGGAGAATAATTGTATTCATACCTTTCCCAAGGGTATTAGTGCTATGTGAAATGCAATCAGTCTCGTCCAGGATTTGAACTCGTGTCGCCGTGTTCAACTAACAAAATAATAGTGTGTGTATATGAGTGAGCTCGCGTGTGTGTGTGTGTGTGTGTGTGTGTGTGTGTGTGTAACACAACTAGGCTATAAAAGAATTACATGTTTAAAATGTCCTTTTTTTATGGTTAGAAACGGGCAGTTTCTCAGAGACTGGAAAGCGTCTCATAGTCATTGTGTATGAATGTCTGCGAGGCCCCTCCATGGTGTTGCTTTTCTCCCCTGTTGATTCACGCTGAAAGGAGTGTGTTGCTGCTGCGAAGAAATTTGGTAAAAGAGGACAAGGGTGTTTGTTTATTTATAGAAAATACGCGTCTTGTAGGTGGCTCAAAAGCGCAGGACTTGAATTTACGCGCCAACGTAGTTTTAAGCATGTCACGTGGTCCTCCTGGCCAATGGTTTCCCGAGACTGAATATGTGAGCGTCCGCCATCTTTGTGGCAACAAGTGGCATACCGCCCAAAATAATTTATAGGAGTGCCGCGACCGGCCGATAAACCCTTGCCGCGACCTGCTGATAAACCTAAACATATCAAATTACACGCCCGAGTTAGGACGATTATATCCGAGTACGACCGGAACTGACTAAGCCCTTTTTTTTCTTGCTAACGACCTTGACATCTAGTTATAGCTAAAAGAAAAGGGAGAATTAAAATTAATAACATTCACAAAACACTTCGGCCAAAAATTACCTGATAAGATTTGAACTAATAGTCGTCGCCAGCCTATAGCAGGTTAGGAAAATACTTTACGGCTACACTCATTTTTTATCAAAGAATTTTATATCCACGCGGCTGAGCTGTGTGTCACAGCACTTCCGTGATATCAACAGGCCCTTTTCAACCCTCGTTGGCGCGCTCCCGGCTTTTTAGCTGGGCCGTCTGGCATTCGTGCCGGATGGGTGCTCGAAACCAAGAGCAGACTCGGGGCCGAATAGGCCCCCAGCTTCGGCTGGGCAACCTTCGGGTGGGCGAGCTGCACTTTTGTCCCCTTTGTACGGCACTAGACCAAGCGTCTAGTTTAAGCCGTTAACTGGCATACGTGCCCGGACCCACATTTGGGTTCGTGAAACTGCTTGCCTCATCAGGCTCACATTGCACTAAGTGAGCCGATGAGCAGCACAGACAAGCAGGGTTCGAGTCTCGGCTCCTTCCCGACCTTCCCCTCCCCTTTATCCCCACTTTAATTGGCCTTCGGGCTTTTGACCTTGTGTCAAGTCGTGTCTGGTGGGAGGCAGCGACAAATATATGGCGCGCTCCTGGCGAAGCTCATTAAGGAGGAATCCCGCATTCTGTGCGGTCGCATTCACCTTAACTTACGGCGTTGGTCCCACTTCTCGTGGTAGACCTGCCTTTCTCCCACCTACATAGGTATGCACAAAGGTCCTTTTTAGGACCATAAGAGGTCTCTGTCTGCGGGTCAGAGCATCTCTGACTGGTTAGTAATGATCAGTCGAAGTAGACGGCCAGGCGGCAAACACGAAGACGGATTCTAACCCAAACGGTCTTAACTCTCACTCGGTTCTGATAGTCCGATAAGCTGCGCAGCGCTAATGGCACGGTCCAGCCTTTAGCTACGGCTTCACTATCTGCGTAGCGCTAAGATAACGCCCATCTTAGCCTCGGCCTCATGGCCTGTCCGCTCGTCAGCTCGGCTTTGACCCGACAAAGCCTTCGCTCCTGTCCGCTCGTCAGCTCGGCTTTGACCCGACAAAGCCTTCGCTCCTGTCCGCTCGTCAGCTCGGCTTTGACACGACAAAGCCTTCGCTCTCGTCCGCTCGTCCGCACGGCTTTGACCCGACAAAGCCTTCGCTCTCGTCCGCTCGTTCGCACGGCTTTGACACGACAAAGCCTTCGCTCCTGTCCGCTCGTTCGCACGGCTTTAACCCGACAAAGCCTTCGCTCTTGTCCGCTCGTCTGCACGGCTTTGCCCCGACAAAGCCTTCGTTCTCGTTCGCTCATCCGCACGGCTTGGGACCCGACAAAGCCTTCGCACTAGTCCGCTCGTCCGCACGGCTTTGACCCGACAAAGCCTTCGCTCTCGTCCGCTCGCCCGCACGGCTTTGATACGACAAAGCCTTCACTCCCGTCCGATACGTCCGCACGGCTAGGGGGCCCAGCAAGGCCCTAGCCTTTCCTCGACCTCGACACTCTTGCAAGGTACAACGCAGTCCACGTAACGACTCGCTGTTACGGACTGTTCTACCACTGCAACAACCGGCTCACGTACGACCCGCTGTACGAGCCAGAAACCAGGCCGACACCCCCCCGGTTAATCCAACGTATCGTCATAACCGAGGATGTCGATCTACCGAACTCGACGCTCTTGCAAGGTACCACGCAGTCCACGTAACGACTCGCTGTTACGGACTGTTCTACCACTGCAACACCTGACTCACGTACGACCCGCTGTACGAGCCAGAAACCAGAACAACACACCCCTGGTTAACCACAACATACCGTCACAACCAGGGATATCGATCTACCAACCTCGACCGACCATCTAGCTGTACTCAACGACCAGCACCAACCATCTAGCTGTACTCAACGACCAGCACCGACCATCTAGCTGTACTCAACGATCAGCACCGACCATCTAGCTGAACTCAACGACTCGACCGACCTCAGCTTACCAGCACCCAACATCTAGCTGAACTCAACGACCAGCACCGACCATCTAGCTGTACTCAACGACCAGCACCGACCATCTAGCTGTACTCAACGACCAGCACCGACCATCTAGCTGTACTCAACGACCAGCACCGACCATCTAGCTATACTCAACGACCAGCACCGACCATCTAGCTGTACCCAACGACCAGCACCGACCATCTAGCTGAACTCAACGACTCGACCTACGCCAGCGACCCTCGTCGAACGCCCAGCTGCGAACACATACAACCGCCACGAACATTTACATTCACGCTTGTAAATACGACGAAATAAATTGTCATTTGTAATTATCATTATCTCACCTTTGTTCCTTCATATTGCTTTGGCTGTTCTCATTCACATAAATTCATTTGCGGGGTCGACATACTTATAGGCCCCGATACAGGAGTGTAAAGTCCTATAATTGTATTGATTTAGAGGGCTATTGCAATACAAAATAATAATTATTTGAGCCTAATTAATTTCAAAGTAAAAACTTCATCATCAGAGACTGTTTTTAAAAAATGAACACGATGTCGGATGTTCAAATTTTTTTTTGGTCGTGGTGAACATGGTGGCACGTAGGGTGTTTAAACGCCATACGGAATAGACGTGATTTCAGTCGTCCTTATCAATTTCAATTAACTTTATTTTATTTTATTTTATTTTCTAAATACTTAAATACGTATTTAAAATGTGCATGTTAATTATACATTCAGTATTTAATTATAACCTACTATTAATCTGAGGGTGTAACTAAAGCCTCATTCATTCGGAGATTGCCAACATTTCATACTATTGGTTCGATTTTAACGGAAAAATTATTATCATTATTTTTGCATTTATTAAATGTTTATGGAATGAGGATGCACTTGTGTTGAGGTGTTCTTTAAATTTGATGTGGCAGGATCTGATTGTACTTCCTATAGAAAATTTATGGTATTTTAAGCAAATTAAACGATAAATAGTGTAAGTTTTTTGGCATATATTTAGATTTCTGGTTGGGCAGTTGGCGTGAGTGCAGATTGTGACAGTATTGTTATTTTCCTTCGTTAGGTATTGGCGTTGTGAATGTCTGGGGTGATTCAGTTGTATATCTAGTCCTTCCTTGTAAATAGCCCTGCGTATTTCTTTGGTGATAATTTCACTGAAATGTGGTAGTTTCAGGAAACAGACGTTAGAGGGTGTATGTAGTTTTCGTGATTTATTTTTATTTAAATGCCGTGTGATTGATGTTGGATAATCATTGTTTCTGAGGATGTTTATAAAGTGTGCAGTGTGTGTAATTTTGTCTTTTTCTTCGCTGCATCTATTGTGAATTCGTTTAATCTCATTTTTAATGTAATTTGTTTTGGCACTGAGTGGAAGTGCTGATTTGAAATGCACAAAGAGATTTTTAGTGGTGGGTTTTCTATAGAAACTAGTGTAAATTTCCATTTTAGATCTTCTGATTGATACTAACAATAATAATAATAACTTTACTACTACCTCTACTTACAAAAAAAAAAAAAACCCATTAATAATAACTTCTGTATCCTCAACTTTAAAAGTGAATGTCCCTTTCGAGATAAAAAAGCAATAATTAATAGCCTAAGATCCCGAGCAAAATTAATATCCTTCTCCAAAACAATAGTTTATAAAGAATTAGAAAATATAAAACAAACTCTCATCAATGATTGATCCCCTAACTATATTATTGACGAACAAATTAAATGTACAATTAAAAATGTTTGCTAAGAAAATAATTACTACAATAATCCACCCCCACCAAACAAGCATTTATCAAACACTTTTATTGCAACCAAATGCACTGCAATTATAAATTAGATGAAAATATATTAAAAATAATGATTCTAAGAAACATACTTTCCACTGATCCTAATGAAAAAATAAAAGTTATTATATACTATAATGAACTTAAAAACTCCAACTTAGTCATTAATGATAATTCCCCTCCCTAGATTGGAGTTTTGCAAAAAACCTAACGTTATATATCAATTTAGATGTTCATTAGGTGATTGTTTTTCTGAAAAATAATATATCCGCAACTACCCTATCGAGACAACTCACTATGCATCTCTCTGATACCAGTTCAAAAGCCCAACATCTAAAAAAATATTCCCACCCTACAATTGAATTTAGGAAAATTCTTACGGAAACCCCAAAATTAGAGCAACAAAATAACAAGCAAAAATTACAGATTCTTGAAGCCTTACACTCTAGAAATAAGCATACTAAACTCAATAAAATTATTTTTGTATCCAACGCTAATCCACTTAAATGTCTTTAGCAACTACTGCTACTTTTTAGAACCCCATTTTGAAATAAACGCATCAACAATACACCGCTATAAACAATAACCACTCAATTTTTACATAGTAGTAATGTACATTGCTTAGGTTAGATCGCTTTTGCAATATACACACTCCCTGATGATGGCCCAAGATTGGGTAGAAAGCACTTGGGAACTAATTAAATATGGAAGGTTTATTAACAAATTCCCTCCAGATATAGTAAAATCGATAGGACAACTTGAAAGGATAAATACAAAAATATCTAGACAAAAATGTCTGTATTGTTTAATCAAATATATATATATATATATATATATATAATATATATATATATATATATATATATAAGGAGAGTGATAACAAGAGAGAAAACATTATAATGATATCCAGCAATGTTGTTAAGAAATATCACTGAAAAAACGAAAATGTTTTTCGTATACATTTTCATGTTTATAATTAATCAAATTTCTTCAGAACCAAAAAGCGAGGATCTTATAATTTCTAGAAAATTATTTTGCAATAAAAACTGATATTGTTTGGTATTATTTATTATCAAAATCTACAATATTGAAACCCTCTAAGCAAAAATATGTACTAATAAAATTCTATGATTTGTTTGAGAGTTTCAGTGCTATGGGTTCAAAAGTACATTTTTGCCAATAAATAAGTACAACCTGATGATATTTTCATGAAAAGATAATTTTGTTTTTAAAAAAAGTTGAAGCCTTTATTATTTTGTAGAGGAACTTCCAGAAACAGCTTGACCTTGCCAGTTAGTAAGACACAACTCAATACGCGTAACATGGATGCGTATACATTCAGCGACCTTTTTCTTTCTGTTCTGCCTTTTTCGGTTAGACTTGTTCCAGCCTCAGAAATTTCGTCAAATCCTGAAAGAGAAAAACAACCAACATAGAAGAAGGACACGTTCCTCCTAGAATATATTGCTATATTTCTGTATATTAATACCTCGTACGAAATAATAAGTCAACATATATATTATATTCTACATGACACTTTAAATATTAAGTAATTCACCATTATATTCGTGTTAGTTACATACACACACGCACACACGAGCAATATTGAACAAGTCCTGGTGGCAACACCCCACAAGGCACCAACTATACGGCCGCCTACCTCCCATCACGAAAACTATCAGGACACTGCTGGAGAAGCAGGGACGAGCTCATAAGTGATGTACTCCTGTGGACCTCCACATATGGCCGGGCAAAAGCAGGACGACCAGCTCGAACATACGTTCAGCAGCTATGTGAGGATACGGGATGTAGCCCTGAAGACCTACCAGAGGCGATGAACGTTTGGGAGAAGTGGCGAGAGAGGGTCAGGGATATCCGTGCAAGCGACACGACATGATGATGATGATGTTAGAATATTCGTAATGTTTTGTAATGTTTCCCTTTTATGTATTTGTTGATATATAAATTTAATTTTATTGTACAGCTTTGTTTTGAATGTTCTTTTTTCTGCGTCGTTTTACTTCGTTTGCTTTTCAATAATGAACCAACTTAAATTGTGGGACCAAAATGAACACCAAAACAACACACCCACAGGCTCATTGCTACTTAACTTTAAAGATCTGGCAGATAGAAGAGCTTTTAGTGTGAGCATAATTTAAATTTTCTAACTTTTCCTTAGTCAAGCTGAGATGTCTCAGATTGGTTTGAGTACCAGCAATTTCTACGAGGTCACCCATCTAAGCAATGGATCAGCTTTGAGCTGCTTAACTTTGGTGTTCAATCAGAAATTGGTGCTTTGGAATTTACAAAGCTTTATATTAATTTAATATATGACAGAATTTTCAATTTAGCTGAAGGATCATATAAAGGGAAAAATTGGCTGAATGATAATACTGTGATTTTATATTTGCATTACTCTAACACTTGATACGTTTTTATAAGGGACTCTTTTTGCCATAAAACCAGATATGCAAATTAGAAGCTATAGGGGAAAAGAAATTTAAGAATAAATGTAGAAAAATCCTTTTTTCTTTCTAGATTCCCAAATCCCCGCTGAACATTTTGGCCAGATAATATTTGGATGTTCCATAAGAATTGAATTTATGGAATTTTAAAATTCTATACTTATCAAAAATTTACTGGGCAGTCTTTTTTTTTTTTTTTTTTCAAAATTTATTCTATTCCCATTCAGTGTAATAATCTTAAAAGAAAATATAATGTATAAAGAAAAGCATTCATAATTCGAGATGGGCACAAAATGTTTCAGAAATATTTTTCCATCACTTTGTAAACAGAGAGAGAGGGGGTGAAAACAGAGAGATAGAGAGGGGGGGTGAAGACACAGAGAGAGTGAAGTGAAGAGAGAGAGAGAGAGAGAGAGAGAGAGAGGCGAAGTGTGTATGTGTGTGTGTGTGTGTGAGAGAGAGAGGGGGGAGGTGAAGTGAAGAGAGAGAGGCGGGGGGAAGAGTGATCAGGAGAAAGGAGAAGGTGAAGAGAGAGAGAGAGAGAGAGAGAGAGAGAAGAGATGATGTGAAGAGAGGAGTAGAGAAAAGGAGAAGAGAGAGAGAGAGAGAGAGAGAGAATTAGGAGAAAGCAGGTGAAGAGAGATAAAAAGAGAGTGAGAGAGTGAGAAAAGGAATGAGGTGAAAAGAGAGAGAGAGAGAGAAGAAAAGAGAGATCTGGAAAAAGAGAAGAAGATAGTGAAGAGATCTGGTGAAGAGAGAAAAGGAGAGAAAAAGAGAGGGAGATAGAGAAGTCGGGAGAATGAAGATTAGGAGAGATAAGAAGATAGAGGGGAAATACAGGGTGAAGAGAGAGAGAGAGAGAGAGAGAGACACTGGGAAAAGTAATCTAAAGAAAGGTTAAGAGAGAAAAGAAGAGAGAGAAAAGATGGGGTGGGAGATCAAGAAAAAGAATGTGAAGAGATAAAAAGATAGGGAGAAGATAGAGAAAGAGAGAGAGAGAGAGAGAGAGAGAGAGAGAGAGTGTGTGTGTGTGTGTGTGTGTGTATGTGTGTGTGTGAGAGAGAGAGAGAGAGAGAGAGAGACAGAGTGTGTGTGTGTGTATGTGTGTGTGTGAGAGAGAGAGAGAGAGGGAGAGAGAGAGTGTGTGAGAGAGTGATCAAGTGAAAAGAAGGTGAAGAGAAGCTTGTTTGTTTATGATTTTTTGACAGTTCAACCTTTGAAAGTTATTCAATGCCAAATCCATCTTTATACAAATTAATAGTTCTATTCCAAACAATTTAGTTTAGCATAAGTACACGGTTTAGCTGTCAAAAACGCTTCTTTTTTAAGCTATTCAGTTTAGTTAAACAGTTCTATTTCAAAAAATTTAGTTTAGTATGAGGAAAATTTTTGTTCACACACCGTTAGATGTCAAAATAGTTCTATTTCGAACAATTCAGTTCAATATTAAAAACAGCCCGATTTCAAGCGATTCAGTTTAGCATAAGTACAGTTTATTTCTATTTGACCCATAGGTAGAACCGTAACAGGTGCTACCACTTCGGGCCAGAGTGGACCAGGAAGCGATGGCAATGAAGGAGTGCTCTGCATTCCTCAAAGCTCCAGCATCACTGGAACCTTACCATCAGATTGTTAATTGTCACATCCATGACAATCGTTGGGGTGGGGGTCTTACCTTTCTGCAAAGGTGCAGTCGGTGTATTCTATAGCCCTAGTCGACTTGGCAAGAAAAATAAGATGGGAAAACAGAGAGAAAAGATGAGGGGAAGAGAGAAATTTAGTGAGAGAGAGAGATTGAGAGCGAGAGATAGAGAATGAGAGAGAGTGATCAAAAGAAAAAAAGAAAATGTGAAGAGATAAGAAGATATATATATATATATACATATATATAGAGAGAGAGATAGAAAGAGAGAGAGAAAAGATGAGATGAAAATAGAGAGAGCTAGTGTTATCAGGAAGAAGAAGATGGCAGTGAGAAGAGTGAATGTAAGGAGAGAAAGTGATTGAGAGTGTGGGCGGTGGGGAAGAGAGGGAGTGAGAGAGAAGAGAGAGAGAGAGAGAGAGAGAGAGAGAGAGAACGATCAGGAGAAATAAGAAAGCAGAGAGAAGAGTAGAGCAAAGGAGAGAGAGAGAGATGAGGTGGGGGGGTCAGGAGGAAGTAGAGAGGGAGGGAGAGATAGAAAAGAGGAAGACAGCAATCAGGAAAAAGAAGGTGGAAAGTGATTAGAGAGAGAGAGAGAGAAGGTAGGGAGAAAGACAGAACGTAAATAGCGAGATAGAGAGAGAGAGAGAGAGAGAGAAAGAGAGAGAAAGAGAGAGATCAATATGTATAAATGTTATGTATGTAGAAAAGCATCAATAATCTGAGATGGGGTCAAAGTGTTTCCTGTGAGGAAAGAAACAGATACAAAAAGAAGAGTGGTAAGGAAAAAAACAGAGAGAGGTAGGAGAACAAGATAGATTGATTTGATCGGTAGATAGAGATATAGATAGATAAAGAGAGAGAGAGAGAGAGAGAGAGAAAGAAGAAAGATAAGAAAAATGAGAAGAAAGAAAAAGATTAGGAATGAAGAGAAGAGAGAGCAAACATTACGATGAGACAGAAAGGGAGAGGGTTCAGGAGAAAGTGGGAGAAGTTAGAGAGAGAGAGAGAGAGAAAAAGAAAGAGAAAGAGAGAGAATTGATGAGGAAAAGAGAGTGGAGATAAGGAGAGAGGGAGAGCAAACAGGATAGATAGATAGATAGATAGATAGATAGATAGATAGATAGATAGATAGATAGATAGTGTGTGTGTGAGAGAGAGAGAGAGAGAGAAGAAGAAGTTGATAGAGAGGCAAAGCGATTTAATGAGGAAAAGAAAAAGAGAGAGAATAGAGATCAGAAAACAGAAGCAAGAGCAGAGAGATAAGAAGAAAGAGAGAGAGAGAAGGAGATTTGATGAGAAAAGAGCGAAATGGAGATAAGAAGAGAGAGAGGTAGCCAGAGAGAGAGAGAGAGAGAGAGCGAGAGAGAGAGAGAGAGAGAGCGAGAGATGGAGGGGGAGTGAGAATAAGGTAGAGATAGAGAGAAAGAGAGAGATAGAATTAATGAGAAGAGAAAGAAAGAATAAAGATCAGTGAAAGGAGAGAGAGAAAGAGAGAGAAAGAGAGATTTATTTTCAGATCAAGATTAGCCACTCAAGTTTAATGACTTTTAATCCGCCAATAGATAAATTTTATGGATTCAAAGAAGAAAGGTATAAATCTTTCAAGTAATGAAATTGTTTTTCTTGAATAATGTTGAGACGGATTTGATTTTTGCGAAAATAAATTGATTGAAATTTTAAATTTATTTAAATTTATTAATTTAAATTTGCAGAGACAGATAAGTAAGCAGAAATGAATAATCTGCGCATGTGCATAGGAGAGAGACATATGCTGCTGTTTGGCAAACAAACGTGCCTATATATATATATATATATATATATATATATATATATATATATATATATATATGTGTGTGTGTGTGTGTGTGTGTGTGTGTGTGTGCATATGTATGTATATATATTTGTGTGTGTGTGTGTGTGTGCATATGTATATATATATATATATATATGCATTTGTGTGTGTGTGTGCATATGTATATATATATATATATTTGTGTGTGTGTGCATATGTATATATATATATATATATATTTGTGTGTGTGTGTGCATATATATATATATATATATATATATATATATATTTGTGTGTGTGTGTGTGCATATATATACATATATATATATATATTTGTGTGTGTGTGTGTGCATATGTATATATATATATATATTTGTGTGTGTGTGTGCATATGTATATATATATATATATTTATGTGTGTGTGTGCATATATATATATATATTTGTGTGTGTGGGTGTGCATATATATATATATATATATATATATATATATATATATATTTGTGTGTGTGTGCATATGTATATATATATATATATTTATATATTTGTGTGTGTGTGTGTGTGTGTGTGTGTGCATATATATATATATATATATATATATATATGCATTTGTGTGTTTGTGTGTTTGAATGTATATTTATGCATACTAATTTATGCATATATATTTGTACGCTACCAGTCAAAAGTATTTGGTCACCCGTAAAAAATTTTATTTCTCAACCTAAAACTATTATTTTTAATGAAACATGTTAAGCACCACCGTGTTTTAATTAATTATACTAAATACAAGCCTTCCATAGTAATTTTGAACTTCGTATAACCAGATATGTCATGAAAAATTGATTTGAAGGCGTTTTTCTTCTTTAGTCCTGAGCATGAATAAAACATTTTCCAAAACGTTACATTATACGATTACTTGAACTCACATGAGACTCTATTGTGTTAAATTACTACTTGCGAGATACTACTTGTTTTACCTACGCAGAGGACAATTTTATCAGAGACACCAGCTTGTGTGACAGAAGTGGTACTTCACCAAAGCACAGCTGAACAAATCTGAAAAAAATATATCAATATCCACTGTGAAAAGAAGACTGTGAAGCTGGCTTGTATGGTAGAATTGCTGTCAAGAAACCACTGTTGAGGAAGGCAAACAATGTCAAAAGGCTCCAGTGGGCCAAGGCACAAAAAGACTGGACAACAGAATACTGAAATAAAATCTTTTTTACTGACGAATCAAAGTTCAAAAACGTTGGGTCAAAAAGGAAGGTATTGGTGCAGTGAAGAGTTGGTGAAAATCGGCAACCCTCTGTTTGATACCAACTGTTATCGTATGGAGTGGTTTTACCAATTGCAAAGTCGGGGATTTGTACCAGTTGAAGGGTAAATTGAATCAGACCGTCTATCACGGAATCCTGCAGCATCACCCAACATCATCTGGAATGCGGCTTCTGGCTCAATTTATACTCATGCGAGATAATGACCCAAAGCATACTTGTAAACTCTCCCAGAGGTAAATTAATCGGAAAGAGGAACAGCACGTCCTTCAAATGATGTCTTGTCCGGCGCAATCAGCGGACGAAAATCCACCGAACTGGTGTGGGATGTGTACCGTTGCGGTACCAAAGAGAATTTAGACCTTGCCGTGGTAAAAAAAAAAACAAACTCTGCTTAACTACCCAAAGGTTTATTGACTACTGCACTTGTTGGTAGCAACCGGGAGAAAGAAAGAAAGAAAGTACGGAAACTGAGACGACCGCGTCAGCTAGACAAAGAGAAGCAACCTATCTTACAGTGAAAAAAAGAAAGTATACAGACATTGATATCTTTTCCTGGATTTCTGTTGTATTTCTAACATGCTTATTCGCTGGCTCGCTGGCTCGCGTCTAGTCTAAGGATGTCTTTGGAGTGCACTCCCAAAATGGGGCACGTAAACTTTCGTCTCCTTACATCTTCGTGGCTGTTGTTCAATTGTACGTCTTTACTTTATTACGTCTCGCTGTCAACTGCCACCCCACCCAAAAAAACATTAGTCGTCTCTCCCTTTCTACCTGGTGTCGGTGGGAGAAACATCCACTTCCGATGATTCCGCACATGCGTACAAGAATTTTTGGGATGCCCAGTTTTCCTTAGTCATTTCTAATTAGAAATGACTAAGGAAAACTGGACATCCCCAAAATTCTTGTACGGCCGTTCGGAAACTGTCTGTCTTTTTTATTCATTTATTTATTTTTTCCAATTTCAATCTCTTATGCACCGTTTAATTACGTTACAGGATGAACTTGACCGATATGTCAGAACTAAACAAGCCACAAGTGCAGCTCACTTCTGGTACCTCTTGAGGGAAATCTGAGTAGAACTATTTTGAATAGTCTTTGGTGCTTAGAATGCCAAGAATATGGGAAGCAGTGATAGCTACCAAAGGGGGTCATTTTGATGGATCAAAAGTTTAATAAATTTTGCTATTTGTTTGTTTGTTTAATTTCTATTTAATGTGGCACAGGAAGATTTGTATTTAGTATAATAAATCGAATCACTATGGTGTTTAACTTGTTTCCTTTGAGATATCACTTTTAATATGAGAAATAAAAACTACTGACAGTGGACAAATATTGTTGACTTGTACCGTACAAATATATATATATATATACACTGATAGTGCATTTATACTTAAGCGTATATGTGTGTAAACATCTATATGTTTAAATATACACTTACGCAAATGTGTATGAATAGGATGGTTATGTATGCACACACACGCATGAATACACGCACACACACACATATATATATATACATATATATATATATATATGCACACGTGCATACTACTTTACTTGTACAAAGATAGGTTAGGTATTAAATAATCCGTGATTGGTGATATGCCATTAGACAAATAAACAGAGTACAATATACATGCATGTATATATATATGTGTGTGTGTGTGTGTGTGTGTGTGTGCGAACATTTATACAAACAAACATATATATATAAATTTGTATGTGCTTAAACATTTATACACACACGTTCGTGCATGCATACTTGAATTGGTTTGCTATATATATATAGAGAGAGACACACAAATACACTCTAATTTTCATCCAGCAGGTTGGCTTTAGTATGAAATAGGTTGACATGCCATTAAACAAATAAACTAAACCAACACAGACACAGACATATATATATATATATATATATATGTGTGTGTGTGTGTGTGTGTGTGTGTGTGTGTGTGTGTGTGTGTGTGCGTGTCTGTGTTGGTTTAGTAATGGTGTTGCCATTAGCGTCTATTGCAAGCCTCTTCGTAGTTGAATTGAGGTCTCGGCAACCGTTGAACGGATGTATGTAAACAATAGTAATTGTGATTCATAACCGTTTAAAATTTACTTCGCAGCTAATATCTCCTCGTGGCTGAATGGTTAGAAGTTTTGGTTTGGCGTTTGAGTCAACCGGGTTTCGATCCCAACTACGGGAAGATACTGTCTAGCCACACTAATGAGTTCTGATAGAACGAAACAGATCTGTCTGTTTGTGTGTGTGTATGTATGTGCGTTTGTTTGAATGTATATTCATACATACAATTCTATGCATATTAATTTACATCTGGGTTTGTACACAAACATATATGAATATGTGCGTGTATATTTATGTATATTAGTTGTCTAAATTTCTGAGACGAAGCTTGATGATTTTTATCATTGAGGGTTTTCGGACTATTGTCTTCATTTTTATTGTTATTTCCACGACGTTTCGGTCAATATGACCTCCAGCCATCTTCTGGTGTTTGTCGAACTCGAGAACCTTCACAGCAGGACACATAGCGTAACGGTTATAGACGTTGGTTTCCTAAGTTTCCAAGGAGACAATCATCTGGAGGTTGCAGGTTCAATCCTAACTGCAGGCGAGTAACAATACAGGGATACTTAACACTTTTACGCGGTTATGGCTAACGGAATCAGGACAGGCGACCTCCATGGATTCAATAAAGGACGTAGTTCGAAGTTCCGTGTCGGTTCTCGAGAATATTTCCATTTCATTCCTAACCACCGTTTTGGTTATTTCTTATTCAGTAACTTTTTGTTAGGTTACAAGATATATATACCCAGAAAGCTTTATAAAGTTATCTGATTCCCATTGTAATAACAGTCCATAATGATATCATAGCTTCTATTTACACTCAAAAGCTCCGCAGACGTATACTTTGTACAATAAATGTAGCATTGACAATCTTTGAACAATCTTCTGGAACTTTTTTTCTAGTATGGAAAGGTTCGCAAATTTTTCCATAAAAATTTAATCCTTACTGGATTTTTTTTTTTTTTTGCTGAACAAAATTTGTCATAAAATTGATTTACCTTTTTTTAAAATTATATTTAACGGCAAAATAAAACTAACATCTAAGTCATATCTAAGAGAAAAATGATGAGAAATATAATACTATGGTTTGGTCTGGTTTGGGTTCGGTACTAAATGTAGTACTATGCTCTAGGTTCGTTTACCATTTGTAGAACTATCGCTTGATCCGGCACCAAACGTGGAACTATCAGTTGGTCGGCACTAAATGTAACACTATGCTTGGGTATGGTGTAGGGGAACATGTTATTTCTAGACATATTTCTACTATATGTTTTGCTTAGTGGTATGTTATGTTTGGAAAAAGGCTCTAGTTTCGTTTACCATTTGTAGAACTATCGCTTGATCCGGCACCAAACGTCGAACTATCAGTTGGTCGGCACTAAATGTAACACTATGCTTGGGTATGGTGTAGGGGAACATGTTATTTCTAGACATATTTCTACTATATGTTTTGCTTAGTGGTATGTTATGTTTGGAAAAAGGCTCTAGTTTCGTTTACCATTTGTAGAACTATCGCTTGATCCGGCATCAAACGTCGAACTATCACTTGGTCGGCACGAAATTTACCACTATGCTTGGGTATGGTGTAGGGGTACATGTTATTTCTAGACATGTTTGGTCCCCCAAAATTTATGTTAATTTCGCTGCTATATGTTTCGCTTAGTGGTATGTTATGTTTGGAAAAAGGCACGTGGAAAAAGGTAAAATAGGCACCCGAAGACAAATGTAGCAAATGAAGTAAATGAAGTTTGAAATGAGTTTGAAGATGAAGTATTTATAGAAAATGCGTGTCTTGGAATCGGCTCCAAAAAACGCGGGACGCAATTCAGATGAGGACGTAGTTTTGAACACTGATCACGTGGTTCTCCTGACCAATGGTTTCCCGAGCCTGAATATTTGCGTGCGTCCGCCATCTCTGCTTCGGGAACAAGTGGCATACCGCCCATTTTAAATTATAGGAGTGTAAGTCCTATTATGGTACTACTGTAACAATATCTTGGCACGGCACCACTGTAACAATATTGGTTTGGTTTGTTTGGTTTTATGGCATATCAACCTTTGTAGGTTATTTAACGCCAAATCCATTTTTATGTAAATAATCTGTTCTATTGAAAACAATTCAGTTTACCATAAGTACACAGTTTAATTGTCAAAAACATTTCCATTTCAAACTATTTAAGCAGTTATATGTAATAATTCAGTTAAGTGTAAATACAGTTTTAATGTCGAAAAACAGTTCTATTTGAAATAATTCAGTTAAGCATGAGCACGCAGTTTAAGTGTAAGTACCGTTTAATTGTCAAAAACGTTTCTGTTTCAAGCTATTCAGTTTACTCAATTCATTTTAGCATAAGTATGCTGTTAGTTCTATTTAACCCATAGATAGGGCCCTATCAGGTGCTACCACTCCGGGCCAGAGTGGACCTGGGAGCGATGGCAATGAAGGGGTACTCCGCATTCCCCAAAGCTCCAGCACTGCTTGAACCTCACAATCAGATTGTTTAGTGTCATATCCAAGACACTCGTTAGGGGGTCTTACCCCCCTGCAGTAATCATAAGAAAAGTTTAGTGACTTTTTTTATTAATACAAACTTAATATGATGGTTTCATGTGAATATTAAAATTCACAAAAATAATAACAACAGGCGACTGCTGATTGGATACGAAAATGTCCTTTATTTCCGATTGTCTCCATTCTAGCAATCTGATGCAACGCAAAAGAGAGAGAGAGAGAGAGAGAGAGAGAGAGAGAGAGAGAGAAAACTTGTAAGGGTCTATGAACAGACACCCACCTTCCCTCTACCGCTGCCTCGAGTGGCTCTGAAACCGATTCGACTCGACTCGACTCGACTCAACTGTCAACTCACTCTCAACTGTAAATCAACTGACTAATTTTCAATTTATATATTCTAAAATCAAGTATTTCATTGGTGTGATGTCATATAAGTAAATCATATCAACGTCATATCGTCATGATTACCACACGTATCCTCAACTTGATTTTGTTTTTATTCAATTCCCATCAAACTTATGGCGCGAATGAATTCATTTTATTTACATTTGGCTTTCTTGTCTTCCCCAACGTTATTTTGATGTGAGGTACAACATGGGCAACCGCCGCCATTGTGCACGCGTTTGACCTCTCCAACGGGACTTACTCAAAGATTTTAGCTAACTAGTCAGTTTAACTATTATCATCCCCAATTATATATTAGCTTAGTCGGCTGTGGGGGCTGTAGAATACACCGACTGTACCTCTGCAGATAGGTAAGACCCCTCCTCCATAATGAATGTTCTGGATATGACACTAAACAACCTGTAATGGAGCTCTGGGGAATGTGGAGTACCCCTGCATTGCCATTGCTCCCAGGTCCGCTCTGGCCCAGAGTGGTTGCATCTATGCGTCAAGTAGAACAAAATATGTATGTAAACAAATGACTGATGTTAAATTGTTACAGTTATATAGCAATATTTGAAACCATTTAAACAACCTACAATCGTTGATATGTCATTATTGAAATTATTTACGGAGTCCCTAACTAGGTGCCCAGTGACTGGATGAAAAACAGCCAATCACAGGCTACCTTTTTCTTAGATTTTCTCCAAACCCCGATGAGGGCGTTTCCTACGAACGCCCTTTCTCTTTTGCGTGTGTGATTCCCCAGAGTCAAGACGTGCCCGCCCGTTCTCTCAGTCTTCTAGACGCCAATACACGCTTGTGATGATTTTTCCAGCAACTGAAGCACAAAAAACAAGGCTCTATTTTCTTCAACCCAACCAAAAGGACACAGGAAATACAAACTGTTAAAAGGACGCCTTTTACGGAAAAGTTTCCTGCAAACCAACTGTTTGCAAGGACAATATTTTCTTTCCTCTCTTTCGAGGTAAATATAAGTTTTTTATAACATTTTAAACCGTGTTGCGTTTCTTTCTTCTTGCCGACGTCATAATATTGTTTCCGTATAAAGTTGGGAAAATCCCAATAACATAAAACCAAACCAAACCAAACCTACCAACAATTCACTTACAAATCATATGTATAACTATTTAACTGTCTCCAAACAAATGGCTGATGTTAAATTAAATTGTTAATGTTTGATAGCAATACTTGAAACCAGTGAAACCGATCGTGAGCAAACAAATGAGCTTTGTCTCGTTTAAAATATTATCTACCTAAGTATTCATTTAGAAATCATAGGTTTAATATATGTAAAAAATGGATCTGGCATTGATGAAAACGAACAGAGAGACAAGTAGCTGGACCTTGCCAAAGAACTAAAAATGCTATGGAACATAAAGCTGACGGTGATACCATTTGTAATTGGTGCGCTCTGAACAATCCCCACGGGATTAGTAAAAGAATTGAAAGAGTTGGAAATCAAAGAACAAGCCGAGACCATCCAAACTACAAAAGTTGGTATGCCATAAAATCCAACCAACCAACCAACCAATTATTTACTGCACAAAAGTGTACATTCAGAAGCATTTTAAACAGGTTATAGCTATTGTTGTGGTCTTCAGATAAGACCGGTGGAAGAACAACTCAAACAAAGGGTGATAGGGAAACGTTATTGTATTAGCAAAAAAAGGAAGTCATACAAAGGAAGTACTAGCCGTGCTCGGCTTGCAGTCCCTCTGTCAAATGTCTCGTAAGGAACGAAAAGTTGCATCCCCCGAGCGAGCTAAGCACGGAGAATATGTTTAGGTTGGACGAGTTCATCTTTGGGGTATGGTAGGATATGTCCCCATAACAGCTATGAACATTTTGAATTATTTTTGTGCCAATGAATGAATGAATATAGTTCAGAAAAATTCTTACTTTACCTGAAACAGATTTATTTGACTCCCAGTACTACCACTCGATGTAAGAGTGAACCTGGGTGTAATGGCAATGACTGAGATGACCCCACGTTACCCAGAATTCTAGGCTCACCCTCAGAGACAGTTTATAGTCAAATCTAACCTATGTATCAAAATTAGACATTTTTAACATAAGCTCATCTGAGGATCGACAATGTGAAGTTGTCAGTAGTGACTTTTTGATCCTGTTTCATCATTATTTTATTTTACACAAGAAATATATTGTGATGCTGCACTGCATTTTTGTGCATTGACTACTGGAAAGATTTTATAGATTAAGAACATTTTAGTGTTTAATTTTGACCATAACTCTGTGTGTGTGTGTGTGTGTGTGTGTGTGTGTGTGTTCGCGAGTTTATAAGGGATATCTTTGTGTACAAGTGTGAGAGGCATTCCGAATGTGTCATTGCGATCCTAGAATTTATTGTAATTTACATGTAAATAAATATGTCTTTACTTTTAGAGCATCCTATATATATATATATATATATTTACTAATCAATTATCTACCAGTATTCACGGTACCAGAAAAAAACAAAAAAACCCTGGCCAGGAACAAGAGAAAAAAAATATCTCGAATCACGGTCCAGAGGAAAAAGAAAAAAGTTTTCTGGGTAAAAAAGAAAGAAAAGACCAACCTCGTCCTACTCCTTGAAAAAAATCAAGGGGTACAAAGTCAGTGGCCAAAAGAAAACCAAAAAACCCTCCGCGAATACTGCAATGCTATAATTACTAAAGTGCTCAACATTAAACAATGGAGCCAATTATAGAATTAATTTAAATCGCTAGTCGAAAATCTTCTACTAAAGTTTCACCTTAACGGATCATCAGGAAGTTTCGCCTAAACACATTTATATATATATATGAAAGTTTTTAAGAATATATATATATGTGTGTGTGTGTGTGTTTGTGTGTGAATACATATATCTTATAATACCAACATTCTTAAAAACTTTCATATATATATATATATATAAATTGATATTATAAATAAATTTATATACATATGCTTTTCTGAAAAATCCTTATGCACACACACACACACACACACACACACACACATCTCTTTTTATTTCATAATCTCCATATATATCGTTTTATTTTATCAGTTCTGGAAAATTTTTATTATTTATTGTCCGGAAAATGCTCAGATCTGTGTCTGTTTTTTAATGTCATTTTACTCTTAAAATAATATTTATTTCTTTTTTCCCAATCTCTCTATTCAGATGAATATGCCGAGTCTGCTATGAGATAGATAATACCAATGATTATCTTTTATTCAAAGAGGAATAACAAGAGAGAATAACATAATTTATTTCCTGAGATAAATATTTGAAAAAAAAAAAAAAAAAAAAAAAAGAAAGAAAAGAAAAGAAAAGAAAAAATAACCCCCACTAAAAAGAAACAATTTTTCCATTTCATGTCATTTGAAAATTTACGACGCTAATTATGATAATAACCGTTGGACCTTTTAGAATAATGTCTTTTGATAAAATTATTTCTTTTTTATATCTATTTTTTAAAATATGGATGGGATGTTTATTAGATTCGAAAAACCATAAGATAATAAATGCTGAATAATAATATTAATAATAGTAATATTAATAATTCTCGGGGATTTTGAGATGCAAGCTGACCACTTAATCCCGGCCAGAAGACTAAGCCTAATGATAATAATAAAGAAAATATAGAGAACTTTCTGTATAGTGGATTTTGCCGACCCGGCGGACCACAAAGTGAAAATCAAAGAAAACGAACAGAGAGACAAGTAATTGGACCTTGCCAGAGAACTAATAATGCTATGGAACATAAAGCTGACGGTGATACCATTCGTAATTGGTGCACTCGGAACAATCTCCACGGGCTTAGTAAAAGAATTGAAAGAGTTGGAAATCAAAGAACAAGCCGAGGCCATCTAAACTACAGCATTGCTGAAATTTGTTAGAATACTGGGAAGAAGCTGGGAGACTTGAGGTGACTTGCTGTCACTTAGACTTCAGTAAATGACCACTAGCTTACACTGGTGTGACAAACTCACAAATGATATTAATAATTATAATAATTACGTAGAAAAACACGAACGAGGACTGATTATAGCCATCAGAAACGATACCGACAACACAATAGCCGACGGAATGACAATAACTAGGAAACAAAAATGAGGAAAAAACAACACTATGGCCGCTTTAAACGACTAATAAACAACATCTCATACGAGAAAACCAGGACCTTAAGAGACAAACGGAATCTCTCAAAAGAGCAGCACAGGACAACGTCATAAGAACCAATCATATCAAAGCGAGAATAGACAAGACTCAACAAAATAGCAAATGTAGATTATGCGGTGACAGAGACGAAACGATCAATCACATAATAAGTGAATGCAGCAAATTAGCACAGAAGGAGTATACGACTAGACACCACTGGGTCGGCAAGGTGATCCACTGGGAAATTTGCAAGAAATTTAAATTTGACCACGCGAACAAATGGTATATGCACAACCTAGCACCTGTTCTAGAAAATGACACATATAAACTCCTATGGGACTTTGATATACACATGGATCTCCTAATCTCGGCTAGAAGACCAGACTTTATAACAATCAATAATAAAAAAAGAGAATTTGCAAAATTGTCGACTTTGTTATCCCAGCTGACCACAGAATAAAACTGAAAGAATATGAAAAGAAGGATAAGTACCACAACCTTGCTAGAGAATTGAAAAAGCTGTGGAACATGAAAGTGACGATTGTACCAGTTGTGATTGGTGCTTTTGGTACAATAACTAAAGGATTATCAAAAGGCCTGGAGGACTTGGAAGTTGGCGGACGGGTAGAGATTATCCAGATAATGACATCATTACTGAGAACGGCCAGAATACTGAGAAGAGTCCTCTCACTCAAACTCCAGTGAAAAACCATCAGCTAATACTGATGTGAAAAACTCTAAAGGAGAAAATAATAATGATAATAATAATAATATTTTTTCTCTTTGAGAGTGTTTCACATCAGCGTTAGCTGATGGTTTTCCACCGGAGTTTGAGTGACAGCAATTCTCCTCAAATCTCCATGATTCGCTGTAGTTGGTATGGTCTCCACTCGTCCTTGTACCAATCCTTTAGTGACTGTACCAAGAGCACCAATTACAATTGGTATAATCGTCACTTTCATGTTCTACAGCTTTTTCGATTCACTAACAAGGTCAAGGTACTTATCTCTCTTTTCGCATTCTTTCAATTTTACTCTGTGGTCACCTGTGACAGCAAAGTACACAATTCTGTAAGTTCTCTCTTTTTTGTTGATTATTATATGTGTTTTAATCAAAAAGGTGATATCTCCAACAAAAGGGTAGTCCTTTGAAACTAGTGGACAAGTTCAGCTACCTCGAAAGCAATGTGTCATCAACCGAGAATGACATCAATACGCGACTTGCAAAGGCATGGACAGCTATCAATAGGCAATCGTTAATATGGAAGTCAGACCTGACCCATAAAATAAAACGCAGTTTTTTCCAAGCAGCAGTCATATCGATACTGCTATATGGATGCTAACTAAACGTATAGAGAAAAAGCTTGACGGCAATCACCCAAGAATGTTGCGAACAATATTGGACAAGTCCTGGAGGTAATACCCCACAAATCAGCAGCTGTACGGCCACCTACCATCCATCCCGACAACTATCCAAGTGAGACGAACCAGACGCGCAGGACACTGCTGGAGAAGTAAGGACGAACGCATTAGCGATATACTCCTCGGACCCCTTCACATGGATGAGCAAAGGCAGAACGACCAGCTAGAGCCTATATACAAAAACTCTGTGCCAATACAGGATGTAGCCTGGAAGACCTCCCGGGAGTGATGAACGATAGAGACAGGTGGCGAGAGAGGGCCAGGGAAATCCGTGCTGGCAGCGCGGCAAGATGAGGATGATAAAGTCTGGTCGTCTGGCTGAGATTAAGGGATCCGTGTGTATCTTAAAATCCCAGAGGCGTTATTAAAATTCCAGAGGTGTTTAATACACTTTTATATTACTTGAATTAAATGAATTGCTGTAATATATTAATAGATTTGATGCTAAGAGTGAATTGTAAATATTAACTAAATCCTTCCGCCAAATGCTGGATTTGACTTAGAATGAATAGAAAGTATTTATCAAATCCATCCAACAAGAGCAGAATTTGACTAAGAGTGAATTGTAAGTATTTACAAAATCCTTCCGCTAAGGGCTGGATTTAAATAAGAGTGAATGATAAGTTTTACCAAATCTTGGATTTGCCTAAAAGGGAATTCTAAGTTTTACCAAATCCTTCTGCCAAGGGTAGCATTGAACACAAGGTGAATTTTAAAGCCCACTACAGCTGGCTTGAATTCATAGTTTTCTTTCTCCTAAATTAGTTGCTGTACCAATAGTTACTTACTTGGAAATGTCCTCGTAGTGTAATGGTTAAACCACTGAATTGCGAAATCATAGTAAGTGAGTTCGAACTCAAGTCGCGCAATGACGTTCACTTTCGGATAAATACTCTTGGAAAAGGTATTAACCTCTTTATCCTCCAAGCTATCGGTTAAATAGTACTACTACTGTTCTTCTAGAAGGATGGATTTAGCATTAAACAATCTAAGAAGGTTGATATGCCAAAGAAACCATAGTTACCTCACTATTTTTAATCATAGAAGAGATGGATTCATGTTTTCCCGAGTTTATTAGCATGAACTGAAATGCAAACAGCTCCATCCAGAACTCGAACTTGCCTTGATAAATCCATTTCCTGTGATAATAACCATTATGCCAAAGAAAACCAAGTTGAACGTGCATATATACTTACTTAAATAAGCAAAAAACCGAAAAAGACATCGACACACGGCTAACGAAGGCATGGACAGCTATCGATAGGCTTTCGATCATATGGAAATCAAACCTGACCGATAAAATGAAACGCAGTTTCTTCCAGGCAGCGGTCGTGTCGATACTGCTATATGGATGCACTACTTGGACGCTAACTAAATGGATGGAGAAGAAGCTGGACGGTAATTACACAAGAATGTTGCGAGCAATATTGAACAAGTCCTGGCAGCAACACCCCACAAGGCACCAACTATACGGCCACCTGCCTCCCATCACGAAAACTTACAAAGCTAGCCGAACCAGACATGCAGGACACTGCTGGAGAAGCAAGGACGAGCTCGTAAGTGATGTACTCCTATGGACCCCCGCATATGGCCAAGCAAAAGCAGGACGACCAGCTCGAACATACATACAGCTATGTGAAGATACAGGATGTAGCCCTGAAGACCTGCCAGAGGCGATGAATAATAGGGAAAAGTGGCGAGAGAGGGTCAGGGATATCCGTGCTAGCGGCACGACATGATGATGATGATGATGAAATAAGCAAATATTCCTTCTGATTTGGTTGACTTTTTATTGATACTTTCTGATGAAGAAGTTTATTAGATTTTTTTATATCCATTTATTTTTATATAACATGGGTTTTATGTCTACCTGAATCCTAAAATCATAGAAAAATTGCTTGATATCGCTATATAAATGAAATTTTCTTAAACCTTTTTATTTGGTGAACCTGTCGTCAACATCTCTTAATAACACAAAAAGAATGGTTCACCTCAATAGCAATCACTCATTAACAAAGATAACCCGAGGAGGTGCCCGTGGTGTAATGGTTATTGTCGTAGGAAATGGATACGATGACACGAATTCAAATCCTGGACGAGATTGATTGCATTTCACATAGCACTAATACCCTTGGGAAAGGTATGAATCCAAATATTTTCTCTCCAGCTATGGGTAAATAGTAGGGCAGACTAGGTTCTTCAGCCTTGGCGAGGCAACTAGTCTAGGAGAAGGAAAACTCTGAATTTAAACCTGATAAACTCCGCTTAAAAATTGTCCTTGTGTCATATCCTGTCCGAGCGGAAGGGTTGGTAAATATGATTAACAAAGACAACCTGAAATTCAACTGGTTCCATGCACCCACTTCTCGTTTGGTTTGGTTTTATGGCATATCCACCATTGTCGGTTATTTAATGCCAAATCCATTTTTATACATATAAAAAGTTCAATTTCAAATTCATTTTAGCATAAGTAAACATTTTAGTTGCTACCACTCCGGGCCACAGTGGACCTGGGAGCGATGGCGATGTAGTCCGCATTTCTCAAAGCTCCAGCATTACTGGAACTTCACCATCAGATGGTTTAGTGTCATTATCAGGACTATCGTCGGGGAAGTCTTACCCCTCTGCAGAGAAGCAGTCGGTGTATTCTACAGCTTCAGTCGACTAGGCAAACCCTCTTTTGGAGCGAACGCGAGAGAAAAATGAAGAGTCATAAATATATTTTCTTACTAAACAGAAAACTAGTCACGCGACTCTTATCAAGTCGATCTGAACCTCCCGTGCACTATATAAGAAAGCTGATTTGACCCAGTGAATTTGTCATTCGCCTCACCAAACGAGCGAGTATGGCAAGAGGCTGAGATTTAGGTGGGTCCAGGCACAGAGCAGTAGCTCTGACACGCCTGGCAAACGCAAAAATACCTCAGGCCTCGTTGGAATTCTCCTAAAAAGAGGCACCTCAGGTGCCAACCGATAAAACCTAGCCCCTCATAAGAGGTTTAGAGCCTGGGGGCGACCCCCTAAGGCTCGAGTATTGGCTCAGTCTCACCTGCGAGACGCGACTGCTGGGCTTACCCAGCGATCACGTCAAGCAATCTCGACCGACCATGACCCACACTCCATAACAGATCCCAAACCAACCGCGTATTCCATACAGTTGGTCAGGAAAGGAAAGAAGAGAGGGTTATTGACAGTGAACTGAAAGAATTCAAGTAATTGAGAGAGAACACGAACATCCACCAGCCTGACCTTCTACATATATTTTCTACGAGGTCTTTTTCAACTGCAAAATATCCTCACACGTGGATTTTCCACAAATTACAACAGCTTGACATAACCTTAAACGAACAAACGAAAAACATATTGAACAAGAATTAGAATCTTTCCTTTTATTTCAAATAACGTCGCGTCTCCATTTTGGGATTACTTTGTTAGGAATAGAAATATTAAAAAAAAATAAATATAAAAAAGCAAAAACTCCCAGAAGCCACTGACAAGAAAAGGGGCAACGCATGCGCAAAAAAAGGAACCGTCTCGGCAAAAGAAAAAAACCCGTCCTCTTTCAGTAGTGACCGGCGGAGTGAAAATAAATCTTTCTTGTTGCTGTTGGGCCACGTGTCTGTTTTTATGCGGCACGCTGGTTAACCTTTTCACTAGTAGCAGCCGTTTCTGTTACCAGCAACCCACGACTAAAAACACCAAATAATAGACTCATCAAAAACCACAATTAAAACACCATATAATGGACTTAGTAAACTACAACTAAAAACACGGAATAATTGACATTATCAATCCCGAAAGTGATCATTTAATTTCAATGCATGATTTGGGAAAAATGACAGTTGTCAAATAACCCATGAAGACATTTCCTCACTATAGAATCCGTGCGAAAATTATAAATGCAATAAAGTTGAAATAAAAAAAAAATCTTTTTTTGTCCCAATCTTCTTTCCATATAATTCCTTTGCAGCCTTCTTTCCATATAATTCCTTTGCAGCCTTCTTTCCATATAATTCCTTTGCAGCCTGTGCTTGGTCATAGACCAAGCACAGAAACCAACAAATTAACACGAGGTAAGAAGAGAAACCCAAAATGGAGTCCGATAAAAACAACAACCAAAAATACTAAACACCATAACATTGAATACTACGGGCTGTTTTGTACAAATCCTGGAAGGAGCACCCCCACAAACGGCAGTTATACGGCCACCCACGATCCATCTTACAAACCATCCAAGTAAGACGAACAAAACATGTGGGGCACTGCAGGAGTAGCGATGAACTCATGAGTAACGTTCTCTTATGAACTCCTACATGTGTATATAGCAGTGTTGGCCAGCCAGCAAAATTATATCAACTCTGTGGGGACACCGGGTAACTTCTAGAGGACTATCAGGAGCGATGGGTAGTCGAGACAAGTGGCGAAAGACAGAAACAGAGACAGAGGAAGAGAGAGAGAGAGAGAGAGAGAGAGAGAGAGAGTCAGGAAACACTGTGATGTCATTCGAACACTCATTTTTTCGCACGAGAGGACATTAGTGTACTTCGTTTATTTGTAAAACCTCACAGTGATGTCAATCTGGTCAAATTTGGCTGAAAAATTGAATAAAAACTGCAATTTAACGTATTAGCAATTTAGATTGGTCAGCTACGTTTTTTGTTTGCTGTTGTCTAAGTTCAGCTTCTGTAATGGTAACTTTTTCTTTGTAAAAATTTCATTCAATGGTAAATCGGTGAGAGTATTTGCCAATGGTCTGAGAGATCGGGTTTCAATCCCAGGTCGAGTCATACTAAAGACTCAAAAAATACTTCTTGATGTTTCCTGGCTTAACTCTCAGCATTATGCGGTACGGGTCAAATGTAAGCGCAGCAACCCAGAGAAAAGAGTAGCGCCCTACCATACACCTTGGCTTAGTAGCTATAGAAAAGGGAGCCTTCGGGTCGCCCTCGACGACGGTCGGCCAACTTACACACACACACACACACACACACACACATATATATATATATATATATAGAGAGAGAGAGAGAGATTCATATTGATATACAGTGATAAATTATTCCAGTGGTTAATTCATTATCATCATCATGTCGTGCCGCTAGCACGGATATCCCTGACTCTCTCTCGTCACTACTCCCTATCGTTCATCGCCTCTGGCAGGTCTTCAGGGGTACATCCCGTATCCTCACATAGCTGCTGAATGAATGTTCGAGCTTGTCGTCCTTATGTGGGGGTCCATAGGAGTACATCACTTATGAGCTCATCCCTGCTTCTCCAGCAGTGGTAATTTACTAAGCTTTTTGCTTAGATGTGGCACAAGGCCATATGAAAGGGGGACCCAAAGAAAGGGGCTCTGACCTGCATGTCTGGTTCGTCTAGCGTGGATAGTTTTCGTGATGGGAGGCAGGTGGCCGTATAGTTGGTGCCTTGTGGGGTGTTGCCGCCAGGACTTGTTTAATATTGCTCGCAGCATTCTTGTGTAATTGCCGTCTAGTTTCTTCTTCAGCCGTTAGTTAGCGTCCAAATTCTCCAGCCTCGTCATAAAAAGCATGCATTATCTATTTTGATTTACCTTAAGAATTAACTGACCAGGGATTTTCTTAAGCCACTACCGGCCTTAATGTAAAATTTTCTTTTGGGACAAAGAAAATATTCCCGATTTTTAAACATTAGGTCGGATCTTTTATTTTGTGAAAGAAATACTGCTTTTTATAATTTTAAGGGAATAACTAAATAAATGAAAGATATTAGAACAAAAACTCTTTTAAAAGAAAACTGATAAAAAAAAATTATTTGATTTTACATCAAAGTTTTCACAAATAAAGTAAAAGTGTATATCATTTTATATTTTCTGAGAAACTGATGGATTTTGAAAAGTCGGGGGAAAAATTTAATTGTTTGAGAATTTTTCTAAAATAAATTAGATCTAAGAAATATATTTGAGTCATTTTCGGAGAGTTATAAGTTCGAAGTTCATAGCGAGTCCAATAGGTGTTTTCAGTGAGGTATGTATGGTAGAGACTGCTACTGTAATATAACGGCCGAGAGGTTTCGTTTTATATATCTTGCCTTTCGGTTTAGTTAGGCTGGGAACCTTTCGCTTAGTGTGTGGGTTAGTTAGGTGCAAACATGAGCGCAGGTGTTCACGCGCGCGCGGAGCGGACGAGTCATTCAGAGATGTCACTATAAAAATCCCAGATAGAGGATATGACCAGGGATGTGAGTGACGTCACGCACCGGAAGCGTGGGCTGAGATTTGAGAAAAGTCAGTTAGTTGAGATTGAGACCTGGGCGAGGCCAGACGAATTTGTGCGCTACGGACGCCGCACGTGAGTGGGGGCAGATGGAAAAGTCAGCATAGAAAGAATGTGAATCTCTCTCCTGATGTCGAAAAACTTTTTAACTCAAAGGTAATAAAAAGTTTCGTACCTGAAAAAAAGAAGTCGTTAGTGTTTTTGTGTTTCGGGATTCGTATGTTATATATGAACATTTTATGAACATTATATGTACGTTTCACATATTCATGTATGGGTATGTTACACTACCAGCAGGAAACACAACAACCACGAAGTCCTGAACTTGGCGAGCACATGTGCTACCTTGCTAGCAACTGAAGGAAAGAAGTCAGTCTAATAGCAGTGTTGAATGCTTACTGAGGGAGAATTTCTCTTCGGCACCAGGAATCCCATCTTTTCAGGCATTTGGACTATCAGGAGCGATAACAAGTGGCCAAAGACAGAGACAGAGACAGAGGAAGAGAGAGAGAAAAGTTTGGTTAAAAGTTAACTTAAACAAAAACACCAAATATTAAATTAGAATTAAAGAAAAGGGGTGTTTTTATTTTATAATAGTTATTTCACTTTTAACAATATTTACTTTAATTCAGGTTTCAATGAGATCTTATTTTATTTTTGAATAAGCTCAAATGGTGAGAAATGTCTTTTTATATGATTCCAGCAAATTCATCGGCAACTTTTACATATGCGTGCAAAATTTCATTGCTTTGGCTTGAATAGATTTTCCTGTAAATGGGATTTCTCAATGAAAACACAATTAGTAGTCCAAAAATTTTCAGGAAAATAGGGTCTTTTTATCATTTAGCGTATTCAGATAACTGTCTTCAATTTTATATTCCCAACTTTTCGGGAAATGCGTCCTTCAGGAGTTTCTTGTCGAACTCAGAGCCTATATACGTGGTGCATTCAATAAGATTCCAGACTTTTTTGTACAGGCATTTAAGATTGTCGTAGACTCTTGAAAATTTACTATGTTATTGCTAAACATCTTATGAGATAACTATGGAATATTTATGATTTCAGGTTCAAATGAACAGCTACAACAGCAATTGGAATACACCCTACTAAAGCCTGATTGTCACAGCTGGTGAATTTCAAAAATGCAATCTGGACGTGAGGACATTTTAGAAGAACGAAATGCAATAAAATCTTGTTTTAAACTTGGAAAAAATGCCGCAGAAACGTATGGAATGCTTCAGACTGCTTTTGGAGCATCTTGCATGAATCGAGCATCAGTTTTTGAGTGGCATAAGAGATTCAAGGAAGGCAGGAAGGGATGATGAGGGATGTGCGAGGAGTAAGGAAGTCAATACACCAGAGTTGATTGGCTAAAGGGTTAGAGTTAGGGTTACTATGCTGAGGTTTTAAGGGAGTTCAGGAAGTGATTTCGTCGGAAGAGGCGAGCACTCTTCAGTGGCATTTCCACCAGGACAATGCACCAGTCCACAACTCCATCCTTGTCACAGTCTATTTGATCAAGATGGGCATCAAGACATTTCCTCACCCTCCCGATAGTCCAGACCTTGCTCCCGATGACTTTTGGTTATTCCCTAAGCTCAGAGGCTATCGTTATGGAACATTTGAGGAGATGAAAGAGGCTGTGACAAAGGTCATTGACACGCTCACACAAGAGGACTTCCATGGGGCCTTCCAGAAGTTGTTAGAACGGTACAACGTGCATTGCATCCGAAGGATATTACTTCGAAGGGGACTAGAGTTTCATGTGTGTACTATCAATAAAAGTGGCCATACGAAAAAAGTCTGGAAACTTATTTAATGATCCTTGTAGAACTTTGAACAGAATCCTTTATTCAATCCACGATACTAGATGGTTCAGATTCCACTAACTGCAACCAGGTTCAAGCGTTAAGATACAGTAAGTATTCTACTTGGAGTCGGGATTGAACCTGCAACCTCCAGATGTTTTCACTAAGACGTTCATTAACCAAACGTCTATATACGTTTTTCTACATTCCGAGAGAATTTTGGGAACTTAAAAATCTATTGATTTTCATAACATTATAAATTAGTACTTATTACTAAAATGTACTATTTTTTTTTTACTTTAGCTCATATTGCAACTTTTTTTTATCTCGTCTTTTTGATTATTGGTTCTCATATCGTATTCATCTCTTAAAGGAATTTGTACAATCTACCCAGGTGGATTAAATAAAGGGTTTGGTGTGAAGTTCTGTGTAGGCTACCGAGTTCAACGACAAATACCTAAAGAAGGCCGAAGGATACATCGGCCGAAACGTTGTGAATAAAGATTAAGACAATAGTCCAACTACTCTGAATGATAAATCATCAAGCATCATATAAAAAAATTGACGAGTAAGAGTCCTTTTGGCCCTCCGTTTTTCTAATGTAAGTTGTTTTTATTTCAAAAAGTTATAGGAACTTGATAATACAAAAACCCAAGATCTGAAAAAGCAAAATTCCATAATAAATTTATTCATGAATATTTCTATTTACGGATTTCTTTGTGGAGGTGCCCGTGGTGTAATGGTTATCGTCGAAGGAAATGGACACGGCTACACGAGTTCAATCCCTGGACGAGACTGATTACATTTCACATAGCACTAATACCCTTGGGAAAGGTATGAATCCAAATATTCTCCCTCCAGCTATGGGTAAATAGTAGGACAGACTTGGTTCTTCAGCCTTGGTAAGGAAACTAGTCTAGAAGAAGGAAAACTCAGAATTCAAACCTGTTAAACTCCGCTTAAAAATTGACCTTGTGTCATATCTTGCCCGGAGGGGTTGGTAAATAGGATTGACGGGTTTCTTTTTCTTGTAAGATGTGTGAGGATTAAAAAAGAGAAATAAAAAATTTAAAAAAATGAAAGAAGTAGCAGTTATCCAGGAGGCCTCTGACAGGAAGCGAAGTCTGCACATGCCTGAAAAGATGGGCTTCCTGGTGCTGAAGAGAAATTTTCCCTCAGTAAGCATTCACCACTGCTATTAGACGGACTTCTTTCCCTCGGTTGCTAGCAAGGTAGCACACGTACTCGCCAAGTTTCAGGATTTCGTAGTAGTTGTGTCTCCTGCTAGTAGCAGTCTCCACCATTCATTCCTCACTGAAAACACCTATTGGACACACTATAAACTTCAAACTTATGACTCACCGAAAATGACTCAAATATTTTTCAACATCCTGCCTGGGGAAATGCGACTATTTCTCCTGGTTCTGGAAAAGATCTCCACACAACAGAGTGGTCATGAGCCCCAAAACGAAATTTGAGTTTAAGGGTATCCTTGTCTCTTTCCTTTCATCCTTAATTCTTTTGCAGCTTTCTATAGCCAAAGGAAGACAACTAGAGAATGGTGTAAGAAGAAGTAAAAGGAGTCAGAAACGAAACTCAGAATCATCCCAACAGAACTGACAACCACCACCACTACCACAAATAACAAATATTCTCAGCCCCATAAATCTACAGAGCCATAGAAATTATTCTATATTGCTCTGTGTGTGTGTGTGTTTGTGTGTGTGTAAAAAGCTTTAAAATGAACAGTTGTCAAATTAAAATAACCAGTAACAAGAAAATCATTGGCCGAATTTTATTATTGTTACTCCTTGTGAGTTATTTTTTAGATGAGGCTTGATGTACAATATTTTGTGTATGATTTTTCAGACAGTTGTCCTTATGTTTATTGGGATTAATTGTAACCCAACGTTTCGACTGCTGTATCCGCTGGCCTATCTCAGGTGTTCCTTGTTTATCTGGGCATAGAAATGATTCAACCTGGGAAATCATTTTTAAAGTTTGACTGTTGATCAAATATAGGGGTTAAAAAATATGAAGATGTTATTCAAATAACGGCATCATTGTTTTTCCCGCCGATCAATCCAAGGAGCTTCACAGAAAGTTTCTTGAAAAGCGACATGAGATGAATTTGAAACCTAAAAACCAGCAGTATCAGTTATTCTTGATATTTTTAAAGTAATTCTATTTAGCCTTTTCAATTATTGGTTCCCAGATTACGCTTATTTCCATATTTGGTCTACTCAAGAGGTCTACATAGCCCAATATATGTGCCACTTCTTTGAGACGTATTCTTTTCCAATGTTCTTCCCTATTGATTATTTTAACTTTATCGTACAAGGATAGATAGGTTCCTTTTTCTTGCCATATAAGGTCAGCCATACCTGACTTTTCTATTTTCCCTCGTACTTGCCAGTTTTTCACACCAGTATTGACTGGTGGTCTTTCACTGGAGTCTGAGTGTCCTTGTGTCAGGAGACTTATCCGTTTTCTGACCGATCTTGACAATATTGGGGTTTGGATAGTTTCTGTTCGTCCTCTGATTTCCAACCCAATGATAATTGCAATCACTGTCACCTTCATGTTCCTTAGTTTTTTTAAGTCCTCAAGCAAGGTCCAAGTACTTGACTCTCTGTTCGTTTTCTTTGATTTTCACACTTTGGTCTACCGAGACAGTGAATTCCACTATTTGGCAAGTTCTCTTTTTTTATAACTATAACTAGGACAGTTTTTATAACTATAACTAGGATAGTTTTTATAACTATAACTAGGATAGGTTTTTAAGTCCTCAAGCAAGGTCCAAGTACTTGACACTCTATTTGTTTTCTTTGATTTTCACTCTTTGGTCTACCGAGACAGTAAATTCCACTCTTTGGCAAGCTCTCTTTTTTTATAACTATAACTAGGACAGTTTTTATAACTATAACTAGGATTCTGTGATCTGTTGGTATCACAAAATCCCTGAGAATTTTGTGTGTTTCTGGGACAAAAACTGGTTTGAGCATATACCATTTGGTAACATGGTCAAATTTCAATTTCTTGCACATTATTATAAAACTCTTTGAGAGTTTTTCACATCAGTGTTAGCTGATGGTCTTTCACGGGAGTTTGGGTGACAACAAGTCTCCTCAAGTCTCCAGGACTCTTCTTAGGGCTCTGGTCATTCTCAACAATGCTGTAGTTTGTATAGTCTCCACTTGTCCTCTTATTTCCAAGTCCTCAAATCCTTTTAATATTCCTTTGGTGACTGTATCAAGAACCCCAATTACAATTGGTATCACTGTCACTATCCTGTTACACAGATTTTTCAATTCTCTCGCAAGGTCGAGGTACTCATTTTTCTTTTCACTTTTCTTTCAATTTTACTCTCTCTTCAGCTAGAACAGCAAAGTCGACAATTCTGCAAGTTCTCTTTTTTTTTGTTGATTATTATTAATTCTGGTCATCTGGCTGATATTAGGTGATCTATTTGTATCTCAAAATCCTAGTGGAGGTTGTGCGTCTCATTCTCCGGGACATACTCTGGATTGAGCATATTATTATTAGTAGTAGTAGTATTTATTTATTTATTTATTTATTTTTGTTTCAGGACTTTGTTTCCTGTAACTTCTTTGTTTGATAACTGCACATCGGACAAAATAAATAGACTAGATTATAGGGGTCCCCAAACTGCAACTAATAATGGAACAAAATAATTAAAAAACAAGAATTGTCACTTTACAGACAACGTTCCATCAATTTGATTTGATAATTTTATCCAATTTAATTCACAGCAGTAATAAAAACACTTTATGACCTTCTAACCCTTCACTCAATGAAAAAGAAACAAAATCACTTTAGAAAAAAAAACAACACTACATTTAATTAAAAATAATCAGGGTTGGACTGACAGTGATTTGGTCCCATGGACCAAAAAGGGTTACTGGGCCCCCAATCCATCCTACCCTACACTGTGGGTTAAGTGCTGGAGAATGACATGAAACTCCAGTCACGCAACTTTGTTCACTTTCGGTCTCATACACTTGGAAGTTGATTTTCAAGACAGAAAATTCACCCAACAAATTTTCTTCTTATCTAAAACAAGCTTAGTAATACTGACCCTAAGAATGCATTTACCCAACACAAGTAGGATTTGAAAAAAGGTGAATTCTTAAGCAGGGTTTAACAGGTTTAAATTCAGCTCACATACAAATGGTTACAGAATCTTTGTTTAATGGCATATAAACCTTTGCGGGCTATTTAATGCCAAAACCATCCTTTTAGAAGAATCATAGTGATACTATTTAAAATAGCCAGGATATATAAATGATTTCAGGTATTGTTTGTTTGTTTGTTATTTAATGACATATCTTTATAAACTAGGTTATTTAATGGCATATCTTTATAAACTAGGTTATTTAATGGTATATCTTTATCATCATCATCATCATCATCATGTCATGCAGCCAGCACGGATATCCTTGGCCCTCTCTCGCCACTTCTCCCAATCGTTCATCGCTTCAGCCAGTTCTTCAAGGCTACATCCTGTATCCTCACATAGCTGCTATATGTATGTTCGAGCTGGTCGTCCTGCTTTTGCTTGGCCATATGTGGGGGTCCATAGGAGTACATCACTTATGAGCTGGTCCTTGCTTCTCCAGCAGTGACCTGCATGTCTGGTTCGTCTAACTTGGATAGTTTTCATGATGGGAGGCAGGTGGCCGTATAGTTGGTGCCAGGACTTGTTCAATATTGCTTGCAACATTCTTGTGTAATTGCCGTCTAGCTTCTTCTCCAGCATATCTTTATAAACTAGGTTATTTAATGGCATATCTTCATAAACTAGGTTATTTAATGGTATATCTTTATAAACTAGGTTATTTAATGGCATATCTTTATAAACTAGGTTATTTAATGGCATATCTTCATAAACTTGGTTATTTAATGGTATATCTTTATAAACTAGGTTATTTAATGGCATATCTTAATAAACAAGTAATCATAGGTTCAATCCTCTCCAAAAGCTCTAAAAAAGCCAAGAAGTAACAAATTAATATTGAGTACATCCCCGCTGATCATATCTTTTATCATAAAAATATCTATTTAACATTGAGTTTATGAGCATAAATAAGAGTTGTATTATTTCCAACTGATATTATATACATTGATTGTTTTAAATGGCATGTCAATTTATCTGGGGTTATTTTATGCTCAGGGGTTAAGGGATTGCATACATTGGACCAAAATATTTACATTTTTTATGGAGTTTTTAAGACATTTTTCCACTTGACATCAATTATATGATATCAAGTATTTTTTTTCACTTGGTTATATATCAAGTCTATGATATCAAGTTATATGATATCAAGTAAATAATAGCAAGTATTCCTATCTAATAGTGTCTTGCGTATGATACTAAAATATATCTGATGATGAGACTCCAGTCCTGGAGCTTTGGAGAATATGGAGTACTGTTGGATAATGACTTGAAGACCCCTTCTAACATGCCGCATATTTCAAGTATCGACTAATTTGATTTTTAGAAACTGGTAAAATAGCTGAATCACATATTTCAAGTGTTAACTGATTTAATAAATCATTATAGATAAGTGTATAATTTTTTAAGGCTCTTTATAAACCCAGGCAATGATGGGTATTTCTGCTAGTATATATATAGCAATTTATGAACACTACAAGTCTGTTACTTCAAGTTTCATTTAATGATTGGGCACACCACACGAATATTAAGTGAACAGACTTCTTGTGTTAATAATTTCCTGTTTTCTCGATTGTTTACTTATGCTGCTGTAGTAGAAATTTACTAAGCTTTTGCTTAAGTGTGGCATAAGGCCGAACGAAATGGACACCCAATAAGACTCAAATTCACTCTTGCAGGTTTGCTAGAATAGCTTGCTAACCATTACACTACCCGCGGTGACTCCTATGCTGCTTTAGGAACGTTAGGCACTTTCTTTTGCAAGCTTTATTCCTTTGCATTTAACTTCTTTATTATATATATATATATATATATATATATATGTTTGGATGCGTGTGTGTGTGTGTGTGTGTGTGCATATATATGTATATATATATATATATGTGTGTGTGTGTGTGTGTGCGTGTGTGTGCATATATATGTATATATATATATATATATATATATATATATGTTTGGATGTGTGTGTGTGCGTGTGTGCGCATGTATATATATATATATATATATATATATATATATATATATATATGTTTGGATGAGTGTGTGTGTGTGTGTGTGCATATATATGTATATATATATATATACACACACACACAGGCAAGCACATACACCAAGCACACACACACACACACACACACACACACACACACACACATGCACATGTGTTTTAAGTAAAAAATCCAACTCTGCCTATCTGCCATCCAATTCTTTATCATAAAAATATTTAACTACCTTACGCGTCTAGTTAGGTTTTTTGAATGTTGATGTCAAATTCAGTCACTGGGAAAATTATCATCTATTATATACTGTTAAAATGAATTTGAATCATCGTTTATCGACAATAATCTCCTCATAGTTTCAATATCAATGTTTTAAGAGTCAATGTATTGTTAAAGTCCACAATCATTTTAAACAGATAAATACTTCATACTTAGTTGAAATTTTAAATGTTTTAACAATCAATGTATCAATAAAGTCCCTGATCATTTTGAATGGGTAAACACTTCATACTTAGTTGCAATATCAATGTTTTAAGAGTCAAAGTATTAATAAAGTTTACAATCATTTTAAACAGATAAGCACTTCATACTTAGTTTGAATATTAATGTTTTAAAAATCAATGTATCAATAAAGTTTACGATCATTCTAAACTAATTAACATTTCATAATTAGTTGGAATTTCAGTGTTTTAAGAGTCAATGTATTAATAAAGCCCATAATCTTTTTAGATGGCAAACACTTCATACTTAGTCGCAATACCAATATTTTCTGAGTCAATGTATAAATAAATATTACAATCATTTTAAACAGATAAACACTTCATTGTTTGTAGCAATATCAATGTTTTAAGTGTCAATGTATTAATAAAGTTCACTATCATTTTAATTGGTACACACTTCATACTTAGTTGAAATTTCATTGTTTTAACAGGCAATGTATTAATAAAGTCCCTAATCATTTTAAATGGGTAAACACTTCATACTTAGTTGCAATATCAATGTTAGAAGAGCCAATGTATTAATAAAGTTCACTATCATTTTAAACCAGCAAACACTTCATATTTATTTTCAATATCAACGTTTTATGAGCAAATGTATCAATAAAGTCTGTTGTATAGCCATGAACAACTATACATACACATATGTGTGCAGAATCATAACGACGACACAATTAAGACGAGCGACACAGTTCTTCAGATAAATATACGTCTCACTTTATTTGAAAGGGTTCGAAAGGTTATACTGTGTGAGAGGTGAGTTGGAGACTGAACAGAACTGCAACATATTGACCCCCACTCTTATGGCCATAACAGCGTTTCTTTCCCGTTCTCATGGGCTGCTCAAACGGGGTCCCGGGGGCCCAGCCTCTCGTGGACATGATCCTCATTCCAGCATCTTCTCTCCAACTGATCTGAACTTCAACTGCTCAATCAGGGGTCCTGAGGGCCCCATCTGCTGGATGCTGGTTCTCTCGACAGTATCTTATCTCCAACTCATCTGATCTCCAACTAATTTGAACTTCCTGTCGCTGGGGTTATATAATAATTTGACGTCCACTCTTCTTCCTGCGAGCTTCACAATTTCGCACTTAATTCAACCCGTCCACGGTCAAGGTTATATCCTGATATTCCTGGACCGGATATTTACACAGGTGCATTTCCTATTTTGACAGCTTGGCCGGGGTTAATATGTAACAAGTCCACTATCATTTTAAACAGCTAGCACTTCATGCTTAGTTATCATTTCAATGCTTTAACAAGCAATGTATTAATAAAGTTAATGATCATTTCGAATAAATAATAAATATTACAATCATTTTAAACAGATAAACACTTCATAGTTTGTTGCAATATCAATGTTTTAAGCATCAATGTATTAATAAAGTTCACTATCATTATAGTTGGTAAACACTTCATACTTAGTTGAAATTTCAATATTTTAACAAGCAATGTATTAATAAAGTCCCTGATCATTTTAAATGGGTAAATACTTCATACTTAGTTGAAATTTTATTGTTTTAACAAGCAATGTATTAATAAAGTCCCTGATCATTTTAAATGGGTAAACACTTCATACTTAGTTGAAATTTCAATATTTTAACAAGCAATGTATTAATAAAGTCCCTAATCATTTTAAATGGGTAAATACTTCACACTTAGTTGAAATTTCAATATTTTAACAAGCAATGTATTAATAAAGTCCCTAATCATTTTAAATGGGTAAATACTTCACACTTAGTTGAAATTTCAATATTTTAACAAGCAATGTATTAATAAAGTCCCTAATCATTTTAAATGGGTAAATACTTCACACTTAGTTGAAATTTCAATATTTTAACAAGCAATGTATTAATAAAGTCCCTAATCATTTTAAATGGGTAAATACTTCACACTTAGTTGAAATTTCAATATTTTAACAAGCAATGTATTAATAAAGTCCCTAATCATTTTAAATGGGTAAATACTTCACACTTAGTTGAAATTTTATTGTTTTAACAAGCAATGTATTAATAAAGTCCCTGATCATTTTAAATGGGTAAACACTTCATACTTAGTTGAAATTTCAATATTTTAACAAGCAATGTATTAATAAAGTCCCTAATCATTTTAAATGGGTAAATACTTCACACTTAGTTGAAATTTCAATATTTTAACAAGCAATGTATTAATAAAGTCCCTAATCATTTTAAATGGGTAAATACTTCACACTTAGTTGAAATTTCAATATTTTAACAAGCAATGTATTAATAAAGTCCCTAATCATTTTAAATGGGTAAATACTTCACACTTAGTTGAAATTTCAATATTTTAACAAGCAATGTATTAATAAAGTCCCTAATCATTTTAAATGGGTAAATACTTCACACTTAGTTGAAATTTCAATATTTTAACAAGCAATGTATTAATAAAGTCCCTAATCATTTTAAATGGGTAAATACTTCACACTTAGTTGAAATTTCAATATTTTAACAAGCAATGTATTAATAAAGTCCCTAATCATTTTAAATGGGTAAATACTTCATACTTAGTTGAAATTTTATTGTTTTAACAAGCAATGTATTAATAAAGTCCCTAATCATTTTAAATGGGTAAATACTTCATACTTAGTTGAAATTTCAATATTTTAACAAGCAATGTATTAATAAAGTCCCTGATCATTTTAAATGGGTAAACACTTCATACTTAGTTGCAATATCAATGTTTGAAGAGCCAATGTATTAATAAAATTTATCATCATTTTAAACTAGCCAACACTTCATATTTATTTTCAATATCAATGTTTTAAGAGCAAATGTATTAATAAAGTCCACTATCATTTTAAACATGTAAGCATTTCATGCTTCGTTATAATTTCAATGCTTTAACAAGCAATTTATTAATAAAGTTAATGGTCATTTCAAATTGCTAAGCACTTCATACTTAATTGCAATATCAATGTTTTAAGAGTAAATGTATTAATAACTTTCTCAATTATTTTAATTGGTTAAGCGCTTTATACTTAGTTGAAATATCAATGGTTAACGAACCAATGAATTAATAAGATTTAAGATCATTTAAAATAGTAAATAGTTCATTGTTGGAATAACAATATTACAGTTTCACAATCATTTTAAACATTATCTCAAACAGATTTATTTCGCCTGTAGATGGAACCTTAACAGACACTACAAATCTGGGTCAGAGTGGACTTTGGAGCAAAGAAATAAATAAAGTGGTGACCCTACACTCCCAGAGCTAAAGAAACTCAGCCTCACCACTGACTTCAGTTTAGTGTCAGGTTCTTACTTGATTATATTTCAGATTTACTCATAAAATGGTTTAAAAGATTTTTTCTATTCATTCAAGATTTCATCTGCCAACCAATGTGTTTGGTTTGGTTGGGTTTTATAGCATATCATCTAATGTAGATTATTTAATGCCAATCCCTCTTTATAGATATAAATATAAATGATTTTGTTTGATTGGGTTTTATGGCATATCAACCATTGTAGGTTATTTAATGCTAAATCCTCTTTATGAATATATGTTGAGTAAATATGATTTTGTTTCGTTTGTTTTATGGCATATCAACCATTGTAGGTTATTTCAGGCCAGATTTTATTTAAGCATATATATTAAATGTATATGAATTGGTTTTGTTTTGTTTTATGGCATATCAACCCTTAAAGGTTATTTAATCTCAAATCCTCTTTATTCACACATATCAAATATATATGATTTGCTTTCTTTTAGTTTATGGTATATCAACCATTGCAGGTTATTTAATGCTAAATCCTCTCTATGCATATATTGAATATGTATGATTTGGTTTGGTTGGGTTTATGACATACCAACCACTGTTGGTTATTTAATGCCAAATTCTCTTTATACATATATATTAAATATATATAATTTAGTTTGGTTGGGTTTTATGGCATATCAACCATTGTAGGTTATTTAATGCCGAATCCTCTTTATACATATATATTAAATACATATGATTTGGTTTGGTTGGGTTTTATGGCATATCAACCATTTTAGGTTATTTAATGCCAAATCCTCTTTATGCATATATATTAAATATATATGATTTGGTTTGGCTGGGTTTTATGGCATATCAACCATTGTAGGTTATTTAATGTCAAATACCTTTTATACATGCATATTGAGTATATATGATTTGTGAGCGAATAGTTTCTAGGAAGCATTTTAAACAAACTAGAACTCATAAATCTGCTCACCGTTAAATGGTTTCAAGCATTCTATCCAAAACCAATAGTTTTATTTACTCACAATTAAAATAGGGGGTATTTTTGGCATATACCCTTGTAGGTAAATTAATCCCAAATCCTATTTATAAAAATTTATGTATTGAATATATATAATTTGTTAGGTAATTTGATTTAATGGCACGTCAAACCTTACAGGTTATTTTGTGCTGAATCTCATTTATACATGCTTTAAATAGGTTGTTTGTAAGTATCTATTAAAAAAGAGATTGAGCTCGTCTGTTTGCACTCAGTTAAATGGTTTCAATTATATCAGATGAGTGTATGTGTAGCGGTGTATAAATTTATGTGTGCATACATGTGTTATCTTTTTGTATATATATATATATATATATGCATTCATACATACATATATATATGTATTCATATATACATATATAGATAAGTTGTTGGCAACTTTAGTCAAGGGTAACCCGAAGGCTCCCTTTTCAATTGCTACTACACCATGGTGTAGGGAAGGGTGCTACTCCTTTCCCTGGATTGCTCCACTTTACCCTTGATCTGTATTTTATAATGCTGAGTGTTAAGCAAGGCGGCATCAAGAACCATTTTTTGAGTCTTTGGTATGACTCAACCTGGGATTGAACCCCGATCTCCTGGACCACTGGCGAACACTCTACTGATTAGACCAATGGCTCAGTAATAATATATATATATATATATATATATATATACAGATTTTTTCTTTTTTTTTTTTCAGCAGTCAGTGCTTGGCTTGTTATGACTGATTCATGTTATGTTCAACTTTTTGCAAACCAAACCATCAAATACAGAAACCGTGCCAACAAACGTAGATTTATGGAGACAGTTATAATGGCCATTCCATTTCTGATCTTGAAAAACGGCACCAGTGATGCCATTGCTGCTGCTGCTACTGTTGCTAATAATCCCAAGGCTCAATACTATCCATCAATCTGTGACACACAGTTTCAGTCACATGACAGATTCACACCAATCATCATTTGATTTTTCCCTAAGGGGTGTGGCTAAGAGGTAATGCATATGCATGAGCCTCCATCTTGTGGTTAGATATTTCTTTTGGTCTCTTTCCTTTGGTCTCTCTGAATTTTTACTGAAGGATTGGGGAGAGAAAAGAGATGGATAGAGAGTGAGGGACTTACTTCATTGGGTGTGGTTAGTGGAGAGTTGGGAATTGACTGCACAATCAAATGAAGACTGATTTTCATTGCCGTTTGGCAGTCACAGCTACTGTAGTTCTTTAGTATATCATTATTTCTATTATGAAGATTTGCTGCTTATTTTATCTGTGGAGATTTTATGGAAATGTTATAGTTAACAAGTTTATCTCACAGGTCATTTAACTAGTGCAATGATTTCATTCCTTAGATGATGATCTGCTACAGTAGCCTTGTGCCTAACTATTTGCCTGGACATAGAATGAAAGACTGCAACTTCTAACAGATCAATTTACCAGTGTTATGATTTAATTTATAATTCAATTATTCCTTTATCCTAGTGCCAGACTAAGCTAAGCTTAATAAGAATATATATATATATATATATATATATATATATATATATATATATATATATGGAAGTAAATTATGGAAATAAATCTGACAGAATGAAGAAAATATAAAAACAAATTATTCTAAATGTGATGAATTCATTTATGATGGTAAAGTCAGCATTAAAATGTATCGATTTTATTAAACCTTCATCGCCTTTTCTTCTTTATTTCTTTTCCTTTACTCAAAATTTCTGACATTTATTTCTTTTATCATCTTTTAGTCCGCTGTATCTCTTAGAAATTTGACACTTTTTAAACATCGTTACCTGTGCCAATCAGGTGATAGTTATCAAAAAAAAAAGAACACTAACTGAACGGCTATGAGTATTTCTTTCTCCATTTATACTTTCTCCTCTCCCATTATTCAAATAAAAACATCCATCATTCTTCAAGCAACATTTTTCACCATCTTAAATTCCTGATGAAGGTTTATTAAAACCGAAACATTTTAACGTTAACTTTACGTCATAATAAATTCATCACATTTGGAATAGTTTGTTTTTATATTTTCTTTATATATATATATATATATATATATATATAGATAGATAGATAGATAGATATGCATGCATATCACAGAAAAACGTAAATATGTCCAACAGTACATAAATATGAAAAAACAGTATATTCAAAAGATTTATTTATTTATATATGGATAATATACCAACATTTAATATTTCCTTTTTTTAAAACAATCTTCAGGGTAATGTTAGCTTGCAATGTTCTGTCTCATCCAAAAATTGAGAAAAAAATGAAACAAAGAAATGTGAAAGTTCTTAACTTTCTATTATTATTCATAGCATTGTGTTTCAAAATATATTTACTGTAACTAATGTTTGAAAATGTTAATACTTTATTCATTTATTCTTTATATTCTAGCACATTTGTGGTAGATATTTTTTTAAGTTCTAGAATCTTATGTAAGAATTATGAAATTATTTGACTTTAAAATAAAATAATATTGTATTTCAGAAAATTTTTTAAAGTTTTTGTTTAAAAAACTTATTATTTTTGCTTGAATTATATATATATATATATATTGGTAAGATGGTTAGAGTGTTCACCAATGGCTCAGGAGACTGGGGTTTAATCCCAGGTTGAGTCATACCAAACACTTAAAACATGGTACTTGATGCCTCGTTGCTTAACGCTCAGTATTATAAGGCATAGATCAAGGGTAGTAGAGCAATCCAGGGAATGGAGTTGCACCCTCCCATTCACCTTGGTGCAGTAGCTATTGAAAAGGGAGCCTTCGGGTCATCCTCTATTATGGGCAACAACTTTACTTATATATATATAAAGTAAGTAAAGTTAGCGACCATAGTCGAGGGTGACCCGAAGGCTCCCTTTTCGATAGCTACTACACCAAGGTGTAGGGGAGGGCGCTACTCCATTCCCAGGATTGCTCCACTTTACCCTTGAACCGTACCTTATAATGCTGAGTGTTAAGCAAGGTGGTATCAAGTACCATTTTTAAAGTCTTTGGTATGACTCGACCTGGGATTGAACCCAGGTCTCCCGGGCCATTGGCGAACACTCTAACCGCTGGGCCAATGTCCCGGTTTTATGTCAGCGAACAAGGCAGAATGTTTTTGAATATCTTCTATCAAATAATTTAAAAATTCGTAAAGAAAGCCCTAACAGTAGTTTATATATATATATATATATATATAGGTATTAATGATATCAATTTGCTAGTGTAGAGAATTTATTCTTTTGCAATAAGTGTAATGACTGCCTCTATAATTAAATACAAAAATGGATAATAACTGACAGTATCTCCTCTAAAATTAAGATGCAAAAAATACTAGGCAAAAATAATCATAATTGACAATGCTTTATGAAAGAAATTCTCACTACCTAAAATTATTACTACTCAATGTAAAAGTTGTCTTTCAAATTCTCAAATTATGGAAATTGCTTCATCTAAGAAATTTACACAAACTAAGACTGTAGCTTCTTTGTGTAAAAGCAAGAGAAATAAGATGAAAGAAATACTAGAGAAAAATTGATAATAGTTGACAATACTTCATTTAAGAAATTTACACAACTTAATACCACAAGGTGCAACGATGAAATTGTCGTCCTAAAGGAAACAACACTACAGCTTTATTTTAAAACTTTTATTGAAAAAATCAATTCAGCTAACTTGATTTTGTAGTAGAGCTGACATCTATTCAATGTAACCACCTTCAGCCTCAATCACTGCCTCGATACGGATCCGGAACTGGGAGCATGCCTTTTCCACAAGCGCTGGTGGGAGCTCGGCGAATACTCGGCGGATGGCGGCGATCAGGCTGGCTTTGGTGTTGTGGGAGGTCATGTTGGTGATGTTCTTGACGTATGACCAAACGAAGTAGTTCTGCGGGTTCAGGTCGGGGGAGGAGGGGGGCCAGTGAGAGAAGGGTACAAAGTCATAGCACTCCTTCTGAAGCCAAGACTGGGTCTCTTTGGACTTGTGGGCCGGTGCTGAGTCCTGCTGCCACACCCAGGGTCTGCACCAGCCACCTGATTGCACCAGGGGATCACCACACTCTTCAGCACATCCAGGTACACTTTGGTGTTGACTTTCAAGTGGACTTCGAAGATGTGAGGTGGCATGATGTGCCCCGCACTTGAAACCACACCAAAGACCATAACCATAGCCGGAAACTTTGTTTTCATCACCCTGGGCATGTCCCTGTTATTCGTGGCAATCCAGATTTGCATTTTGAGGGTAATGGTAATGGTCCTGTTGTCATAACTTGGATCGGTAGAGAGCATAAGTTGTACAGCAGTGCATCTCCGATCTTGCTTATTGAACATTGTGTCACTTTCAGACATGATAGAAGGCTCCTATCGCTCTTGGGATTTGTACACAACTGGCCGACTAGTAGATGGTCTGCAACAAAAAAAATAAAACCGGTTGTCATTAAACAGAAATGGAATCATGTTTTTTCTAGTGTGACAATTTTATTGTTACACCCTGTATTACTACTAGGTGTAAAAGCAAGACAAATAAGATGAAAGAAATATTAGAGAAAAATTGATAATAATTGACAATGCTTCATTTAAGAAATTTACACAACTTAATAATATTACTACTTGGTGTAAAAGCAAGAAAAATAAGATGAAAATAAAACCAAGAAACAGAATATTGATTTTTGGAATCATCAGAATCTTTTTAGTATAAGAAGGTTTTGTTGGTTATTATTTTCAATTAGTAGGTCGTAGTAATGGTTGTTGTCGATTATCGCTAGGTGGTTTTGGGTTTAAGTATCTGACTCCTTTGTTCTTCTTAACTTGTTGGCTTCTTTGTCTATGGAAGACTGTAAGAGAATTTTATAAGGGAAGCAAAGAGACAAAGATATCTTTCAACTCGAACTTTATTTTTGGATTCGACTATTCTGTGTCTGAAGAAATCTTTCCTGAACCAATAGAAGTTTTTACATTTCTCAATATATTAAGTCATTTTCGGTGGGTTTATGAAGTTGAAGTTTGTGGTGTGTCCAGTGGGTGTCTTCAATAAAGGCCGCTGCTAACATGAGATGAGACCTCCTGCTAAGTCCGAGACTTGGCAAACATGTGTGCTACCTGTTAGCTGCTAAGAGAAAGAAGCCTGTCAAGAATCGGGTCTGGCTGAAGAAGTAGAATTTCTCTACAGTGCCCGGAGGGCCCTTTCTTTAAGCATGCGCTATTCTTGCTTCATGTCAAAGGGCTTCTGGGAACTGCTACATTTTGTGGGGTATTTATTTTATTTCATTTATTTTCTTTCTTTCTTCTTTTCCAATCCCCACAACACTTTTCAGTTTTGCTTACTTTTTCATCCTCATTTCATATTAATTAAGTTCATGCCTGGCAAAGCTAAGCTTTAGTTTCTAAGTGCAAACTCAAGAAATAATCTGGGCATATAAAATATTCTCCTTAATACTAAAGTTACCAGTTTGTAAAAAAAATAATTGTAATATGAGCTTGGATATAAAATCATCTAATATGATTGTGGGGAGGAGTATCTCATGAATTGATGGAGATATTGGGTTTTATGTTCCAAAATTCATTCTGAATTGTTCAGCAAGGACACATGGCACAGTGGATAAGGTGTTTGGTCTGGAAGACTGGGGTTCAATCCCAGGCCGAGTCATACCAAAGAGTCAAAAAATGAAATTTGACTGATCCTTGCTTAACTCTCAGCATAAGGATGTATGAATCAAGGGTAAGTGGTGCAATCCAGGGAAAGAAATAACGCCTTCCACTAAATGTTGTTGTAGTAGCTATTGAAAAGGAAGCCTTCAGGTTGCCCTTGACTACAGTTGTTGACTTTAGTTACTTACTTATATATATATATATATCTTTTGTGTAGAACTCTAGAATATTAGATGAATTATCATTGTTTTTATGAATAATATCAATATATAGAAAAAATATAATTATGAAATGTTTCAAGTAGATAAATTCCTCTCAGTTCCATAATTTTCTAATTGACCTGCTAAGTAATGTTTCTCATTACATCACAATCTGACCCATTTGGCTAGGGCTGCAGAATAGACAGAGGGGTAAGACTCCCTTAACGAGTGTCCTGATATGACACTAGATAATCTAATGATAAGTCTTCAGTAATGCTTTGCCCAGTCGGCTGGGGCTGAAGAATTCATCGACTGCTTCTCTACAGAGGGTTAAGCCCCCCCCCACAACGAGTGTCCTGGATATGACACTAAACAATCTGATGGTGAGGCTCCAGTAATGCTGGAGCTTTGGGGAATGCAGAGTACTCCTTTATTGCCATCGCTCCCTGGTCCACTCTGGCCTGGAGTGGTAGCACCTTATAAGGTTCCTATCTATGGGTTAAATATAACTAAACCGTACTTCCTTCACTATACTGATTTTTGCATCTAAACTGCCTATTTATGCTAAATTGAATTGTTTAAAATAGAACTGTTTTGACATTTAAACTGCGTACTTATGCTAAACTGAATTGTTTGAAATGGAATTGCATTTTGTCATTGAAACTGTACTTATACTAAACTGAATCGTTTAATATAGAACTGTTTTGACAATTAACTGTGTGTAAACAAAATCTGTATTTATACTAAACTGAATTAGCTGAATTAGAACTGCTTGACTTAACTGAATTGTTTAAAATAGAACTGTTTCTATGTATAAAAATGGATTTGGCATTAAATAACCTATAATGGTTGATATGCCATAAAACCATACAAAACCAAAGCAAACATCAAAATCATCTACTATCCTACAGTTCCAATATCTTGGCTAGTTCCAAGATTAAAAGGTCGCCATTGCCTCACTATCAAAAGTCTGAAAGAATTTAGATTAGCCTGAATTCCAACAATAATTTGAATTCTGATGCTATTCTCTTACCAAATTTGCTAGCTTTGGTCAAATACCAGTCATCGTCTGGCTCGAAGGCATTACAAAGATCAATAAAAGCCACAAATGCACCTGTGACCAATGCTTAGTGGTTCTACTCTATCAAGCACTGACCACATGTGACCTTGGTCCTTACAAATGGGCTAGGCTAAAAGTAAGTCAATTTAGTAACCAATTAGTTATGGTTGCTGCAATTTATTTACATGTTTCTATCACATGCTCAGCTTTCATACATTTAAGCACTCATGTGTATATATATATATATATATATATATATTAAATAACTTACTGAATAATAGCACTTATGGTAAGGGAAAAAAATCCGCAAGTAATTCGAAGATAAAAATATACAATGAATCACTGTCTAGTGGAAAAAAAAATATGTATTGGAAAAAAAAAGAAAAGGCCAACCTTGTCCTACCAATTGAAAAAAAACAACAGATATGCAATCAATTGGTCAAAAGAAAAAAAAACACCGTAAAATGCGGCTAAGCTACAATACAAAAAGTGCTCAATACTAAGTAGAGCAAAATAGTTACAAAAATTATTTCCTGAGTCATATATATATATATATATATATGTGTGTGTGTGTGTGTGTGTGTGTGTCTGTTTGTCTGTAAGTCCGTGTATAATGGTTGAAATTTAACACCAAAAGTGGATCCAAATCCTAAAACTTTTACAGTGATCAATACAAAAAATGCAGATATCCCAATATAAAAAATGCAGATATCCCAATATATCATTATTAATTGGCCTAATGAGTAGAGTGTTCGCCAGTGGCCTGGGAGACCGGAGTTCAATCCCAGGTTGAGTCATACCAAAGACTCAAAAAATAGTACTTGATGACGCCTTGCTTAACAATTAGTATTATAAGGTAAGGATCAAGGGTAAAGTGGAGCAATCCAGGGAATGGAGTAGTACCCTCCCCTACATCTAGGTGTGGTAGCTATTGAAAAGGAAACCTTCAGGTCACCCTTGACTAAGGTTGCTAACTTATTGTTATTAATTGTATTTTAACCATATAAATAAGTAAAGTAAAGTTGGTGACCATAGTCGAGGGCTACTAGAAGGCTCCCTTTTCAATAGCTGCTACACCAAGGTGTAGGGAAGGGTGCTTGTCCTTTCCCTGGATTGCTCCACTTTACACTCTATCCACTTGGCCAATGAGCCATAGAAATACATGTATATATATATATATATATATATATATATATATATATATGTTTGCCTCATCCCTAACCTTACCTATATATATATATATATATATATATATATATATGTAAACTGTAAGGCTGGGTAATTACTCATGACTCCAAGTTTCATGCCTTTGAATGTGAATGTAAATTATCACCTCACCAGATTATCGAAAGTCGGTCATGAGTTATTAACCACCAATGCAGTTTACATATATATCTAGTGATATCTCTCTCTCTCTCTCTATATATATATATATATATATGTATATGACTTTGTTTAATTGTAAAAAATTCTAATATATAAAAATATTTGTATGGTTTCTCAGTTGTCAAAATAGATTTATAATGGCACGGTAACTGTCTGTTGAGTTTTCTTCCTTTTGCGTCACAAACATCTTCACTCTGTATGTAAGTGTTTTCATATCATAATAGATCTATATGCTAATAGCCCTACATCGAGCACTCCTGTGAAATCATATGAAATTTCTCATATATTCGTTATATGAATATTCAAAACTCATAGTCTCTGGACACTAACCTGATATAATTGATATACATATGCATATATAGGTGTTGTATCGCTGGTTCAATAAAGGTATTCCACAGGTACAAGCCGAAGAGTTGGCAAGTCTATCAGAGAGCGATTAACGCTTTTTTGCCTGAAGTAGTCAGACACCGTCCATTTATATCTTTACCGGTGTCATACTAAAAAGAGTCACTGAGTGTATAGTTCCGGTATAACAATAGGTAAGGATAAGAATGAAACAAATATATATATATTTATATATATGTATGTGTGTTTGTGCATATATGGGTAATTTATCTTGGTTTGGTTTTATGGCATATCGACCATTGTATCTTATTCAATACCAAATCCATTCCTATATATATTAACAGTTCTATTTCAAACAATTCAGTTTAGTATAAATACACTGTTTGGTTTTATTTAACCCAAAAATTGGAACCTCTCAAGTGCTACCGCTCTAGGCCAGGGTGGATCTGGGAGCAATGGCAATGAAGAGGTAATCCACATTCTCCAAAGCTCCAGCATTACTGGAACCTCATCATCAAATTGTTTAGTGTCATAAACAGGACACTCGTTGGGGAATCTTACTCCTTTGCAGAGATGCAGTTGGTATATTCTGCAGCCTAAGACAATTGGGCCACCAGGAAACTTGTTGGAAAGTCTTACCCCTCAGCAGAGATACAGTCAGTGTATTCTACATCCCCTGCAGATTGGGCCAATATACAGATAAGGTAAAGAAATAAACAAACATACAAATTTATATGCATATATAGTTAGTGTTAGGAGAGAAACAAGCACACACACACACACACACACACACACACACACACACACACACACACACACACACACACACATATATATATATATATGTATATATAGTTAATGATCTGTATCCAAGTTCTGAAGTCAAAATAGATATTTTATTTATAAATTTGAATGTATGCATGTGTAGTCATTGATTTCCAAAATCTTTCCCTAAACAGAACATGTACAAGTTTGTGTGAGTGTGTGTGTGTGTATATATATATATATATATGGTTAAAATTTAAAACTAAAAGGGCCTTTAATTTGTAAAATATTTTCAGAGGTCAATGTACAAAAATATAAGGCAATATCACAATATGTTATCAATCAATAAAGAATATATATATGTATAAAAGTGAAGCTGAGTAAAAATATTCCTGTGATGAATATATATATATATAAAAGTAAAGATGAGTAAAATTACTCCTGTGATGATAAAAGAAATAATTGGAAAAAACCTGAAATTGAATGCTCGATCTTAAAAAGACCATGTTCCTTTAAGGATTTGATTTCTTTGATGATGCTCAACTACAGTAGCCTTGTGCCTGACAATTTCCCAGGAAAAAGTAGGTTGTGTTTGGAAGAAAAATGTTATATAATAAACTTTCCTAGACAAATAAATTACTAAATGAATCACTTGATTTGGTCAGGTCATGTTCTCAGGATAAAATGTATTTGGCTCCAAATTTGGTTCTGGATTAAGTCATATTACTTATGATGCTATCCATGTTACAGTCATGGTTGATTAGAACTAAACTGACATTTTGCTGAATTGCTTGAAATAGGACTGTTCTGACATTTAAATGGAATACTTATGTGAATTAAACTGTTTAAAATAGAAGTGTTTTTAAATAGATCTAAGGTGTGTACTTATGCTAAACTGAATTGTTTGAAATAGAACTGTTTTGACATTTAACTGTCTGTAAACAAAACCTATAATTATACTAAACTGAATTGTTTAAAATTTAATTTGGAGTTAAATGACCCGAAAATGTTTGATACACCATAAAACAAAATGACTAACTGACCAATAATTAAACAATACTCAATTCCTTTCTAAGCATCAAAGCTTTTCCAATTGCATTCTTATATATATATATATGTCATAAAGATTAGGAGGCACATATGGTTATCGTGTTAGAAAATGAAATTTGCAATCTGAGTTCAAATCCTGCATGAGGGTCTTGGGGTTTCCTTTCATGTTAATCCTCTTGAGAAAGATCTGAATCCATCTCTTCTACCCCTTGCTGAGCAGCTATGAGTAAATAATAGGACACTTTGAGCTCTTTAACTTTCATGATGCCAACTAGCCCAGGAGAATGAAAAACAGGGTGTACTTAGCTTAAAAAATATTGACCTTGCATCACATTCTGCTCATGAGGAAGAATGTATATGTATAATGAAAATTAACTTAATTTCTAAATTATAAATTCCTTATCTAGGATGTACGAGGTGCGTACGATAAGTTTCCAGACTTTTTTCGTATAGGCACTTTCATTGATAGTACACACATGAAACTCTAGTCCCCTTCGAAGTAATCTCCTCCAGCTACAATACACTTGTTGTACCATTCCAACAACTTCTGGAAGGCCCCATGAAAGTCCTCTTATGTGAGCATATCAATGACCTTCAACACAGCCTCTTTCATCTCCTCAATTGTCTCATAACGACAGCCTGTGAGCTTAGGGAATAAGCAAAAGTCACAGGGAGAAAGGTCTGGACTATAGGGAGGGTGAGGAAATGTCTTGATGCCCATCTTGGTCAAATAGTCTGTGGCAAGGATGGAGCTGTGGACTGGTACATTGTCCTTGTGGAAATGCCGCTGACCCAATTTGAAGTGTGCTGGCCTCTTCTGATGGAATCTCTTCCAGAGCTCCCTTAAAACCTCAACATAGAAAGAAAAACCTAACCCTAACCCTAACTCTTTGGCAAATCAATGCAGGTGTATTGACTTCCTTACTCCTTCTACACCTCTCATCATCCCTCACAGACTCCCTGCCTTCCTTGAATCTCTTATGCCCCTCAAAAACTGATGCTCGATTCATGCAAGATGGTCGAAAAGCAGTCTGAAGCATTCCATATATTTCTATGGCATTTTTTGCAAGTTCAAAACAGAATTTTATTGCATATTGTTCTTCTAAAGTGTCCACATGTCCAGATTGCATTTTTGAAATTCACCAGCTTTGACAATCAGGCTTTAGTAGGGTGTTTTCCAATTGCTGCTGTAGCTGTTCATTTAAACCTGAAATCATAAAAATTGGTCAGTCATCTCATATGATGTATAGCAATAACATAGTGAATTTTCAAAAGTCTACGACAATTTTAAATGCTTGTACAAAATAGCCAGGAAACTTATTGAATGCACCACGTATAAAATGTCAGAAAAGTAAGTTTGTTCTATATATATATATATATATATGTATACATTCATATATATATTAGAGGTATGCATAATGTAATTGCTATTGTTGTAGGAATGGAAACAGTTACCAAACTGAAATTCTGGATGATGCTGTTTGTTGGTTCGGTTTGTTTGGTTTTATGGCATATCAACCTTTGTAGGTTATTTAACGCCAAATCCATTTTTATGTAAATAAACTGTTCTCTTGAAAACAGTTCAGTTTAGCATAAGTACACAGTTTAATTGTCAAAAACATTTCCATTTCAAAGTATTTAAGCAGTTATATGTAATAATTCAGTTAAGTGTAAATACAGTTTTAATGTCAAAAACAGTTCTATTTAAAATAATTCAGTTAAGCATAAGCACGCAGTTTAAGTTTAAGTACGGTTTAATTGTCAAAAACATTTCTATTTCGAGCTATTCAGTTTACTCTATTCATTTTAGCATAAGAATGCTGATAGTTCTATTTAACCCATAGATAGGACCCTTATCAGGTGCTACCACTCCGGGCCAGAGTGGACCTGGGAGCGATGGCAATGAAGGAGTACTCCGCACTCCCCAAAGCTCGAGCACTGCTGGAACCTCACCATCAGATTGTTTAGTGTCATATCCAGGACACTCGTTAGGGGGGTCTTACCCCTCTGCAGAGGTGCAGTCAGTGTATTCTACAGCCCCAGCTGACTGGGCAATACACAGATTTAAATGTCAGACAGTTTTATTTCAGATAATTCAGTTCAGCATAAATTCACAGTTTAGATGTCAAAAACAGTTCCATTTCGAGCAATTCAGTTTAGCACTAGTACGCAGTTCCAATGTCAAAACAGTTCTATTTTAAACAATTCTGTTTAGCATAAATACGCAGTTTAAATGCAAAAATCAGTATAGCAAAAGAAGCACGGTTTTGTTCTATTTAACCCATAGATAGGACCCTTATCAGGTGCTAAAACTCCGTGGCAGAGTGGACCTGGGAACGATAGCAATGAAGGGGTAATCCCGCATTCCCCAAAGCTCCAGCATTGCTTGAACCTCACCATCAGATTGGTTAGTGTCATATCCAGGACACTCGTTGGGGGGGTCTTACCCCTCTGCAGAGAAGCAGTCGGTGTATTCTACACCCCCAGCCGACTGGGTAAGATGCTGTTTGTATTTTACAAAGAACTAATACTCATGAGAAAGGATGCATGTAATTATTCTGCCCCAAGTTATGGGTAAATATTTGGGTGATCGGGGATCTTTAACTGTAATGTGGCAACTGGTCCAGGAGAAAAAACATTGACTTCAAACCTGTGAAAATTTGCTCAATGTTAATGTTTCTTTGCACCCAACTCTTGTAGAGAAGTTATATATATATATATATATATATATATATATATATATATATATATATATATATCCCAACACTTACATGATTATTGA
>OY757943.1:42074615-42082115 GCA_963585895.1 Sepioteuthis lessoniana
TCACAGTTACCAGAAAAAAAGAAAAAAAACAACACCAGGAACAAGAGATAAAAATATCTCGAATCATCATCCGGGGGAAAAAGAAAAAATATCATAGGACAAAAAGAAAGAAAAGGCCAACCCCGTCACACCAGTTGAAAAAAATCAAGAGATATGCAGTCAGTTGGTCAAAAAAAAAAAAAAACCCACCGTCAACACTGCAATGCTACAATTACAAGAGTGCTCAACACGAGTGGAGCCAATTACAAAATTAACTTAAATCACGAGTCGGAATTCTCCTACTAAAGTTTCACCTTAACGACGGTATGAGACTCCCTGATGAGTGGTCACTCATACCAATGGTATGAGACTCCCTGATGAGCCATTAAGGTGAAACTTTAGTAGGAGAATTCCGACTCGCGATTTAAGTTAATTTTATATATATATATATATATACACACAATTTAAATTCAGCATCCATTTTTGTCTATTATACTTACATGTCAAATCAAAAAACTCATTTTGTTGATGATGCAATGATGATGATAAATTTTTCCCTCAGTAAAAATCATCACAACACACAGTAAAAAAGATTTTTATTCAGCCAAATCTCCCACTGTCTCGTGACTTCTGCTACACATCGCTACATATATCTTTATGAGACAACCTCAAATCTGCTTCAAGCCACATCATCGTACACACACACATTCTAGCAATTACATATACGACAACACACGACAATACACAAATATAATCCACACACACATACGAAAAGAGTTATAAGCAATTCTAACGTTAACATTCATTTTGACTGTATATTTCGATTTTTTTCAATTTCTCCAAAATCTTTCTTTTTCTGCGGATGATTGTCGTATAAAGATGGAATGAAACCAGCGGTTGCAGATAAGCTTCCATGCTATCAAATATTTATAAAATCTAATACATATTTATTTATTATTCTATTATATATATATATATATATATATATATCAAATTTTTGAGAAAAATTTAGGTAACTTTCTTAGTAAGCAGTTCTTTTAGTACAATTGTTATTTTTTAAGTGGTCACTCATCCAAGTACTGAGCAAGCTTATTGTTGCTTAACTTGTGTGATTTGGTGAGAAGTAATGCTTTCAGGATGACTGGACCATAAGCTTCACAAGATGATGTGGCATTATTGGTGAAAGCCAATCCTCAGTTAGTGAGGGAAAAACACACCTTATATTAGAATAAGAACTTTCATTTTATTCTCTCTCAATTTTTCCTCTGCGGCTGTGAAAGCAAGAAGAAATGGACAATGAACACAGCATGGTTAGCTTCTTTATTCTCCTAGGAACAGGACTCTTCTCATATCTTTGTTCCTCATTCTCCGTTCACAGTGAATGTTTATTGTTTGCATCCCAACCACCCAAAGAGAAAAAAGACCAAATCGTAATGTCTATGATATATATATATGGAGGTGCAGTAAGAGAAAAATTTTTGTTTTGTTTATACATTTTCTATTTTGATATTATTTTCATGTAGGATGGTGTTTGCTAAATAGGGTGAAGTCTGGTAAAATCCAGGTCTCTGAGGAATATGGTTGCTAATGGAAATGATTATAGATTCTAACAATCAGCAGGATTTTTTGCAATGTATGGGTTTAATTAGTGTGGCTTTGGAAACATTGGAAGTGTGTTTGAGAGCCAAGATGTGGGAGAAAAGGGCGTTTCAGTCGTCATTATATTCAATTAATCATTTGTGTTTGTAGATTCTTTTTTCTAGACTGCGTTGGGTTTCGCCGATGTAATGTTCATCACTATCTTTGCATAGAATTGAATATATACCAGTGTGTGATGTAGTTATGCTGTTTGTGTGTTTGGAGATGTTAATGAGTTTTTTATGGTTTGTGATGTGGTATGAAATATCAAAATCAATTACCATCAACAAAAATACTATTTCTTTCAACAAACTCTTCCAAAAACTTGTCAAATTCTAAAAAACTTGGACTTCCCTCATTGAACACTACTCTAAAATCCATATTTATCAACCCCTCCACACGGGCAGGATATGACACAAGGTCAATTTTGAAGTGGAGTTTAACAGGTTTGAATTCAGAGTTTTCCTTCTCCTAGACTAGTTGCCTCAACAAGGCTGAAAAACCCAGTCTGCCCTACTATTTACCCATAGCTGGAGGGAAAATAATTGTATTCGTACCTTTCCCAATGGTATTAGTGCTATGTGAAATGCAATTAGCCTTGTCCAGGTTTTGAACTTGTGTCGCCGTGCCCATTTCCTACGATGATAAGCATTACACAACAGGCACCTCCTTTCACCACAGGCACCTCCTACTGCCACTCTACAATCCCCACATTATATAACCTACCCAAAATTCAAAAATCAAACATCACCACAAAACCCATTATTTCTAGCATTGGTAGTACCATCTACCAAATAGCCATTACTAAAATATTAACCCTACCTACTTGGCCCAATCAGCCCCTCAAACCTAATCAACTCCACAGACTTACTTAATAAAATTAAGGATACTGATATACAAGACATATATACACACATATATATGGAAGAAAATAATAGATAGTAATCCGACAATCACCCGATGCACAATGTTTCTAATGTCAGGTGACATATTTTAAAGAAACGAACGCTGATTCATTGATCAAATGGCCACTTTTTCTTGTCATAAACAGCCAACTTTTCTTGTTATTCAACTTTTCCAAATTTTTTTATATTTTTACACTTTTTATACATACATCTACACTTAACATCACTAATAAAACCCCTCACAGGCCTGATGATGGTTCAGCAGAACCGAAACACTATAGTCTCGACTGACTTTGTTTCTCTATAAATCCCCACTTTCTATTTGGATTATTTGTTGTCAATTTTTCTTCACACACACACACATATATATATATATATATATATATATATATTGGTGTTCTGAGAACATCCAATTCCCACTTCTACATTGGGTAGGTTACACTTAGATGCTGAACTTGACAAAACCAGTTGCAGAATGCTACATCAAGTGTATCATGTTACAGCTAGCCCAGTGGAAGAGATGCTGAACTTTACCATTTACGCCCTGATTTTGTTTGTTTATAATACTACAATGACTAAGAACACATCTGAGACAAGGATGACCCAAAGGCTCCCTTTTTTAATTGGCCTAATGAGTAGAGTGTTTGCCAATGGCCTGGGAGACTGAGGTTTAATTCCAGGTCTAGTCATACCAAAGACTCAAAAAATGGTGCTTGATGCCACCTTGCTTAACATTCAGCATTATAAGGTGCGGATCAAGGGTAAAGTTGAGCAATCCAGGGAAAGGAGTTGTGCCCTACTCGACACCAAGAAAACATAGCTCCTCCATTTCAATTTTTTTTTTTCTAATAAGCTTTTTTTAAATTTAATTTTCAAGCAAAATATGTACATTAACTACCCTACATTAAAAAAAAATCACTGCGTTTTTCAGGTTATATAGCAGGCTAATCAGAAACCTGTTTAAGATGAGTAGACTTTTGTTTATGTGGAATAAAATTCATTCTGCAGAAGATATTCTGATTGAAAAACATTTCAATCTTCCTTTTCTCATATATATATATATATATATATATACACTGGCACACACACACACACACACACACACACACATATATATATATATATATAAATATAGATGATTTATACATAAAAGCATGCACACATTATGAATGTGTTATTTCATCTCGGTACTTATATTTGAGAGAAAATGACAAACAGCTATTCAAAATAAATAAATCCCATGATGCTCTTCTTGGGGAAGTTTTCATTTACATCCAATCCAAATTTTCTTTATTTACACGAAAGATGTTTTTCTTTTCTACAATTTTTTTATTTTTTATTAACAAGAGGTCCTCGCTTTTCACCTGGTTGTTCTTTTGTATCTGTAGATTATTTGTTATTTATAATCTTAATCTCCAGATACACACATAAACACACACACACACACACACAAATATATATATATATATATATACGTGTGTGTGTGTGTGTGTGTGTGTGTCCTCTTAATTTATAATGTTTTTACTTTTTTGCTCTGCAAAAGTCAGATAATACTGCAGATTATCTCTGAATAATCTTGTTGCTCTATTCTAAGCCATTTTATTTTTCGTTGTTTCTTTTTCAGCATCATGGTTGGGATAATCTGATCTCCATGTTTGTTTGCAAGATATCAAAGAACAAGGATAATTTTTGTCTTAAAAATATAAACATATAATGGTAGAGAACTATATGTGAATGTTCAGTCATAATGTAAAAATGAAAGAAAGAAAGAAAGAAACAAACAAACAAACTAACAAAACACACACACAAGGTGAAAAAACAAAGTGAAAAAAGATAAAAAAAGATGTTAAAGTTATAAAATACGAATCTTGCATGATCTGAGCACCTTTTCCAGGTATTTCAGAAACATTCCTTTTTAAAGATTGTCTTGTGAAAATAAACAAAGAGGTAACTTCTCTGGACAATACATTGAAAGAAGGTGAAAATCTTCTGCTTGCTTTTTATATATCAGATATATTTGCTAAGATTTAGCTTTTATATTAAGAAGGTCACTAAATATTGGTTGACAGCAAGAACCTAAAGATTCGAAATATAAAATAAGATTTCTGAACATTATCTTAAAACAGCGATATAAAAAAATGATTTTAAGTTTTTGAATAAAAAGAACATTACTAAATATTGAACAGAAAGGAGGTAATTGAAAATGTAAAATGGGTTCAGTACAGTAGTGGGCTCTGTGATAATAACCACATATGGTTTTAAGAAAGAAATGCATAACAAATGTTTTAATTATAGAAATGTATAGGGAACTGTTTAATGATTGAAATGCATCAGAAAAGGTTTTATTATTGAAGTGCACTGCAAATTGTTTTGTTAATGAAATGTATTTGGAAACTTTGACTATAGAAATGCATTAGAAATAGTTTTATTATAAAAAGGCATTAGGAAAGTTTTTACTGTAGAAATGCATTGCAAATTGTTTTACTATAGAAATGTATTGGAAAAGTTTTTATTATAGGAATCTATTGGAGGTAGTTTTATAGGGAAATGTCTTCAAAAAGCTTTTCCTAGAACTTTATGGGAAAAGGTTTTGTTACAGGAATGCATTGGAAATGATTTTATTATAGAAATGCATTGAAAAGGTTGAATGTATTAGAAACGGTCTACTACAGAAATTTATTTAAAAAGGTTTGACAGTTTGACTATTAGAAAATATTGGGAAAAGTTTTATCAAAGAAATTTAATTAAAAAAAGATTTACAATAGAATGTCACTGGAAAAGGTTTTACCATATGAGGAATGGTTTGACTATAGGAATTCATTGTAAAGGTTTGACTGTAGGAATACATTTGAAAAGTCTTTATTATAGAAATGCATTGAAAAAGATTTTACTGTAGAAATATACAAGGAAATGATTAACAATAAAAATGCATTGGGAAAGGTTTTGTTATTGAAATTCATTGGAAATATTTTCTACAGTAAGATCTAATTGGAAAATATTTTACCATAGAAATGTGTTGGAAAAAAGTTTACTATAGAAATGTATTGGCCAAGTTTTTATTTTAGAAATGCATTGAAAATTGTTTTATTATAGAAATATATTAGGAAATGTTTGTAAGAATACATTAGAAGGGAATTTACAATGGAAATAAATAAGAAAAAGTTTGATTGGAGAAATATATTTGAAAAGGTTTTATTATAAAAATGTAATTGGAAAAGGTTGTACTTGAAGACCAGATTGGTAAACGTTTTATCATAGAAATGCTTTGAAAAAGGTTTTACCATAAAAATGTATTAGGAAGAGTTTGACTATAGGAATTTATGGGCAAATGTTTTATAATAGAAATACACTGGAAAAGTTTTTACAATAGAAATTCTTCACAAATTATTTACTATAGAAATGTTTTTATTTTTTATTAAGAAGAGGTCCTCGCTTTTCACCTGGTTGTTCTTTTGTATCTATAGATTCATTGTTAATCTTAATGGAAAATGTTTGTCTATAGGAATGCAATGGAAGTAATTTTACTTCCGAGATGTATTGGAAAAGGTTTGACTAGAGGAATATACTGGAGATGGCTTTATAGAAGAAATGCATTGGAAAAGGTTTTATTATAGAAATTTATAGGGAAATGTAAAATTATAGAAATGCATTGAAAAAGGCTCTACTCTAAGACTGGATTGAAAAACAGTTTATTAAAGAAATTTAATGGAAAAAGTTTTACAATCAAAATGCATTTGAAAATATTTTACTCAAGAAATTTTTGGGAAAAGGTTTTACCATAGAAATGATTTGAAAAGGTTTTATTATAGAAATTCATTGAATAAGATTTTCTATAAAAATGCTCTGGTAAAGTTTTAGTATTGGATTGCATTTGAAAAGGTTGTACTTTCGGAATATTTTGTAGATGACTTTACTATAGAAGTGCATTAAATAATGATTCTAAAATTGAAATGCAGTGGAAAATATTATCTAGTGAAAATATATTTTGAGTAATACCAATGATGGAGTCATCGTTTCAAAACAGCAGGGAACACTTTGATAAGAAACCCCTAAAGAACCACAAATACAAACCATATAAAGTGTGAACTCTTTGACTTAAATGAGTGTCTTATATCCTCAAGCAAAAACTTTGGTAAACACAATGGACAAAAATCAGAAAGAGATTTACCAATTCTACCAAGTGACAAAAGACATACCAAGAAATCTGGTAGCATTGTTGTACAAATCAAAAACTTCTGTGAGTAAGTTTAAAAGTCGAGCAATAAATCTATTAGTTTTCTGAAAGTGAAATTATTTTATTCAGCTGGTTAGGAGGTTTCTTTTTATCAAATTTGGACAACGCAGAGTGAAACATATACCTAAAGGCTGATACATATGGAAGTCAATTTTTCAGAAAAGGCACTTATGACTCCTCCATAATCGAGTGACGGTCTAAATATAACACTATTGAAGCAAAATGTGTTGAAGATTTTGATATTAACCATTTAACAGCCTATATCAAAGATTCCAGTGTAAAGGTTCCAATAATGTTGATCAGATCCATAGGTATATATATATATATATATATTAACTTACCAACCCCTCCGCTTGGCAGGATATGTCACAAGGTCAATTTTTAAGCAGAGTTTCACAGGTTTGAATTCAGAGCTTTCCTTCTCCTAGATTAATTGCCTCACCAAGGCTGAAGAACCTAGTCTGCCCTACTATTTACCCATAGCTGGAGGGAGAATACTAGGATTTATACCTTGGTGCTATGTGAAATGCAATCAGTCTCGTCCAGGATTTGAAGTTGTGTCACCGAGTCCATTTCCTATGACGATAATCATTGCATGACAGGAATAAGAATATATATATATATATATATATATATATAAATTTATGCTACTCCCAGTCAGTTCAGTACTTGACTGGGGAAATAGCAGCTGCCACATATGCATAAATTCTAAGTTCTTCTCATGATTTGAGTACTCAGGTAGCC